>OY284492.1:41755936-42186025 GCA_958336395.1 Ctenicera cuprea | reverse complement strand
TCATAACGGAGGTATATGTTATCATGTGGGACCGTGCATACATTTTTACTTTTCATGCCCAACAAAACTAATTTCTGAGCAACTTTATCTCTCCCTGTTCCTCTGCTATAGTTACTGTAATAGTGTAATACCAATATAAAATTTGTTACAGGAGGACTTGACATGTAATGATACTGTAATAATCTTGGATGAGCTTAAATGTGGAAAGAAACCAAGGGCTGGTCCTAGGTAAGTTTCGTTTTAAATTTTATACTAAATTATCAGAAATAAAAAAATTAACTTATTATCAAATTACTTTCAGAAACGGAAGATTTGCAGCTGAACCACTTGGAAAGCCCACATCATTATGTTCCGAACCTCCTGGTCCAGGTTTTGGTGTTCGCTGTGATTTGTAAAAAGCTAGAGAATATAGACAATATAAAAAAGCAACTGTTTGTGGTTAATAATTGTAGCAGAAAGAAGTTGTAAAGAATTTGCTAAATATAGTAAGTTACAAGGTTTTCTTTTTTCATATGTAGATCTTCCGAACTAAATACATAAACAGAATAAAGTTATTGATTCACATATAACTTATATTTGGGAGGAAGGCTGTAGTTCCCATATTTTGTATTCCACAGATTATGGAACAGCAAACAGTTAAACTAGTAATAAAAGTGATCTTTTTAAAAAAATCTCTAGTAGAAATGAAATCCAAAATCGTAGAAAAAACAATAAAACATGGTAGTGTTTTATTTTACTTTCATCAGTTCATGGCCTGCTAGAATTTTATCAAAATAAATTAAATGACGTGGTCTTTCCATGGCACTCTTATTATCTGTAAGAAAATGTTCAAAACTTAAACAAAATGCAAAGTGTGACACATCGTTGAAATCAGAAGTAAAAACTCTATTCAAATATGAAAAAAAATTTTAAATTCCGATTATAAGAAAAAAAAATTGACTGTCGGCAATGAGCAATGGTAGCAGTTACACCAAATCGATGAAAAATTTAGATTTAGCATAAAAAAGTGTCTTAATAATGCGTTAACTAGAAATATATAACATAAATGATAAATGAGTTATAGCCCAAAACAAAAAATACAAAATTTCAGTTTTTTCCAGTTCTGTCAGAAACTAAGCAAGATAGGTCTAATATCTTTTTAGGTTATTAATGGACATAGAATTCCACAAGTTTTCTCTAATTTAACCATCGTCGTATCTCTTCAAATAAGCGAGATCCTCATAGTTAACACGCAATTTGATACATCCTCTATATATAAAAGCGAATGTTTGTGTATATGTATGTTCCCTATAGACTCCGAAACTACTCTGCCGATTGAGGTCAAACTTTGACGTAAAGTGTGTTTTCAAGAGAGAAAGGTTTTAGAAGGTTATTTTTTTACAAAAAAAAAGACCCGCTAGGTGGCGCTGGCGATATTTACGAAAATGTGTGTTTATTGTCTGATTTCGCTTTATTGAGGCGTAGCAACGCACGCCGGGTATTAGCTGGTTAAAATATATAAAACAGTTATAAGACAAGTATAGAACGAAATTACTATAGAACAAAATTGTTAAATGCTGAAAATACCTCAAAAGAAACATGCAATATAATAAACAAAGAAATTGGAAAAAAGAAACAGACATTGAAAATTGGCATAAATCCAAATGCACTAAATAACTATTTTACTACAATAGCAAGGTCAACTATTCACACCATTCATTCTCAAAACACAACACGATTATAAGCACTATTTAAAATCGCAGGAAAATTACAAACAGTCTTTCTCTCTGGAACCAACTGATGAAGACGAAGTACTTCGAATTATACGAAATCTTAAACTCATAAAACTCCGGATATCTATGGCATAATAGCGTAGTAATCAAGCCAGCTGCTATCCACAAGTAAGCCCATAGCACAAGCCATAAATGCCTGTTTCATAGAGGGCGTTTTACAGATTGCCTAAAAACTGCAAGGTTACCCCCGTACATAAAAAAGGTAGTCACTTCAAACCAGGAAACTACAGACCTACTTTCATTTTGCCCGTACTCTTTAAAATAACCAAGAAAATAATTTCCATCGGATTATTAAAGTACCTAGAGAAGTACAATCTACTCTCCGAATATCAGTTTAGATTCAGACCTAAAAGATCTACAACTCGTGCAGTAATTGATGTAGAGGAACATATTTGTGAAAACTTCGAAGAAAAACAACAGATACATACTTCTGATTAAACTAGAACATAAAGGAATTAGAGGAAATATGATCAAATTAATAGAAAGTTACTTAACTAAGAGAAACCAACTGGTAAAAATTAATCTTACCCAATCTGAAACTCAAGGTGTTGAATTTGGTGTGCTACGGGGCTCTATCCTTGGTCCACTGCTTTTTATGACCATAGATGATCTGCTCAGCAATATTAATACTAGAACCTTTATGCTGACGATGCTTCTTTTTTATTCACAGCCATGACAGACATGCTTATGCTGATTAATTCTGTAATATCCACTGCACAGGACTGGTTCAGTGTAAACCACTTGAAAATAAACAAAGACAAAACCAGTATACATATCTTATGCCACTATGGGAGAGATAGTAATGACAGCAGAGAAATTAAATTCCTTGTTTTCTAACTAGATCTAAAACTAAGTTGAGTACCACACACAAGTCGTGTGCAACAAATTATCTTCAGCCTTGTATGTCATACGAAGATTAACACAGGTAACAACATCACTTACTATTGAAATTGCATACTACGTCTTATTCAATTCTCATCTCACCTATGGACTACTTCTATAGGGTTCAGCTCCACAATCAACACAGGCCTTCCGGCTGCAGAACCGAGCTTTAAGAATTATTACTGGAAATGAATACAGAGGACACGCAAAATTGATATTCTAACTTCAAAATATCCTAACGTTATATGGGCTCTGTATTATCCAGGCTGTTGTTTACATTCAAGAACTTACGGTGACGCCTCTCACATTCACACAACACAAGAAACAAAACCAATTTAAGAATTCTTTGGCACCGAATACACAAGAAAAGAATAAGCACAAATTATTGGGCATACAAGATATGTAGCAAAATCCCTGCACAGATCAGAGAAAAGTTACCTGCTGCTGAGCTGATTTAGCGCCTAAAAAATTTCCTGATTGTGTTGGCACCTTACTCGTAAAATTTTTTAAACTGTGATATGAATATATAGTGAATGATCCAAATTTTGTTTACATTAATGTTTTTTTTACTTTTATGTGGACTTTGCTAAAATATTCTGGAATGTTATGATGTAAATAAATCTAATCTAATCTAATTCAGTAGTAATATAGACAATTGAAATGTGGGTTTTAATAAAGAAACACAAAACAAACTTGGTGTATGGGAGAGAAAGATTCTGAGAGGAATATATGGAGCAGGGCTGGGATTTTTGAAAACTCAAAATCGATTTTAGTTGAAAAATCGATAGAATAAAATAATCGAAAAAATGTAATAATCTATTCCAACAATCGATGTTAAGTTTAAGTATCAATTCTAAAAACTTTTAATTGGTTATATGTAAATTGATCCTAATAACCAATTATAAAAATTGATTCTAACAATCGATTATAAAAATAATTGATTATGAAAAATAATTATGAAGTAGCTACATACTATTATTGCAACTTCACACATTAAACATCCATTATAACTGCTGATTCTACAATAGTTTATTTTAAAATCAATTTTATTGTTGGCCTAGCACCTCGCCTATGGAAAAGGCCTACGAGAATATGCAATAAAGCAATTCACATTATTTATTACGCTATACTTGTGCAATTATTTATCAAGATGTTTTGTTAAGTAAAAAACAACTGTTGTAATTTACTTTCACGTTGCAAAAATTTATTATAATACTATAATTTTCGAAGTATGCACTAATTCCGCCCATCAAATCATTTGTAACTCTAAAGTAAGAACCAATGCCACAGAAATATTAAATTGTGTAAACTATGACAACTGTTTCTTAGTGGATACTTTAAATTTATTATTTAATTTTCTGGTAAGAGTTAATGTATACCTGTGACAACGGTAAATGCGAATATGCGTCTTATATAACTGACGCGGCTTGTAGGAGCGGGGCCTCGGCGGCAATAAAAGGTGAGACAGGTACATAGTACATAGTTTACTAACTTATAATTTGGCTGTGCCTGTACTTCTGTAATGCCGAATTTGCAACTTGAAATTTACATAGGAAATGTTAACTAGTCATTTATTGTGTTATGTTCAGATACGAAAGGATTTTCATACCAAGTCAATATTAAAGAACGTGCATTTTGCATAAAATCCGTCTTTTAATTATGAGGAAGAGATTATGTATATGTGGAAAGAACACTTTCAGAAACTATTGAATGAAACAGATCGATTAAAAAAAAAAATAAAAAAACAACTCCGCCAAAGCCGGTCCCAAGCCCGTGTTGAGAAAGGAGGAGGGACATCTTCAGATCAGGCTAGCGACCTACCTGACGATGTAAAATAAAGAATGCTCAAAGAAACGGCAAAGAAGCCTCGGATGAAGGACAGAATTTAATGAGGACGAACAAAGCGAGAATATGGACACGAAAAAATACATTAAGGATAGCGTGCTGGAACATTGTCTCCTGGAAAAACAAAGACCAGGAAATCATTATAGAAATGAACGAACACAAAATCGATATATGTGCGCTTTCTGAAACGAAGAAAAAAGGCAAGGGAACAACCAAATACCAAAATTACATTCTAGTATACTCCGGAAAAAGAATGGAAGAACGAGGAAAATCAGGAGTAGGACTGCTTTTACACCAAAAGTTCGAACATAACATTGATAACAAAATACGTTAGTCACAGGATACTCACAACCACGCTGAAATTTAACAACACCTTACACCTGATCTCCATTTATGCGCCAGACACAAGTAAACCAAAAGAGGAAATAAATGAATTCTATCATAAGATGCAAGATGTACTAGAAGAGATTCCACCTCACGACAAAATAATCATACTCGGTGATATGAATGCAAGAATAGGGAACGAAACGATAAACGGTATAAAACAAAGGTTTAATGAAGAAGCCATAAATGAAAGCGGAGAAGCATTAATAGATTTCTGTGCTCACAACGCACTAAGAATTAATAACACATTTTTCCCCCACAAACAACAATATAAACTTACCTGGGAAGATACACGAGGACGAAAATCTACGATAGATTATATAATTACCAATAGAGCAATACACCCATCACAAGTTAAAGATGTCAGAGCTCTAACGTCACCGAATATAGGATCCGACCACAAACTCTTACTAGGAAAAATAAGTATGGCGCTAAGCCTAAAGAAGAAGCCACAACCACAATACATAGAGAAGCTGAAAATAGAATCAATTGAAGATGATACCACACGAGGATTGTATGAACAAAGACTAAAACAAAAGATATCCAATAACCCCATAATAGAAGAAGAAGGCGTGGAAGAAAGCTGGAACAAAATTAGACAAAACATACTAGCTGCAACAGAAGCACTGGGATTAAGAAAAGTGAATATTAATTCAAGACGCAATATAAAACCATGGTTCACAGAAGAAGTAAAAGCCCTAGCACTGGTAAAACGGAAAGCATACCTTCAGCATAGAAGTAACAAGACACCAGAAACATACAGAGAATATGTCGTGGTCAGGAACAGAGTGAATACAGAAATAAAAGAACTAAAAAGAGAATATTGGACGCAGTTCACCAAAGACATGGAACACGATTTGTACGGGTCTCAGAGAAAAATTTGGAAAATGTTAAAAGCTAGGAAGAAACCAATAAATGAATACGTAGCTATGCATTCCGTGGAAAAAGAGCAATGGATAACGTACCTCAAACAATTATATAATAGCGACGACATTCATAACAACGATGAAAATGAAATAATAGATGGAGAAAATCAGGATGAAAACATAATAACACAAGAACAAATTTATGAAGCTATAAAAAAGTTAAAAAATAGAAAGGCTCCCGGAGTGGATAACATACCTAATGAATTAATCAAGTATGGTGGGGAAGACTTGACCAAAGAAATCACCCGGATCTATCAGAAGATCCTAGAAAAATCCACTATACCAAAAGAATGGAGAACGAGTATCACAATACCCATTCTGAAAAAGGGAGATAAGAAAGATCCATCAAATTACAGAACAATAACTTTATTATGCACATTGCTAAAACTGCTAACAAAAGTCATAGCAAATCAACTATTGGAAACATATCAAATCAGTGAAGAGCAACAAGGGTTCAGAAACAATCGGTCCACGGTAGATGCCATATTTATATTAAGACAGATTACGGAAAAGTCCCTGGAATTCTGTACACCAGCGTATATGTGCTTCATAGATTTGACGAAAGCTTTTGACCGCGTCAGGTTGAAAGACGTAATAAATATTTTAAAAGAAAAAGGAGTCCCTAATAACATAATACTACTAATAAAAGATATAAATAATAATAACACCACGAAGATAAAAACTAACAATGAATTAAGCGAAGAAGTATCTCTTACAGTAGGAATCCGACAGGGAGACAGCCTAAGTCCATTACTATTTAATGTCATAATGGACAAAATCATTGATAAAGTAAAAGCAACGGGGAAAGGGTATAGAATGGGACCAGAAGAAGTAAAGATAATCTGCTATGCCGATGATGCTGTTATATTGGCAGAGAGCGAAGACGACCTACAGCGTATGCTGCAAACATTCAAAACAACAGCAGAGGATTACAATATGAAGATTTCCGTAGAAAAAACAAAGTGCCTGGTGGCAGCAAGGGAGCCGCTACGATGCAAGCTTGTCATCGACAACAAAAACATAGAGCAAGTGATGTCGTTTACATACCTCGGCACAGAGATATCAAGCTTCAGTAACTTACGGAAAGAAGTGCTCAAACAAACAACTAAAGCAGCGCAAATCTCAGGGTGTATGAAAGATGTTATATGGAGAAATCAGCATATGAATATAGAGAGCAAGGTGCGAATCTACAAAAGCTGTGTGAGACCGGTAATGACGTATGCAGTAGAAACGGGGGCAGATACTAATCAAACAAAAAGCCTACTACGTACATCAGAAATGAGGGCCCTTAGATCGATAACAGGAAAAACGCTAAGGGACAGAATTAGAAACACCGAAATAAGAGAAAAGTGCAAGACAGAAGATATAGTAAAATGGTCAAGGAAAAGAAGGAGACAATGGAATGAACATGTCGGAAGGATGGAAAGGATTAGCACGAATAGCCAGAGATGAGAAACCCAGGGGAAGAAGACCACAGGGTAGACCCCCGAAAAGGTGGAAAGATAGCTGGCAATCAACGTCCCAAGAGCAAGCCGTAAATAACAGGCCACCGGCCTAAAATACGTTTAAGAAGAAGAAGAAGAAGAAGAAGAGAAGATAAAAAAACAAGAAAAAGAGGAGGAATGGATACCCGAACCAACATATGACGAATTTATGTAGAAAACAGTATAGAATGAGAAGGTGTCGGGAAGCGATGACATTTACGGAAAAATGATTTAAATGAGAGGAGAAAAGACATGCGAAAGAATGGGGAAAAGACATTATAATAACAATACCAAAGTATGGAGACGCACAAGAATGTGCCAATTACAGAGGAATACCTTTACTCAATTGGCCTTACAACATTTTTTCAACTCTAATACAAATACGATTGGCAAAATATGCCAAGCAATTAATAGGAGATTCTCAACATGCTTTTAGGCCAGGAAGATCAATTAAGAGGAATAGGTGTGAGCATAAACAAAAATAAAACAAAATACATGATGTCAAAAGAAATAGAAACGATGACATACAGAACATGGGGATAGAGATACCTTCGAAGAAGTTTCTGCTTTCAAGTACTTAGGTAGGGAGATAAACAGTAGAAATGACAGAAGTGAGGACATAAGAGAAAAATTACTAGCAGAATATTAGAATATACGATATAGCAATTGAAGTGAAGACAAAGAAGGAAACCAAGGGGATTAATTCACCTCATCAAATGGATTATAAAAGCTTTATTGGACTGAAGCAGCTAAATTTTAACCAGAATGTGGAGGTATCCATAAAGAAGATAAACGACAAAATATATGATCACTAGAAGAGAATTTTATAAATTCAGACATGAGGTTATTACTATTATAACTATATGATGACACGACTCTATGATACAAGCTCTGATGAAGCAAGGTATATAAAACAAATATATTAGGATAATAAATTCAACCTATAAGGAGCTGCAATCTAACATAAAACTTGAGAAGGAAGTACCGAAGTTCGAAATACAGGGAGGTCTTTCCCCCTATCTTTTCAACGCAACACTAGAGCACTGCTTCAAGGAATTGAGATGGCAAAAGCAGGGGACTAAATATAAATGGCAGGAGACTAACAAATTTGAGGTTCGCAGACGACATTGTTCTTCTGGCAAACTCAGAACTAGAATTACAAAAATGGTAGAACAACTGAATGTTTCAAGCAGTAAAATCGGCCCAAAAATGAATAAGCAAAAAACGGTACTACTGACTAACCAAACACCAGAACCAATAACAATAAAAGACAATGCACTTACTTATGTGGACGAGACGGTTTACTTAGGACAAATAATATCCTTCTCTGACAAACAGAGCAAAGAAATACAAAGAAGAATAGCAATGAGCTGGAAAAAATTTTGGTCTTTGAAAGAGATCTGGAAAGGATCAGAAAATCTAAAAATGAATCTTCTCCAGCTGCATTATGCCGCTGTTAACATATGGGACCCAAACATGGTCAGCAACTAATAATCACCCAAAAAAACTACAAGTAACGCAGCTCAAAATGGCTAGAAGAATATTAGGAATAAAACTACAAGACCGAATAAACAACAAAGAAATTAGAAGAAGGCTAAGAATCATAGACGTAGTAAAGAGATGCCGACAACTAAAATGGAATTGGGCAGGTCATGTAATACGACAGGAAGGGCGTGGGCCAAGAAGACGACAATCTGGAAACCGGGCCTAATGAGAGGAACAGGAGAGAGTCCAAAAAACGATGGGAGGACGACTTAAGATAGGAACTGGGAGAAGACTGGACCACTATAGCAAAGGATAGAGAAAGATGGCGTACTTATGGAGAAGCCTTCGCCCGGCAACGGGATGAATCACCGTAAATATAATTAACATTTTATTAACTTTAATTTTTTTTAATTTAACTTAAATTTAAGTAGGCTGTTAAACGTTGGGCGAATGTTAAAAGCAAATAATAATCAAGTTTTACTTTACATTATTCAAATCACTTAATACTTTTTATAGTAGAATTGTAAAATGGTGAAGGGCTATATATAAATGAATATTTACTATATGGAAGTAATTTATTAGAGCAGTTTTAAAATTACCATCGCGAAGTGTCTTTAAAACATTTCCAGGTCGTCTTTGATTACGACCAGTAATGGTGTAATAATCTAGCCTCCCCACATCCACACCCCGACGATCACGTTCCTCATCTTCTACTGAACGGGAAATTATTTGATCGAAAATTAAATGTATTTTCTGCTCTGTTAAAGCGCATATTTTACTCAAAACGTGACGATTAGTTTTTCTTGATTGGAAACAAAACCGTTTTTGTAACAAATGAAAACCAAGAAGCCGATTCGCGTATTATTTACCACTTACCTAAAATAGAAATTAAAGAGCAAAGTAATAATTAGGGGTTCCGACACAGATATTGCAGTGATTGTGTTGGGAAATTTACATAAAATGAATTCTGCTATTCATGTGTGGATGGAGGTAGGCTACTTGTCGAAGAATACGCAAAAAATCATAAATTTGCGAGAAATTTTTATTAACTTAGGTGAGAATATATGCAAAGGATTGCATGCTTTACATGCTTTTACGGGATGCGATTAAGGATCTGCTTTTTTAGTTCTCTGCGATCTGACCAAAATCTAAACGACTTACTTATAGGTAAATTAGAAGAGTTGTCTTGTGCCTTGTATAATAAAAGAAAGTTGTAAATATCAATACGCGGTACGAAATTTTTAGACGCATATAAGAACAGTACACACATTAAGTACCTTTTGACGGTTAAATGGAGATTTAACTCTTTTAACATTTTCTCCCATGTAAAAGTGTTTTGATAGAAAAAATAATAAAAAAAAACACCAAATTGTTTCTCTTTGGGTGAACGGCACCAAGAAATGTCAGCTACCACAATATCTTTAGGACATACTGTATATACCTCAATATGTTAAGGATGAGGAAAATGAGAATTGTTTATCTACTGATGATGCATATTCAGACGATGAAGTTTGATTTATCACTAGTTATTTTATTTTGTCCATGTGAAGTATAATTTTGAATATCTTAGAAAACTGTTTTTTTAATAATTAATTGTATGTCAAATATAAAATGTTTTAGTATTTTAGCATATAGGTACGTAGTTTATTGTGTTTGGTTTAATGTAGTTGTTAGAAAATAAAGAATTGTAGCTAAATAATCAGAAATTGGTATTAAAAACCAATATTTAATGAGTAAAGCCAGAGCCTGTGCTATAAGTTCTGTCGCGCTTAGAAATGTATTCATATCTCAGGCAAGAAGTCCTGCAGCATGAATCCTGTAATTGTTGCGAGAGCAGGGCAGTGGCATACCTACCACGTGATCTGCTATCTCTCCTTCCAAGTTACATCCTCGACAGTTGGGGGTGTCTACCAGCCCTTGTTTGGATTGCAGTGCCCAGTCAGGATTCCTATAACCAGTCAAAGATTCTTTCTGGAAATGGAAAGCTACGCATGTTAACCCACCCTCTCGTGAAGCTGTTTAAAGTTTCTTGATGTAGCATAGTACTGAACATTGTCGTGGAGATGGGGGGTTACAAGTTTCAGCCCCCAAGGAAGTTGTTCAGAGGCCAGTCTTGCAACCTTGTCAGCTTCCTTATGAAACATTGTCTCTGGAGATATCTTGGAAAGCTTTGTAGCACTGAAGTACTACTATCACAGAAGATACCAATACATTGGTTCTTAATATGTCGTTCAAGAACTGCATTTTTACCATGAATTATTGCCACTACCTTCATTTGGAAGACGATGGTAAGTTTGCATAGCGGTATACTTTGGTAAAGGTTTAGATCGTTGGAGAAAACTCTGACGCCGGTTCCATGCCTTGTTTTAGATCCATCAGTAAAGATGGATATATCTGAATGGTGGGTTGCTCCAGCATTCACATATACACTGAAGTGTCGGTTAAGGGCATACTTGAGGAAGGCAGTCAACCACTGCACCAAGAAGAGGAATCTTAAGACTGCTTCATTGAGTAAGCGGGTTTGCTTGCCACCTACACCTGTTATAAACCTTAGCTCGCTAAGGCATAGCTTTAAGGCAGTTTGTATAGCTGATTGCTCACTACCAAATCGGGGGGGGGGGGCGAATGCATGGGATCACCTCTAGGGTTTTCGTGAGAGTTGAATGAGTAGTCCCTGTAACACTGAGACAGGCAAAACGTTGCACATGTCCCAGTTTGGTTGCAGGTGCAAAACAATGCTCTGTAGCATAGCATACGCGTAATAACGGCTGTATACAGACAGAAATGATTTCCAGATATTTGGACACTGCCTGATAGATTGAGGAAAGTACCGAAAAAAAGAGGTGTACGTAAACTCCAATCTTCCTCTTTCTTGTGAATAGTACCATCTCTGTCTTCAAAGGGTTAACAGAGAGGGACTGTTCACTAGACCAGCCTTCTGTTTGCATTAAGGAGCAGAGTGTGTTCTCAAAATTTTTGGTGTAAAAACCAACATTGTTGAGGGAGTGCAGAAAGCTGTCTATCACTGTGTTCCATAGCAGCGGGGACAGAACGCTACCTTGGGGGCTGCCCTTCATTACAACACCTCTTATAGAGCTGTTATCTATATTCACCTGTACTGTTCTCATTGCACGCGTGTGTTTTATTCACAAACGGAGAGCGGCCGCAATACCATACCCGCATAGCGCAGTGTTAATACTGTCGAAAGATCCCTTTAATGTATGAAAACTGCTATGGTAGACATTTGATTGTCTAGCGATCTCTCTATCCAATTTGCCACAGCATGTAGTGCGAAGTTAATGGATCTCCCAGGGATGTAAGCATTATAGGAGAATTAAAAAGTAAAGAAACTACAAGAACTATAAAAAATTTATAAACCTTTCAGTAAATCAGTACCACAAGTAGTCAAGACAGTCACAGAAATATATTTAAAGATGTATGAAAAGGGTTGCTCTTATTTTGATACAGTTAAAGTATTCAATAAATTCTATATAAATAACAATAATAGTAAATAGAGAAAGATTATTAAACAAAATGGCACATATGTGGTTTCAAAGGCACTGCACTGTTTTAAATTCATGGAAAAGTTAAATCGCTAATACATTGCAAAGTGTGAAATGTGGAAAAGTGGTAGGTACCTATCTAAGGAAAGAAAAATTGGGATAAGAGTGTCACAAGACAGTATATTAGAGCCGTTACTATTTATGTGGTAGGTACCTATGTATTAATAAACATGTTCTACAGAAAAACGTTTCATCTTTTTACAAATGATAATAATTATAGTATAGTATATGGCGGAAGATGATGTAAAAAAACTAGGGAAAAGGTATTATTGAGGAATTAAGTTTTTCTAATGGCTGATTTGACAGAAACTTAATGTTAGGTATACTACAAAGAAAGAATGTTTTTAGAAATTTTAAGCAAAATAATGTTATGTACTAGTTGTATAGATAATATAATGCAATTGAAGTTGTTAATGAATTTAAATAGTTAAGTGTTATAAACAGGCAGTTGAAATTTAACTACTATAATTATATGGATTATGTATGCAGAAGATCAGACAACAAATTAGTGTTGGCAAGAACAACTAGGTTTCTATCCAAGTGAACAAGATGCCAGTACTACTGTACTACGGTATATAGTGTACCTATACAACACTATTGTAGCTATTGTAGGTACTTTTATCTTTTAATTATTGCAACTGCATACTGTATAAAGAAATAATATAAATTTAGGGCGGTTGCATGTTTTGCAAAACAGGGGAATGAGGGTGTAATTTTGAGTTGCAATAGATAGCACACTAGAGTGACAGATAATGTGCTGCAGATGCTGGACTAATTAAATGTGGAACAGAGTTCCACATGCTGATCTATATTTTCAAGATTAGAAAAAGAGTAATACCGGATTTTATTACTGAAATTTAAAAAAAATTATATGTAATACAGAACCACAATACCAGACAGAAAGGTTATTATTTTTTCACAGAAAGCGATAGTAAAGCAGCAATGCGAAATTCAAACTGCGTATAAAGGTTTGAACAAAATTTAATGAATTTGAAGCTTAAAACTCTAGCAGTATTAATAAGTTTAAACATATATTGGTGTGCAACATAATAAAAAGATGAATTAGTAGTAATTAAATAAGTAGGTACCTAACAGTTGCCAGTAGATTGTCGGGGGTGCATATATAAGAATAAATTAAAATACTAATTAAATAAGTACTTATAGTTTCTAGTAGATTATTTAAAATATTTTATCATGTGTTTTTTGTATAAAAATTATACTAAATATACATCTTGTTAGTATTATCAAAGACTATAGGGTTATAGTCTTTGCTATAACGTAGTGAGTTTGAGTTACAAAACTGGCGCGAATAACTTGAATTTCGTGATGTAATGATGTAAGTACCTAATGACCAACGAGATGGAATGGGTACTACTTTTCGTATCCGTAGACTGCAGCGGCATCACGTGCCATGCGCACTAATTCACTAGCGATTAGGAACATATTGGGAATCGCACTGTACAAAAGTGAATACGTGAATGTGTTTTTATGTGCAGTGTTAGTTTTATTTGAGTTTATTTCAATTCGATCCAAGTTTTGAATTGCAGTGTATTTATAGAAACATTTACGTACATATCGTTTGTATAAGGATAAATATCTTGGTAAACAAGAATATTTTGCCGGGTTTCCAACAGTGAAAAACACAATTTTGGCAATAGATTGGTAGTATACGACAGTTGGTATATGTTTTCCGCGTCCGCGTCATTGTCAGTTTGGTTTTATACCGAGTCGCCGTATAGCAAAGTACGTCAACGAATAAATAACGCCATCCGCGGGCTTACTGTGTTTATTATTGTGCACGAAACCCTATGAGAAAAATCAACATGAAGAGAAAAAGCCGTAAGGAGAAGGCTGAACAGCACAAGAACGATGAAGAAAACGGCGTAGAAGATAAATCGAGTGACCCCAAAAATTCGAGCGAGGAAGAAGCCGAGAACTCGGACCCGGAGCCCGAAACCAAGAAGAAAAAAGCAGATAAGCGTAAATCCGCATCACTTTCAAATAAGAAGGCGGCTAAAAAAGATGCAGAAGAAGAAGAAAATGAACCCGCCGAATCTGATGTAAGTAGTGGTAGTTTCTAGAATTGTTTACATTCTTCAAGCTTCGGTGTATAGTCGGTTTCAAACCCACAATCCAGTAGCGCAACTAACGGGCGGGGCTGCGCCGTTTTCTAGGACAAGAATATGAGCTGTTTTGTTACAGCAGCTTACAAAATTTGAACTGAAAGTCTAAAACTCAAAAACTGCTCGATTTGTGTTGTGGTACTGTGGGTGTAAAGCAGCTTTTTTCTGTTAACTAATTTCCAAGCAACTACACCATGACGTGCGTCTGTTGTAGTTGCATGGAAAATGGCGCAATTCGGTAAAAAAGATAGTACGAAAAATATCCTTGTATAAATAATGTGGAAATTAGTTCGCAATAACGTGACAATATGGATATATCGATGACATCCATGTCAACATGTCGAAATACGTATGAGGCTAAAATAAAAACCTGTTGAAGTTAAGAATTGTTTTACTTACAATAAATTAAAATATATACATACAGGGTTGGGCAAACGTATGAAACAATGCAAATATGTCTAATACGGCAACCGCCATTTCGACAAAATTTTCTACATGAAGGTTTTGATATACGGCGGGTACAATGAAGGTACTGGTGGTTTAAAAGGACTTTTGGTTTAGCCAGAAATGATATCAACTTTTTTATTTTGAATACACCCTGTATATTTTTTGATATATTGATAGAACTCTTTTTTGCGAGTTCAGTGTTATAAAGTTTAATGCCTTTATATTTAATAATTCTAGAGATATTGAACACTAATGTTTCGTAATTGTTATCTAGCAGCTCATGAAAAAGAATGTGAAAAGCCTAAACAGTTTGTTCACTCGTTCTCCAGACCTGAATCCATTAGGTTCCTTTCTTTGGGGACACTTAAAATCTAGAGTTTATACTAAACGACCAAATAATTTGGAAGAATTGAGACTCTGAATTGTTAGTGAAATAAGAAGAGTTCTTGCAGAGCATCTTGTTAATGTAACTGAAGGATTTGTACATACACTTGGTTATTGCCAAGAAGTAAATGGTGGTCGTTTTGAGCATCTTCTCAAGTGATGTTATTTGTGTTTTTTTAGGGCGTTGAAATAGAAATTCAAGTTGACTATGATTTTCTTATTTAAATCAGCTAAAATGTTTTTAACGTGGTTAGTGTTGTTACACAATTAAGTATTTAATAGTAAAATGTCTTTATTTAAACATTTCAGACTGTTTAGTGGCCTACTTTGTCAAAAAATGTAATATTAAGCCATTTTCAGGGGCTTCTTTAGTAGGGATGCAGCGGGGAACACTTTTTGAAAAGGCTGGGTATCGGGTTACCCAGGCCAGGTATCGATTTTTTTTATGAACTCCATTTTTTACAGATATCTACGGTTCTATATTGTAGAGCATATAGCTGTGTTTATGAAGCAAAACGTTTATTTAATTTGTGGTATTTAACATTTAAATAGTATTAGTTATTAGTGATGGTGGCAACAAAACATGAGACAATATCCAATTTTGGCTGGTCTAGCAAAAAAGTACCTATGAGGACCTGTAAGCAGCGTCTATAGCAAAAGGCTTTTTGCAGAAGCGAGCAATGTTTTTGAAACAAAAAGAAGTAGGTTACAAAAAAAAATGGAGAATTGTTAATAATCTTGCACCACAATTTGCCCCTATTAAATTCTAATTATTAGTTTTATTACATTATGTTTGATATTTAAGGATTTAATTATTTAGATTTATATACATATATGCTTATGTATAATAATTATTAATTACTATTTACAGTAAACCAAAATAATAGACAATGAAATATTTATTTTTATTTAAAAAAATAATTTTTTCGTGCCCGGTACCCGGCCGGGTACAAGAATTCTACCCGGCCAAACCGGGTATCTGGCAAAATTGGCAGGGTATCGGGTAATAACCGGGTACCTGCGGCATCCCTATCATTTAGGTATATTTTTCAGAAACATTTTTCATTCGACCAAAGATGTTTTTTCTCATTAAGCAAAATAAGAAGTAACAAACTTTCATCTTCAATAAAATATATTGCTCTGAAAGGTATACCCAAGTAATAAATCCCTGAAAATGACATTTTTACAAAGTTGGCCACTAAATAGTCGAAATATGTTAAACAAAGTTAATTTTCCATTAAATATTCGATTTTGTAATGACACTGAAGGCTTTGAAAAAGTTTTAAGCAGATGTGAATATAAGCCCAGCAACTTTAGGGTTTCACTTCAAAAAAATTGGGACCAAGCTGGATTTTTGCATACACCTTCATTTTGACGTTATAAATAACGTGTGAAAAGTCCCCATCGATATCGTGACCGCTAACAAAGTTATACGGGGTCAAAGGTCACCGAAATCAGTTTTTTGCTTATATCTCGGTTGCTATTGGTTGTACAAACATTTTTGCTGAATCAAAAATGTAGAGCGGAAAATTCTCTACAAAGTTGTTACTTACACTTTTTCCGTAGGACCGTCCGTTTTCAAGTTAAAGAGCTCACAATGCGTCAACATCAGAAAATCGCGCTGTAAATGGTGAATGCATTCGTTTCCGCACCACCTTTGAGGTAGAATGCACGGCGCGCTTTTTTTTTACATGGTCTCCCCCCCCCATAGGCCTAATCCATGTCTCTCTCAAAATCAAAAAATCAAACTTCCTCTTCCTCATAGTCTTCTAGAGGAAGTAGTGACTCATTGTTAAAGTTACACGTTATTTATAACGTCAAAATGAAGGTGTATGCAAAAATCCAGCTTGGTCCTAATTTTTTAGAAATAACACCTCTTTTTCGTCTAAAGTTACTGGGCTACTATGGCCAACTTGAATTTTACTCCAACGCCCTCTAGCAAAAACCGTAAGAAAAAGAAGTTGGTCTCACTTCCGGTATAACCCTGGGAGTTGTGACATTCTTTTTATTAAAAAAATTTAAAGGCTTTTAAGTACCATACACACTTGCAAAAGCTAATTTTGGTATCTTAATAAATAAATAAAATATTATTAGAGGTACAATTTGGAACAAAGCACTTTAACCTTATTCACAGTATTTCATTTTTTTCATGAAATTATTGCACTCCTGCCATATGCAACTGTTTAAAACAGGCAGTACATGAGTATGAGTATTTTTTCAATAAATACTTATCAAATAACGAAATGCGTTTCCGCTACTGCATTCAAGTTTAGAAATACATTTTTTTTGTAAAAAAATACCTACCATGTTATCAATGTTGGCAAGGAAACAAGTAATGAGTAAAGCATTAGTAAAAAAAATTAAAAACTGAAAGTAATAATCAATAAACAGAAATGTGAACTCTGAACGTGTACCACAGGAGGAAAATGCTATAGAAGTAGGTTACCATACCACAATTGTGCATGTCCACATTTTATTAGTGTACAAATCAAATAAAATTTGATTAGACTAGACGGTTATTTATTATAGGACGATGAAATACTTGATGAAAAAGCAGCCAAAGGATCAGAGCCTGATACTAAGAAGAGAAAGTCAGATAAGCGTAAATCCGTATCATTTTCCAATAAGAAGGCGGCCAAAAAAGATGCCCAAGAAGAGGAAGCTGAAGAGGAGGAAGCTGAATATGAGGTAAGTACTGGCGGTTTCTAGAAGTGTTGATGTTCTTTAAGCTTTTCTGTAGTAGGTAATTTCCTAGAGTTTAGGAAAACACGTATTTCTTATATTCAGAAATACATATTGTCATAAGTTCAATCACGTACTCCTAGAACCAAAGCAGGTAGATTTAATAGGATGTAACAATAAAAATTGGGAAGTTAAAACATACAGGGTGAGTTATTAGCGTGATATTGTTTTCGAACGTTATTGTTAGAGCAGTTAGAAAACAATTGTTACGAGAAAAATTGTTTGTTGGGTTGTCTATAGTTCTGAAAAACGTCGGATAACTCTTAAACCATTAACTTTAAGATCATTTAATACTCTTATGTTTAGAATTAAATGGTAGCATCCAGAAATGCAATAATATATTTCCTGAAATTTTCATATTGTGTGATGTTATTAAACATCAAAGTAAATAAAGGTAGTGTTTTGTTTTACTTCTATCAGTTCATGGCCTACTATAATTTTTTTAAATTAATTAAATGACGTGGTCTTTCCATGGAACTCTTATGAAGTGATTTAGCATAAAAAAGTGTCCTAATTCCTTTCAGAAACTAAGCAAAATAATTCCAATTTCGTTTTAGATTATTAGTGGGCATAAAATTTTCCAACTGTTTTCTAATTTAACCGTCATATCTTTTCAAATAAGCAAGATCCTGTATATATTTTTAAGATTTTGGAGTAAACAGAAAACTACTTACTTTTCATAGGTGGAAGAAATACTTGATGAAAAAATGGTGAAGGGAGTTCGTCACTATTTGATTCGTTGGAAGGGATATGAACCAGAGAGTGACAGCTGGGAGCCTGAAGCAACTCTGGAATGCGCAGATCTCATAAAGAAATTTCGAGCTGCACGTGATGAGAAAGGTGGCAATGAAAATTCCGAATCTAAGAAGAACAAGAAAAAACCAAAAAAAGAGAAGAAATCTAAAGACAAAAAGAAATCAAAATCAGAAGACGCTGATGTAGATTGGGATTCTAACGATGAGTTTGAGGTAGATCGCATTATAGATGTTTACTTCAAAAAGAATGGAAAGAAGGAATTTTTGGTTTCATGGAAGGGTTATCCTGCAACTCAGGATAGTTGGGAGCCCGAAGAGAATTTAGATTGTGGGGGCCTCATTGCTAAGTTTATGGCTAAGGTAGATGCAGCCAAAAAGGTGGACGTAAAGGAATTGCGTGTACATCGCGCTCCAGCTGAGAGATTCACTTTGAGTATGTATTCTGGCGCTGGTGGCGGACCCCGTAGATTAAGTCGCAGATTTGCCGGAAAACAAAGGTTGGTAGCAACAAATAAGTGATAGTAAATCAATATTCATTAATGTGTTTGTTTAGGGTTCAGTATCATGATGCCGAATAATTGCTGCACTGAAGAGTGACAATTTCTGTTGTATGGGCAAGTGTACAGACAACATAATAACTTCACATATAATTATTCAGATAAGTAGTCATGTGTGTCTTGAATTATGACCTACATGATTGTGCAAGGGTGTTTTTTTTGTTTGCATTTTTTATATTTACATAACATGAATGAATTAATTGATTTGTCAAAAGTGCAATTTTGGAAATTGTATGGTTTGTTGTAGATCTGTTAAATACTTAATTGAACTACAATAGAACTTTAGATCTGCACTTTATAATTAAAGAAAACAAAATAAGTACAAAGGTAACTTTCTATTAACATAATGAAAAATGTTATTTAAAAAAGGGAAAAATCCTTGTATATTTAAAATGTTGACTGTCTTTAAGTTTATGTAAACTGGAAGTTCTATTATTTGCAAAAGTGCTTGTAAACATATGTATATGTTAGCCTAATTTCGATGTCATTTTTATATATGTACATTATGTGAATGTGATCATCGAAATAATCGACGGTTTCAGTTTGTAGCGTCTAACCATCATAAATGTGTTGCATGTAGTAATCAACTCCATAAAATAATTTTGAGTTTGCCTGTATTTTAGTAGTTTCACTTAGAGCACAAATCTGCAGAAAGTAGGGTAAAACTTCCAAATTTATTTAATATCCTGATAGAAGTAGAAATTCATTATTTTTTTTCTAAGAATAGATATTTTATGTTTAGTAGTTAAGTGTAGATACATGATGAAAAAATTATAGTTTTATTTATGTATCTACTCGTACTCGTACTTTTCTATGTGAATGTGTCACTGGATTACCTAAATATTTCAGAATAATAAATTTATAGAAAGTAGCACAATGTAATAACAAATTATTCTATGTATACAGATAGTTCATCAGATGTGGTTCCATAACCCCTCTTTTTTAAATTTATATAATATACAGCTACTTTAGAATAGTCCACTCATATCCGGTTTAGAAATTGTTTTTAGAAAAAATTCATACAAGCAAGAGAATTTGCAGACACATTTTACCCAATTTCCTGATTGACATTTTGAAAAGTTGTGCTCAGCTGCCATTTTGGAAAATGGCTGCTAAGATTCGTGTTTTGGACATTTTATTTAAAAAAAAAGCTTCAAATAAAAATTGTTCATCAAAATCAATCTACAATTTTTGTTATTATGATTTTTCGATTGGACGGACCCTAACAGTAGAGGAAACGGGCAGACTTTTCTTGAGTTTTGCTGTATGTGAAAGGTAAAAATGTATGGACTGTCCCAGATAGTAACATACACCTCGGTTATGAACCCCATGCATTCGTCAACCTGGAAAAGGGTGCGTTCGCCCCCCAAGGTAGGAAAAACCAAAAAGAAAAAATGCTCCCACTCCTTTATCTAAATTTACTTTTTTGGAAATTTTTTTTCAACAGATGAAATGGACAGGTTGCGGAGCCTCTCATTAGTCATTCTAGTTCTAAGATTGGTTTTGATTCTCCTTTGTCATAAGGCAGTGGAAACGGTAATGTCACTGCAATTTTTAAGTTGTACATTGTTTCAAACGCATCATGATATTGATCTACTAAATTAAGAAGTTTCAGCATTGAATTAATTTTTTCGTTTTTGTCTTCGGCTTTTTTGCACAATCTCTCTATTAATAAAATTTATGCATTTAAAGAACTTGCATCCACAGAATAAAATTGGGCAAGTTTCGACAACTCGTCTGAATTATTTAGGGATTGAATAGATTTAAAAATAACATTATTGCTTGAAAATCTTTCCTTTATTTCATTGATAATATCTAGTACAGACTAAAAAAAGGTGAATTTTTGATTCATTATTAGTAAGTTTCATTTTACGATCCAAATTTGGAATTTCAGTAATATACTGCTGCAGATTCTGTGGCAGTTTAGTTTGTCGTTTGTTTTATTCAATTCTTGATGTGTCTGTTTTGAATACCAATTTTGTTTGTGCAGAAGACCAAATATTTTGCCACATGTTATTGTGTACAGTATGAGGAATAAATAAATCAGTGTTATTATTGACTGGACTCCTGTACTCAGAGGTCTCGTCTTGTAGATTCAAGTCAAGTTCAAACAGTCCCGGATTTAATATACCGTCTGTCTATAGAGTAAACCCTCCACCCCCACCTAACTTTTGAACGACTTGATATTTTACCACAACATTTGGTGTGCTGTAATGGAAAATTAAATACTAGTTTTTAGCCAATAATTAAATTTTGTATCGTTCAGAATGGCGGCTGGGCGTCATTTTGATTTTTTTTTTAATAGAAAGGAGGGTCGAGTGACACCTCATTTGACAGGTCTTTTAGTTCTGCGTTTGATCCAAGAGTTTCAAAGAAAAATATCCAGCCATAACAAAATGGCGGATTTAAAACAAATGGACTCGCTTAATTCAAAATTGTTTTGATTTTTTTTATCCAGTAGTCCACTTTTTCATTTGCAAGGCAAAATTTTTCCAGAAATATCTCGGGTGGCTGGAAATAATATTGAAAACGTTATGTTCCAACACTACAGTGCGCCGCCTCATTATTGTAGGCCTGTTTCTGACTTTCTCAACGGACATTTTCCTGGAAGATGGATTGGTAAGCGGGGGCCTTTAGAATAGCCGGCTCGCTCCTCAGATTTAACCCCCTTAGATTTTTTTCTATGGGGATATCTGGATTCGAAAGTATACAGAACCCGTCCAGAAACAATTGAAGAACTGGAGCAACGCATTACAGAAGTTTGCAAAAATATCACTCCAGAAAGCTTATAAAAATGTAAGGCAGGAATTTCATAACCGACTTTTTATGTGCCATGAAGTGAATGGTGAACATTTCGAACACTTAATTTAATTTCTTTTTAATTCTTAGTTTTTTTAAATAGACTTCTTTATTATCAAGCATTTGTCATTTTGTTATGGCTGAATATTTTTCTTTGGAACTCTCGGATCAGGCGCAGAATTAAAAGACCTTTCCCACGAGGTGTCACTCGACCCCTCTTTCCATTCAAAATAGCTTAGCCGCCATTTTGAATGATACAAAATTTAATTATAACGTAAAAAATAGTATTAATTTTCTCATTACATCATACCAAATTTTGTGGTAAAATATCAAGTTGTTCGAAAGTTAGTTGGGGGGGGGGGGGGGGGGGTTACTTTATAGACACAGTGTATAGATAGATAAGCTTGGACAGGGAAGATGGAAGTGTTCACCACCTGCTAAGAGCTGCTGCTATCGCTGTTTGTGTTTACTAGTTACAATTTTCTAAGAAATTATGGGTTGTGTCCTGAGAAAAAGAACGGAAGAAAAGTGAGGGCGATAGATATTTCCATTCGTTGTGTTTTATCAGTTTTCTAGGAGACTTTTATCCAAAATATAAAGATTTTTGTTGTACAAAAAAACTAAATTAGTTTTTTTTGATAATACGAGTGTCCAATATAAGAGCCCCATGGGTGGGGATCTCGTAAACTGTAAGTGATAGAGATTCGGTTAAATGAGAAGAATTATTCAGCATCTGAAGTACTACTATTAGGCCAGTCGACAAAGATTTTTTGCGGAAGCAATTGAAGGTAAGCTGGAATTAATTTTAATCTCTTTATTTTGATGTCAGGAAACAGATAACTAATTTTGCAGTCTTGTCAGGCCGAATTTAACTGCCATCTAGAAAAAACTGGATAAAAATGACATTTTTCAGAATATTCATAAATATCGCAGAATTAAATTTGGAGGAAAATATGTGGTAATCAGAATTGAAGAGGATTAAATTTCCTATAAAAATGTTATAAACATTTTTTGTGCGACTTTTTGTTTTATAGTTACTGATGTTGGAAAATGGACTTTTGTCAAGTTTGTTACTTTTGTTTGTACACTCAAGAAGGTACTTCGCGCGTTTTTTTTAAGTAGTTTCCCCATATAGTCTAGGAGCTGGAGCGATATGGTGTGACTGAAGGTTAACCCGATGGCACTAGGGTTTATTGTTAGAGGACGGTTTAATGATCAATTCATCTCACAGACCGAATCTTCGCTCTCATGTAGTTCCGGAGATACAGCATCCGCAAATTTTTGATATTTTTACTGCAGGTTAACCCTTTTGAAGTTGCGGTTACTTGAAAAGCATGCCATTCTTATACACTTCCACCATGTGCCATCATTTCGTATCGTGTCCGTTTATCGGGCTGGGCCAGTTTAAATGGGAGCAAAAATGGACTGCGAGTTAACCCTCCCAAACCTGGTGGAAAATGTTTATTGGTGTTGCCAATTGTTAAGATACCATATGCCATCAAAAGTTACCGGTCCATTTCACAGTAATTGGCCATTATTTGGACAGAAAATGGACATTTTCGCCATTTTGTGGCTAAAACTTACCGATTACAAGTTAACATGATGGCACCGTGTCAAATACGTTAATTTGAGATCAAATAACAATATATATGAGTGCCATCATTTTTTTTCTAATTCAACCTCTCCCACAACCCCAAAAACTTCCCGACAGCGGTTAAATATCAAAATTACTGATTTATGTTTGGGGAGGTTTTTGGGGTTGTGGGAGGGGTTGATTTGGAAAAAGAATGATGGCACTCATATATATTATTATTTGACCTCAAATTAACGTATCTGACACGGTGCCATCATGTTAACTTGTAATCGGTAAGTTTTAGCCACAAAATGGTGAAAATGTCCAAATAATGGCCAATTACTGTGAAATGGACCGGTAACTTTTGATGGCATATGGTATCTTAACAATTGGCAACACCAATAAACATTTTCCACCAGGTTTGGGAGGGTTAACTCGCAGTCCATTTTTGCTCCCATTTAAACTGGCCCAGCCCGATAAACGGACACGATACGAAATGATGGCACATGGTGGAAGTGTATAAGAATGGCATGCTTTTCAAGTAACCGCAACTTCAAAAGGGTTAACCTGCAGTAAAAATATCAAAAATTTGCGGATGCTGTATCTCCGGAACTACATGAGAGCGAAGATTCGGTCTGTGAGATGAATTGATCATTGAACCGTCCTCTAACACTAAACCCTAGTGCCATCGGGTTAACTTTCAGTCACACCATATCGCTCCAGCTCCTAGACTAATAGGGCCTACCACTGATCTATCCTTACAAATTTATTTTATTGTTTTTGATGTTGATGGTTCAATCAATCTTATTCTCTTACGTGCCGAGCCGTGCTGCGTCTCCTGTTGGAGGCAAGGATGCTAGGTTAGGTAAATTTTTAATTATGGATTGTACAAAGCACATCTATATTTATGTAAGGATTATTATTTGCTGCTTTTTGCTCCGTAAAGAAGAAGGAATTGTTCTGTTTTTGCTATGAGCTCTGGAGAAACATTTGGATTCTTAAAAATCTAAACGGCTTTTTTGTAGATCTTCCTTCTTTAGAAGCTTTACGAATTTCATTTTACTCTGCCTATATAATGCGGGAATGGTATCACAACCACTGAATCAAGATGACTGAAATATAGCTTATCCATGCATCTTGCACTAAAGGTATGTAGCATCGTGTATGTTTTATGTGTAGCATATTTGCATTGTTTGAATCAATGGGAATTATACGTTGTGGGATTTATTTAAGCGAAGAACATTGGAAAATATACACAAATTTATTACTGTTTTGACACTTAAACTGTCAAAATCAGTAGCAAAAATGGAAGTGTAGGTTATTTAAGTGCAGTATTTTGCTGATTATTTTAAAATTGTTATTGATAAAGGTAGGAAATAATAACATATAATTTAAAACTTTAATTTCACTGTTCTATCTAACACTTTTTCATTTTGTCTATAAAAAATTGTTTTTTGCTATATAAACGAAAAGCAGTTATTAAGTAGTTATTACTAATTAAATTTACCTTTTAAGTAGATTCAAGTTTGAAAGTGAAACTGTAGGTGGGGTAGGGTAAATTGTAGGTGTAAAATTCATTTCCATGTAATACCTGTTACTACCAATACTTGCTGCTCCTAGTTCTACAAATTTCAATAATAAAACTTCAGTATTTGTTAAACTGTTATGTTACAGCTCATAACATACAAATGCCAAATATGTAGCTTCAACATAGGTATGTCGAGTAATCTGTCTAGTTGAACCAAAGAAATTTTAAAACCACATCACTTACCTAGCATTTTTGTCTTACAACCACGTAAGATTTCATTCCCTTAAAGAGTATTTATTGAAAATTTTGTTCAAGCTTGAAATTTTAATAATTGCAAAACTGAAATTTATAATTGGTGTAAAATAATGAACGAATTATTAAGGACTTAGTTAAGGTAGTACGCACAATGGGCCCAACAATGTGGCCTAAGTGCTGAGACCTGAAATACAATACAATACATACTTATATTATCTTATTATTTATTGTCAACATACAGTGAACACCAAAAAGTGTGCACCGTATGGGAAACTTTTTTATTAATTTGTTTTTTTTAATGGGCTTTGGCATTAGTTTCAGGATGATTAATAACCACAAAATTGCCAAAAAGATTTGTCATGTCACATCCATTGCACCGTGAATATGTTATTGTGACATTTTCAAATGGCCTAGAATGCCCTTATTTATCAAAAGATGGGAAATTGTCATGAGAAAATGTTTTTTCTAAGTACATTAAGTTACTAAATGCAAAGTTTGGTGAGGAAATTTTAATTTTTTAGTTTGTTCATTTTTTCCCTAAAATATTTAACATTTATTTTTTTCAGTGTATTATTCCTTTACAGTTGAGTTACCATGAAATATTTTAGTGAAAAAAACATAAATGTTGCATTATTTTTTAAATGTAATTAATTTCTTGCAAAAAAGCATATATACAAAAAATAACAGGACAATCGTGGACTATTTTTATTATTTCTAAATCCTTACAAGAGAATTTTTCTACAATAATAGGTTTAAGTAATAAAAAACAATGGTTAGTTTAAACCAAATTGAGAAACCCATAAATAATACTGAAAGTTCCTATTAAAATTTTCTTGAAAAGCCTTAAAAGCCAATAAAAATGGATTTATTTAATAACTTTTGGCAAGGAAAGAAGAGATTTGGTTTCAACTATGGTTAGAATAGACCACTACATGTTTCGTTCTTATTTGAACTCGTCAGGTGGATGTAATTCTAACAACAATTCAAACCAAAAGCAGACAAGCAGTTATATGCCAGAAAGTAAAACATTAAAGGGGGATTAACTAACGTCCCTCGTATGATGAGCGGCCAGGAAAAGTTTAAAAGCAACAAACCGGCAAAAATGTGAATGCGAAACAAATGCTAGCTTTTGATGTATCGCTGCCATATTAATGTTAACAATAAAATTTAATTATTGTATAGCTGTAGTTTGTTTAAAAAATGCTTACTAAAGAAGAAAAGAAATGAAATTATATTAATTTATGGTGCAAATAGAACAAATAGGGATACAGCCCATACTTTTAACCAAAGATATCCCCAAAAGTTTGTTTTCCATTCAACAGTTGGGTGTATTTTTCAAAAATTTAAACAAACCGACTCGGTTGAAAATAGTTTCAAAAAACCACACCTGAATTGGAGAATTGATGAACATTAGGAAAATGTTTTACTTGATGTAATAGAATATAAACAAACATCGATTGCCGCAATTTCCAAAAGAACTGGTGCAGCAGGATCTAGTGTAAGGAAAATTTTAAAGAAAAACAAATTGCGCCCATACAAGCCAAAGTTTATTAACACCTCTAAAGAACGCGATTTTGATGCTATATTTAGTTTAACACAATATTGTTTTAAAATATGGTTTATCTTAAATATTTAATGTGAACTCGACTGTAAAGGAAAAATACACTGAAAAAAATAAATGTTAAGCATTTTTGGAATAAAATGAACAATCTAAAAAATTTAAATTTTCTTACCAAACTTTGTATTTAAAATTTTAATTTATTACAAATAACTTTTTCTTATGAGAATTTTTCATTTTTTGATAATTAAGAGCATTTCAGGCCGTTTTAAAATTTGAAATGACATAATCGTGCTGAAACCCACTGTAAAAATACAAATTAATAAAACAGTTTCTGATATGGTGCAGCCTGTTTGGCGATCACTGCATTATTTTATTATTTATTGTCAACATATAAGGGTTAGGTTAGGTTCAAAGATACAACTAACTATACAGCATAACTTTAATTGAAGAATTGTAAATTGTACAATGAATGCTGCAATTCATACGAGTGAGAAATGGACGTTACATGCGAGTTATACACTATACTTTTTCTACTATGACTTTGTTGCCCTTTTAGATTATACTTTAAAAATAACTCAAAACACGTTTCTTCTAAAAGAAAACTTTATAATTTTTGTTGCTTTGCTATTATACCACTTCCTGAAACTCATATCTCAGGGTTTGAACTTATATCGCACGAGTTGCCATGGCAACCCGTGCGATATGAAATGTAGTCGTAGAAAAATTAGTATAGCAATACAGATCAAAATTTTAACTAATACGTTCTGGACTCAACTGAAATTTATTGTTGATTGTTTGTAGCATTTTAGGCAAAATTACTAAATTTTTACCATCATATTCATAAATACAATTAGGTATATTTTGCACTAATTTTTATTTAATATGGCAACATTTCGCCATGTGTTGAGCTATTATTTCATCATATACATAAAAAAAAATTGAGAATAAAGTCTGTATCTTGTTACTTTGTTGTACGAACTTTTATTAATTTTAATTCCTAGATCAAATTTACTAAATTTGGAGTATCTTAGATGCTAAAACTTTTTCAAATTTGAATTTTCTGTAATTTCTAAAGGAATATTGATATTGCGTTTTTATTTCCTCTTCTTGCTTCTTCACATTTTTCAACTTCCTGCTTTTGTCCATATCCATCCATATTGGAACCGTATCCAACTCTTTTTCACTAGAATTGGGAATCATTCCTGAAAGTTCATCGTTGTGTGGGTTTTGTACTACAATTTGTCACCTACATTCAATGTAAGGACAAAAATTGCCTGCCGTTTTTTTGACTAGCTTTAAAAAAGTGTAACTTTCTGTTTACTATTTCCAGGAAAAAGGTTTTGTTAATGGATTCAGTGTAACAGCAAAAGAAACTAAGTAAGCACCTTATTTAATGCTGAAATATCAGAAATCTCTTTGTCATCATCAAAATGTTTCGCTCCTGCTATTAGTTTGACTTCTATTCTCGTTACGAAACTGAAGACGTCTGTTTTGGAAACGAATGTGTTTTATTGTGTAATTTCTTTTGGGTTGCTTTATACAATGGGAACTTGACGGATCTTATTCATCAGTGTTGTATTTATGTGATAAAATTGCCAAAGATTGTTTACAAGTTTCACAGTTCAGGTGTTTAACAGGCTGTGATGTTATTATACTAGTTTTACATGGTTGCATGTTAAGACTGTTGAATTGCTTGAAGGTAGATGAGTTGATTAGCTTTTACACTACGGTATTTATTTTTAAAATTACTAGTGCTTTGTTACCCAAGTATCGCAAGCAATAGTTATTTACGTAACAAGTCAGGAAACTGATGCTTTGCATGACGACGGGGCTTGTTAAAGTACGCGGCTATATGCCGAGTACTTTAAGCCCTGGAATCCCTTAAAGACGCTTTCCTGACGTATTACGTATACTATTTTTTATGCACTCGCTTTAATGAACTAAAAAATTTAAGTCATCGAAAAAAGTTTAATCAAGTCTGTTAGGTAGACATATGCTTGTGTGTCCAAGGTAATATCTAAATATCTAACATGTTATTTTATAACAGTACTCGTACTGCAATGATTCATTACACTACTCAGTACTTTAATGAGCTACTTCCCTGCAGCAAAAGAGTCCTGTAAGTAGTCACTTCCCTGCCGGTTGCAGAATCAGATATATCTTTTATATTAAACATTAAATTGTGGAGGCCAAATGTGCCAAAAATGTTCTTGTGGAGAAGGGGATTAGGGAATTTAACCACTTACCGGTAGGAATAAGAAATAATAAGGATGTAAGCGAGTTTATAGTTTTATGTAGTAAATATTATTTGAGTATGTCAAATGAAACACCTTGTATATTTTTACAGTTTTGAAATCGGATTCTGTTCTTAATGCAATTGTTTTTCTGACAGGTCAAAAATTTTTAATTGCAATTTTTTGTTTCACATTAAGAGTGTCATGATGGTCATAAAATTATTCATTTAAAGTCAGTTGTGACTTTAAAAATAATTTTTGAAATTTACAGATCATATTTGCGATTTTTTTTTCTGAAAAGGTCAAAATTTTCAAATGGAACAGTATTGGCTTGTTTTGGTTTTTAGATAGAGCATTTTGTATCCTTTACAATGATGCATAAATTTAATTTAGTGTTGATTAAAATAATTACAATAAATCCGGTTGGCTTACCTTAAAAAGACAAAACATCACTATGTAGACTTCTTTTAGCTTTGAAGCATTAAATTTGAAATTGTCATAGGCCTCTTTCATTTCTGACACATCTTGTGAGAGCTCACATTAAACATCTGCATTGTTAATACTCTTATCTTCAATCTTTGGTGTATTTAATAAACATTCATCCACCACATTAGTGTTTGTCTTCTCTGTTGTACTGTTTCGCCCTCTGCGGGAATATTTGGCAATTTGAGGATTAATTGATTTTTTTTTGTTTTCAAATCTATATTGCTTTTCACAGGTTCATCTAATCTAGGAAATTTTGTTGGGAAATTGGTTTCTATCTCTATAGCTGCTAGGGATATTTTCTTCTTGAGCAGAAGTTTCTTCAATTTATTTCAAATTTTTTAATATGTGTCCAACAAATTCAGTCGCTTTACTTTTTTTTTCTTTACCTTTAGAAGTTAGAGTTATAGGACTTTAACAACATTTAGATTTGGTAAAGCTAGATCTTCATATGCATTAACTTCCAACATTGTCTAACCTAAATAACCAGTCCTTGGATCATACACAAATCCCTTCTCATCTCAAGTAGGTAATGCAATCAATATACAGGGTTATTCAAAAGTAAGGAATAAAATTCGTATTTCTGTAGCGCGTTGGTTTTTGTAAAAATGCTCGGCCACTTAATTTAAATTTAACTGCATCTTTATGCGGTTTCTTTTGTTTTCCGACGTCAACCTCCGCACTCCCAGCCACCTTGATTTAGTTTTTTAAATAGCGTCATATACTTTGTGTGGGCTCGTTGGAAAGCTTACATAAAACTGCATTTAAATCTACCTTCATAAACGAACTGGGTTCGTTGGTTTTTAAGTTATAGCGATTGAAAGAAAAACTAAACTTTTTTTTATATTTTGTTATTAAGACGTTAATATCAAGTAACCAAAGACATAACAGTAAAGTGTTTTCTTGCAGCATAACTTCTAATTTTGTCACCACATTCCAGCATTATCAAAACTGCAATTCTCTGCCTGATAATTGGGGCAATTTTTTCTGTTAAACTTCGCGTTGTATTTGGCAAGCAAAGTGGTATTTAAAACAATTAAACAATAATTTATAAACAACATGACATGAGCCACCTTGTAAATTATTGTTAGGGCTTTAGTTACTTGATATTAACGTCTTAATAAAAAAATATCAAAAAAGTGCATTTTTCTTTCAATCGCTATAACTTAAAAACCAACAAACCCAGTTAGTTTATGATGGTAGATTTAAATGCAGTTTTGTGCAAGCTTTCCAACGAGCCCACACAAAGTATAGGTTGCTATTAAAAAAATTAAATCAAGGTGGCTGGGGGTGGGGAAGTTGACCTTGAAAAACAAAAGATATCACATAAAGATGCAGTTATATTTAAATCAATTTAAGTGTCCGGGTATTTTTTCAAAATTCAAAGCGCTACAGAAATATGAACTTTATTCCATACTTTTGAATAACCCTGTATATTTTTAGCTTTTTATAAAATAAATTTTAGTGCAAGATTTGAACGTAATATTTAACACTTTGAATCGCTAAAAATACTGTTATCCCATTACAGGTTTACATGGAAATGTTTGCAACATATGGCGAAAATTTTTATTATTAAAATTTTCGAAAAACTTGGTTTGGGATCGCTTCTGCATCTCAGATAACTTAAAAATTAAATGAATTGGCGAAAAATCGACTTATTTGAGAAAATATCAAAAAAAATTATTAGAAAAGAGTCTTCAAAGTCCAATTTTGATGCCCTGTGCACAGTGTGCAAAAGGAAAAAATATTAATGGGGGGGGGGGCGCTTCTAAAGGTGAAAGTACTGGACCGATTTTGATAAAATTTTAAATGAGAGGTATATTGAAAATTGTAGTTCTAGTTAAGAGTTTCAAAAAAATCCGAAACCGAAAGCGGAAGTTAGACATGTTTTTTGGTAGGTAGCATTTTTAGAAACATTGAATTTTTAATTCAAATACTAATTTTTTTATAGTTTGCAGTTGGTAATGTATTTTTAATAGCGCAGAATTATTTTCGTAGAATAATACAATTATTTAAATATAACTCAATAAAAACTAAAACATAGCTTAATATAATTCGTTTAAATACTTATTTAGAAATTTTTGTTTTGAATTTAATTTCAAGATTTTGTATAAAACGTGATAAAAAGGTTTAAGTGTTAATTAACGTAAAAGTCTTATTTTACATTTTTAATTAAAAAAATCATGATTTGAGAAATTGTGAATCTAAAGGTTTCTAAGAATTTTAATCTTCGAAATCTATCCTTCAAATATGCAAATGAATGTTCAATGCACGAACTTGCCCATAAATAAATTTATTATTATTATTATTATTATTAAAGGCTATACATTCCCGTAATAATAAGAGCCGCCCCCAAGGGGCTCTTCTGACTGTTTCAGTGTTGGTGGTGCGTCACTCCACTACACTACACTATCTTCATTATACTTCTGTTCTTTTTTTTTCTCTTATAGGTTGATGTGTCTTTCTGCTTTTTTCACAATTATTTTCCATTCTCTTCTGTTTCTCATTTTCTCATCCCATCTTTTGACTGTCATTCTTTTTAAGTCTTCCACTACTTGTTCTTCCCAGCGTACTTTTGGCTTCCCCCTTGGTCTCGTATGTGGCTTCCATTTTGTCATCCTTTTCGCTACTTTCTCCTCACTCATCCGTTTTATATGCCCATACCACCTTATTCTTTTGGATTTTATTACTCTGACTATATTCTCGTTTTCTAATATTTCTTCCACCTCTCTATTCGCTAGTCTCCTATATTGTTCCTCGCTTATCTTCTTTCCTCCAAATATCTTTCTTCCAAATAACTTTCTTATTATTTTCCTCTCAAAAACCTTTAGTTTCTCTTCGTCTCTTTTTGTGAGGCACATATTTTCCGCCGCATACGTCACCACCGGTCTTATCACTGTTCTGTATACTCTTAATTTCGTCTTCTTACTTATCTTTTTGTTATTCATTATCGTTTTGTGTCCGTAGTATGCTTTATAGCCCGACTGTATCTTCTGTTGTATCTCTTCCCTTCCGCTGTTCTTTCTATTTATTATTGTCCCTAAGTATTTATAACTTTCTACTTCTTCTATATTATATTTTCCTATTGTTATTACTCTGTTATTAACTCGTTCCTCTTTTCTTGTAATTTTCATATACTTGGTTTTCTCTTGGTTTATTTCTAACCCTGTTTCTTTTGCTGTTTTACTAATCATCTCCATTGTTTAATCCAAACTTTTCCTATTCCTTGCTATCAGTGCTATGTCATCGGCATATGCTACCACTTGTATAGCTTTCTCTATTATTGTTCCTTTAATTTCGCATTCTTTCATTATTCCTTCTATTGCAATATTGAACAGTGTTGCCGATAATCCATCTCCTTGTCGTACTCCTTCATATCTTTCTATTTGTTCTGTTAATCCTTCATGTGTTAGTACCTCTGCTTTCGATCCTTCCATAGTCATGTTTTTAATCTTATCAGTTTTTTGGGTATCCCCATTTTCCTCGCATCTCTTGTAATCGATCCTCTTTTAACTGTATTGAATGCCTGCCTATAGTCTATAAATACTATTTCTACCTCTATGTCTAAATTTATTATTATATTTTTATTAGGTTATTAAAAACATCGAATGCCAAACCTAAAGATTGATATATCGCTGTTCCAAACCGTCAAAAACCATTCTTTTTTACAAACAGTTCCCGAGCGCTCTTGCCCCACGTGACTAAAGCTCTAAACCAGCGGTTTGCAACCTGTGGTACATATCATTATTTCCGGTGGTACGTTAAATAAGACAAAATCAACACCACGTAAAATAAATACTCAAGCACAGCCTTCCCACTAATCACTTTATTATTGTACCTATGCATGTACCTAAAAATATAATAAAAAATATTTTTAATATTGTTAAATTTTATTTTATCTCTTGGTAAAAATTTCAGTTGCACATAAATTACAATTATTTAAATTACCTAGTTAGGTGGTACCTAAAATTATAAAAAGTTTTTGGTGGTACGCCACTCAAAAAGGTTGAAAACCGCTGCTCTAAACCAACTCGCTCCACTCCAGCTTCGCTCCGCGATTTAATAACCGAATGTTCCTCTAGTATGGGAAAGTCCACTCGAAGTTAACACTTCAGCTTTTTTTAATATTATTTCTCTGTCAATATGCCCAAATAATAATAATACATAAGCGGAATCATTCCAAAGAAAAAATGGCATTTGGTGATTTTCCATAAAAATATTTTTAAAAAGCGCTATGTTTAAATTATTATTATTTTGTTTATAAGTTCGAGCTTTACTTTGTTGAAGTTCATTGCAATTTATTGTAAATAAAACAATTCCTAACTTCAACAGGTCTTTGTTTTAGCGTTATATGTATTTCGACATGTCATTTGACTCTGAAAATGACATGTCAAATTGTCGAAATACGTAAAGGCTAAAATAAAGACCTGTTGAAGTTAATAATTGTTTTATTTACAATAAATTATTAATATTTTATTCCAAACTTTGCACATGGCATTAGAAATGGATTTTGAACACTTTTTTCTTATAATTTTTTTAATGGTTATTGAAATAAGGTGATATTTCGGAAATTCATTTATTTTTTTTGAATTTTCCGCTCAACCTGAAGTGACCTATGTCTAAATCAATTTTTAGGTTATCTGAGATGCAGAAGCCCTCCCAAAAATAAGTTTGTGGATAATTCTAATAATAAAAATTTTCCCTATATGGTGTAAACGTTTTGCCGATCGCTGAACAAGTTTAAAAAACATTTTTTTTGTTTAATATTTATGGTACTCATTTGCAGTGTCTTGGCATAATTTAATCAAATTTATAAGTACCAAATACTTAGTTACCTCTAAAGGGAAGGTTTTGGTCTCTAACTGAAATTCTAATATTTACTACCTAATTGAGATGTAAGTTTTGTTGGTATTACTCGGTGGTTAGATATAGGATAGGAATTTAAGTAGAAGTTTTGATTTAACATTAATAGATTGGCGAAACCAATATATGAATGAGTGTTGAACTACTACAAGGCAATATTTTTATTTTTCCATCTAAACTTTAAATAAAATATGAATTTATTTCCCGAGCTCCACAAGTTGTCCCATAGGATATCAATTTTTGTTAAAACGACTATTGCTTTCTGGTAGTTGAAGGTGTTTGGATTTGCGGAGTTTGGCAATCTGCTAATATATAGTCAAATGGTAAAAGTTATTTTATTCTTTTCTAATTATGCTTACTTTGGGTGATGAGTCTCTAGTATCAGCACTCTTTCAGGTGAAATGTGACAGCTGTAGAATGGAACTTCATAATAATACTTAAGTAAAAACAAAAACTAACATTTTTTGGTGATTGGGTACTGACTGCACATGGTTCAGGGTGCATGTTAACACCAACCTTCACTCATGTAGGCACTGTGCAATAACACATTCTAGTCAAATCATTGCCAGTTAACTCCTGTAGCCATTACCAATGACTTACACCAAAGAAAAACTGCGCAAATACAAATGTGAAACATGCCAGAAAAGATTTTTAGGAAACAACGATTTAAGAAAGCACCAAAGAATTCACACAAACGAAAGACCGTATGTCTGTCAAGAATGCAACAAATGTTTCCGGCAGGCCGGCTCTTTAAAAAATCACGTTGTCTCTCAACACTCATCCGGATTGCAAAATCCAGAAATATTCGTTTGTTGGCATTGTCAAAAAGTATTTCCCATAAAAGAAAGGTTAAGGTTGCATTTGAGAATTCACACTGGTGACAAACCGTATCGTTGCACACTCTGCCCGAAAACATTTGCACGGGGCGGCCAGTTGGTTCAGCACACGCGAACACACACAGGATCTCGACCTTACATCTGCAATGAATGCGATTCATCCTTTACTTGCTCAGCTAATTTAAAATTACATTTAAAACGTCATCAAGAAATACGCGATTTTGTTTGCGACGTTTGTGGGAAAACATTTTTTCGCAGAGATGCTTTAAAAAAGCATTTAAATTGCTTTCATGCTAACGTTAAAGCTTTTCATTGTGAAATATGCCATAAGATGTTAAAAGGCCACTTGCCACAGCATATGCGGACACATCAAAACGACAAACCACACGGATGTGCTCATTGTGGGGCTACCTTTGCACAAAGATCACAGTTAACGGTACACCAGCGCATTCATAGTGGTGAGAAACCCTATCGTTGTCAAGTTTGTTGGAAGGCATTTGCACATTCGACTGCTTTGAAGTTACACACAAGACGTCATACCGGGGAAAAACCATTTGCGTGTGTGTTGTGTGACAACATCGCATTTTCTCAATTGCCTCACTTAAAAAAACATATGTTATGCATTCATAAAACAAGCAAACCGTATGTTTGCGCTTACTGCAAGTCGTTTCATAAAACCAAAGTTGATTTAGAGAACCATATCACAAATTGCGCGCTGTATACGAAACTTCCGGTAACTGAACCAAAAATAGAAGAAGAAGAAATTGAGCCACCCATGGCTGTTGAAAAAATGCGCCTGCTTTTGGCGATTTTGTTAAAAAAGATCTCAGGACCTGAACGGTTGGAAGAACTAGGCTTTAATAAAAGACTCATTGATGATGTACTCGTTGAGTCCATTCGGAGTTCTGGTAGGGAACCCTGTAAGGATTATACGCTAACAGCTGCTGAGCAGCTGAAAAGAAATGTACAAATTTTGTTAGAATGGACTGTACCAAAACACTATATGGAGAAATTCAAAACTGAACAGCGCTCCACAGAGGAGTTGTTGGAAGAACTGACCTCTTAATCACAAATAAAATTTAATGAAGTACAAAAATAATCGTCGATTAATCTTCTTGCCTCATTTTTAGTTAATCGTTGTACTAGAAATGTAATTTGCAAAAGAATTATGCCATCATATTGCCATTTATTTGTATTGATTATTGTCAATCAGTGGTAGCTCTTTATTTATTAGTTAAAACTGTAGGTAAATTACTGTAGGTTAAGTAATGCCATGCGAATTTGAATCTTTCACTTATTTTTCGCATTGCATTAAATCGAGGTCTATTTATAACCAAAATTGACAGATTGTAATATGACTACCTGAGGGCAATGCTTGTGTCAACGAGACCTTAGTTGGCGAAAGTATCGCCTTCTGGTGTTGAAATACTTAAAAGTTACATCAATTTTCAAATTAATATTTATTATCAAAATAGGTTTAATGACTGTCGGTTGTTGGTAGCAGTCTTGTCGAGATTGGTTGTACACAGACCTTTTTGGTGTTGTGAGTTTTAGTGACCAAAGACTTTGGTTACACATACAGAGTTATTTAGTTGTTACCATTAATATATATTTTTATTATTTTCGTTACCTTTATGCAGAATTTAAATTAAAATGTGCATGTGTTCATAGAATCTAGTGCAATGCATTCATTGTATGTAAAAATTAGTGTATAAATTGCTTGGTATGTGTAGGATGCTGTTTTTGGAAAAGCATAGTTAAATTTCTATGGGTAACCTAGTTAGTTGGTTATTGTGGTGGTGCATCACACTACGTTTAAAACTTCCAAGAGTTTTAATTTTAGTTGTCTATTGTTGTTATTATTATTATTATTATATTTTTTTTTTTCTACTTCCCAGTGATTTGAACCTTTTACTTACTTTTTATACTTATTTCTAATTTTCTTCTACATACTTGGTGGTGGGCTATAGCTAAATATACAACTGTATGCTATTACGAGTTCCTGTATTCGTTTAAAAATATGCCAAATTACATTAATTTAAAGTACAAATTTAGATATTATAAGAACTTTTATTTTGTTGCCAAAAATTTTATAACTTAAGCTTTAAAATAAACTATTTGTGTAAGTGTTGCTTTAATTTATAAAACTTTTATGTACACCAATTTTACTTCCATAATTTAAAACCATCATATTGCAAAACTATTTATTTCTTGTGTCCACCATCATGCTTTTATGTAATGGTGTATCTGAATTAACCATTTCAATAAACATAATGTCATAAAATGCACAGTATTTTTCGACCCTTTCCCACTGTATCAAATTGGCGAAGTATTTCGGCTAGACTTTCTCATACTTCAAGACGTAATTAAGGGGGTATCTATAGATGTATAACTGAAATATAGCATGTATTATGGAACAAATGATAGAGTGATCAACTAAATAGTGCCCAAAAGCTCTTTCAAGACGCCATAAATCGCAGTGTATGTACACTGTTACAACCATTGCTTACGAAGTATCAGAAATCGAAGTTTGAAATATTGTAAATAAACTTAAAAACTCTATTGCCAGAGACATATATGGGTTAGATTCAATGATTAATTAATTTTAAAAAAATCTAATAATTCCACATATGGTGAAACTTAACTTGTGTGTTTCTCGGGGTGAATTCCCAAATGTTATGAAAGTTGTTCAAGTGCTACCTATGTATAAAACTGGTGACCACGACGATTCCTCTCATTATTGAATTCACTGTAAGACAACACCTTTGTCATTTCTTTGAAAGTCACAATTTGTTTTCTCAAAAACAATATGGTTTCTGCAAGGGAAAATCTATCACGAAAGCCGTAACAAATTTTGTCGTTCACACCTTAAATTGTTTTGAAGATGGGCTGTCAAAGACCTTCGACGAAAATTTAATAAAATTCTACATTACTGACACAAAACGATGCGACACGCTGTGCCACAAGGCTCAATCTTGGGACCGATTTTGTTTCTTGTATATGTAAATGTCTTAACATTTAATATTCCAGGAGTCAACATAATCCTTTTTGCCCACAACACTGCCATATATTTTTAATTTGGATATACTATCCAAGAACGATTCGGAGGTAAGAAATGTAAAACAATTTTTAGCATTATTATATCCAGTAGCATTAGATACATTGAAACAGTTATTCGAACTGGTATCTCGGACCATATTTGTCAACTAGTTAGAATAAATGTTAGTAATATAAAAAGGAAAACATTTTCCGTACAAAAAGGGATTTTAGCGATTCTAATGTTAGTACTTTTTACAATCTTTTAATTAATAAAACCTGGGAGCATGTATACCGGGTGTCTAAACCTACTGCCATAAATTTACCAGCCGATTCCTGACGCAAAAATAAGTCGAAAATGTCTATAAAACTTTTGTCCTAAACCGCAGCATAAGGAAGCTATACGTCTTTGAAAATGGTGTTGAAAAAACGGAAAACAATTGCATTTTAAAAACGGTTTGAGATAAAAAATCGAAATTTTGCAGGCAGCCTAACCTATTGAAGGTATAAACTAAATTAACCAGGGGCGGCACGAATGGGGGTTATCACCTTTTTCTTGTAAGCCGTTTTTCTTAACCTTTTGTGTTTTTCCATTTTAGTTTACAGATTTGTATTCCCTGCTGCCTAATTAACAAAAAAGGTACTCTTCTTTCAGCTCGCCTGGTCTAACCGTCTAACCAGTATCCAAGTAGATAATAACAAGATAACCTCTCCCGACGTTGCAGCAGATTTATTTAGTAATTGTTATACTAATCAAGCAATAAACTTAGTAAATAATCTATCTGATACTAATTTGGAATTTTTTGATATTCCAGCAATACAAAATTCTAATATAACCGTATATGCTCTGTGCTACGAAAGAGATATTTTGCCTTAAAGAAATTATTTTTTTTAGGTTCGTTGCTCATGTCATACCATAGCCTTTTTATTTTCCCATGCTTCTACTGAAATATGGAAAGTTATGTGAGTACGTGAGTGCATTCGTTTACTTGAAGCCCTTGACCGATTTTTATGAAATTTAGTATGTGGAAGTTTTTTAGTTGCAGGTAGTTCTTTGTAAGGTTTCTAACCGGAACCGGAGCCATAAACATAAATCATACATGTTTTTTGGTATTTAATTGTAACAACTTTTTTGAAATTATGAAAACATAGTGTGGTAGTGCATCTAAAAGCAAATCAAATGATTTTTTACCGAATGCTGCATCTTCAAAACGAAGACTGCTACGAGTTTTTTGAAATGTGGACATAATGTGTGATTACTCAAATATAGAATACCAAATTAATCAAAATTATCATGTCATTTAATAGCTCTTAGTAAGTAGAATCATGTGATGTAAAACTATTTTTGGGAATATGAAAATTGCAAAAATGGCAGGTTTTCAAAATTTTGGAGATTGTCAAAAAATTATTCCTCAAAAATTGCCAACACACTTTTTTTAAAACTTTGTGATCTGATGGAGCTTGCAATGAACTACAAATTTGGTTTTTATTAATCTTGCAAATTTTACTCCAGGAATTTATCAAAATCTTAAAATTGATTAAAGATTTATTCAACAACGCAAACACCAATCGTTATAAACTTTAGCAGTTCAGTAAGCTATTTGAGGTACTTTATTAGAATAAAAACAATTTTACCGTTTTTAAAATTTAAGAAATTCGATACTTTTTAATATCAACAACGCGTTTTTCAGAAACACGTGATTTTAACTGCGCCTATCAATTAGCTTTAGTTGAAAAATATATTTTTCATTCTTTGCATATTTTTGATAACTTTTCTAAATTCTAATAAAATCTTTACTACGATCTTTGGTCGAAGTCGGAAGCGCAGTATCTAGCTAGCGCCTTAAGTGAGTATGAGTAGGTAATCCACAGTGCCCTGCCAAAGCCTTGGGGTTGGAGCGGTACTGTTTCAGATCTCTTGTATCTGGGTGTTGATGTTACTTTCATTTGCTTATTGGCGGCGCGAGAATATTTAAAACGGAAACAGTGTGGAAAAGTTCCAGCGACTTGTTTAGGCCATTTTCACTTTCCCATACCTTTGGTATAGGGAAGCATCGATTTCATGATAAATTTCGAAATCTAGCTTTTAACGGAAATACACGTTTTGACAGAAATACACGTTTTGGGGCTCAAGAAACCCAAAAACGTGTTTTTTAAAGGATGTCTGTCTGTTGGGTGAGTGGGTGTTTGGGTGAGTGTCTGACGCCTTTAAAGGCGAAAGAACTGGACCGATTTTGATGAAATTTTAAATGAAGGGGTATATCGAAAATTGTAGTTGCAGTTAAGGTTAAAAAAACACATAAATTGGAAGGGGAAGTTAGACATGTTTCTTTGGAAGCGTTTTTTCCGAAACTAAATTTTTGAAATTTGAGATCGGAATCTGAGAGAAGAACTTCAGGCAAATTGAAAAATTTGTTAACGAACTCTCGAGCTTCAAAATTGCGACCGCTACCATTTTCTGAAAATCGCGACTTTAACGTCCATTTGCCCAAAAAGCAAATTGTTTGAGAGTCCTTTGTTGATGTAAAAGACGTTTGTATTGAAATTCCATCTTTCAAAAACTGGTTGTCCTTCGGTAATTGTAAATGTACATTCAACAATCGAAAACTGAAACACGAATGAAAGATGGACAAATAACGTCGTGTTACTTTGGAACCTTTTTGGCACTTACAATTGTTACCGACTAAAACAGTTTATTAATGATAAATACTAGAACACTTACCACATATAACGAGTGTATTGGCTACAAATATAAACTTAACAGAGACAATTAAAAAAATTTAAGTAACTTCAATGTGTTGCAGTTTACAGTTACAAGTTCACTTATGTTAGAATCTTGAGTTTATTTGCTACAAAACAACGCTTAGCTCTGACAGCTACCATTTTTAATACCCTCTAATAAAATTGTACTAACAATAAATAAAAGTGAGTTTAGCAAACTGTTTACTTGGCACATTTTTCTCAGTGTAGACAAGTGGAGAGTAGACTATAACTTCCAAATCTTATTAGGTAAGTAATATTGTATTTCTTATCGTATATTCTGGTTCTTCTGGTCCATCACAGAAGTCTTTCTTGTACGATTGCTGAACAACGAAGCATGCTTTTGTGTATATTGCCGTTCAATATTACTAAAGCTTGGTATTTTGTGTAGGTCAAAATGCATATATTTTAAGCTGCCTGTTGTATGTGATTTTGCTAGGGATTTCCCCTAGCAAGCGATGTTGGCCATTGTTGATGTATATATTACTATTATACCAGGGCCGGGCTGGTTTTACATCTACATACCATATAGAAATGTGGCCAGCCAAATAGGTACAAGTTGCAGCTTCTTTTAATCAAAATTTTACTGTGGTTTTTGAACAGTGTCTACAAAACCTTTTTTTGCTGTTAATTATCGTTAACAATCATTAGGAATACATACATTGCCTACGTTAAAAATTACATCACAGCCCGAGTTATAGTGAATATTGAAATTATTAATTTTTGTTGTTGTAGATAAAGAAATAACTGACAAAAGTTTTAATTTATTGAATTTCGATACATTAAATACATATTTTGTGGCTGGTTACATAACGGAGAACTGCGGATGTCGGTCACCGGTATTCCAAGTTAAGCACTCTAGTCAACATTTGGATGGGTGACCAATATATCTGCAACCAACCGTGCTTTGGAGGGCATGTTAAGCCGCTAGTCCTGGTTGTCATACTAACATTTTTGGCAATCGAAAACCATTTAGTGGAACTTCTTTCCCCTTCGACAGGTAAGGCCAGCCTCCTGCTCGGCATACATGCAAAGAGGGCTTACAGAATCCGCTCTAGTTACGGGTATTAAACAGGCTATAATAAGACGACGAAAAAATATTTTGCCATTTACAATCTCATAATCTTTGTTTTGTTAGGTTGTTGATGACACTGAATTATCAAATACATCTGCAAGTACTAGTAGCTACTCTTTCCAACCTGGTGAAGAATTACTATCACAAATTTTACCTTTCGCTTCTGAAGATGTTTTTGCAGCATTAATTGAGGTGAAAGCAAGTTCGAATACCAGTAGTCCACTACTAAATATGTCAGATTTCATAAATGTAATTGCCCATTTAAAACGGATAGTAGCTCGTATTATTTTGTATTTTTTGTAGATGTTAACATCTTGTTCACTTAGAAGATTATACCTTATTAAAATGTTTTTGCAATTTAAAACAGCAGCAGCCTATATTATTTTGTATTATTTGTAGTATAATCATGTTCAAAAATAATGTCCCAAAATCCCTTAAGCTTATTGTAAAGTAGGCTTAGGAATGCCTTAACGGTACCATATTAGATTGCAGTGCATTTATGTTTCGAAGAAGTTAACATCGTGTCGAAAAGGTTTTTCTTATTGATGTGTTTAAAATGTTGACTTCTGTTTTAAATGTTTTTGGCCATTTAAAACAGGCAGCAGCTTGTATTATCTTATCTATTTTTTGAAAATCTGTTTAATTAAAAGTATTTTTTTTATATTGCTGTGTTTAAAATATTTATGCTCATTTCCTGTGTTTATGATGTTTTCGTTTCTAATATATAAGAACCATATTTATATAAATGTGACTTTTATTTAGTATTCATGGAGAAACCATAATGGGCTACGGGCTTTGTTGCGAGCCAAAATCAGTAAATATACTAAAGTACTGACACGAATGTGAAAAGGCAACAATGACGATCGACCGTCCAGCAGATGGCACTAATCCGCTACACCACACTGTATTTCCTGTTCTCTAGTTTAATAATCCTGTGCGAAATGTTTTTACAATTAGAACTATTACGTTTTTTCAGTAAAAAGCGTTTTTTTTGGTTAAAAAAGGGAGTTCAAATATTTAAAATAACAATAAAAATTTGAAATGTAAAGGCGATTGCAGAGAGTGTATCATTATTGTTGTCATTTGAAAAACGTCAAGTCTTGTCGGTACTTTAGTATATCAACTGGCTTTGTTGCAAGCAAAAGCCAGTAGATATACTAAAGTACCGACACGATTTGACGTTTTTGAAATGGCAACAATAACGATGTGCTCTCAAGAGACCCTGTAATCGCTGTTACAATTCATATTTTGTTTTTTTCTGAATATTTGAACTTCTTTTTGAACCTAAAAAACAGTTTTTATTGAAAAAAACCATTACTGCCTAATGGTAGTTGATTTAAGTTTATTATTTAATGGGTTACATAGACATAGGAGAGGTAGCCAACGCCCTGAATAGGGTATGGCACTATAAGAAGAAAACCTCTGAATAATATATTTCAAATAGGTAAGTTTAAGTTTATTTAGTAGTTACATTTCCACTGTCATTTTTCAATATTTTTTCTTGAGTTGATGTTTGTCCAAACAGTCTGATTAGGTAAATAACCAATGAGATATCAAAGTAAAATAAATTGTAATTTAATATCCAAAACAACATTAAAAATTTCGTGCCTAATTTAACTATGATTTTGCGCAATTGCGAAATACGCAACATACTCTATTGAGAAATAAACAAATCTATAGTAAAGCTCTAAACCTCACAGAAAATTATTACAGATTACAGAAAGCTACGCTGTTATTTGTTGATCCCTAGCGACTGCAGTTATAATCAAAACAGTAATCGCATCGACCCGTAGGACAGGCTATTTCCATAATATCTTGCAAACGTTTTCGTAATCGTGGTGGCCATATTGGTGTCAAGGTTCCAGGAACTTATTTTGGATAATCAGGTATAATATTGCAAAGATTTACATATTATTTAGGTTATTTAGTTTGTCCGGTAGTTGATAATTAATTATGTAACGATGGCTGCTGTTTGTTAGAATATGTTTATTGTGCGAGGAGGCTTCGTTCCGTAAACCACTCACTTTGGTAATATCAAGGAGTAAAAAGTACTTATTTGAAACTTTCCTCCGCTATGCTCTTAGGATTTTAACCACTTATTATCTCTTTAACGTTTGATGTACTCAATGCACATGTACAACCAATGTATTCGTGAAGCTTGGACCAGTTGTCAAGATCTCTGAATTTTGAAATTATATGCTCCGATTCAGATAATTATACCTGCAAGTTCTCTCGTAGGTCTCACAATTATTCTCAAAGATGAATCCGTCTGTGGGTGGGTGGAATAATCCGCCACCTCCTGGAACAGAAGTCGCTCAGGAAGATGAAGACGAGCATTCCTCCACATCATCTAAAACCAAAAGTACACCTGGCGAAGAGCTATCGCAAAAAATACGAAGTATAGACCGCATCGACCCCTACTTAAAGAACCCCGAATATGTAGAGTATGAAAAACGAACACACTCTCGAGATCACTCCCGGCATCGCAAGAGGTCCCATAGCAAATCAGAAAAAGACAGAAAAGGTAGAGATGCCGATAAACGACGTAGTAGATCACGTGACCGTCACCACAGATCTCGATCTCGAGGCAAACGGCATCACAGGTATCGTAGTTACTCTCGCAGCCCATCCCCAAACAGAAGCAAGCATGGGAAGTCAAAAAAGGAGAAGAGACATAGGAGGTCGTCTTCACGAACCCATAGGTATTCCAGATCATACTCACGATCACGTAGCAGATCAAGATTGCGCAGAGGTCATCGTCGTTCCAGGGCACATCATTCCAGAGGACGTGATGATTTACATTCTGGTTCTGAAGAAAAAGACGAACAGTTAAATACCTCGGGAGATGTAGAAGAAGATGAAGAACCAGCCACTAAAGAAAATGCATTCAAAAACGATGGATCTTTTCTGGAGATGTTTAAAAAGATGCAGGAGGAACAGCAAAAGGCTGCTGAAGCTGCAAAAGAGCAAGCTAGTGGTAGTGAAATTAAGAAACCGCTTACGGCTTTTGGGAAACGCAGAGGAGGACGAATTCTTAAGACGGGGTTGGTTGAAAAAACCAAAATTACAGAAGAAACCACACAAAGTGAAGGACTCGATGCTTGGTCCGTGTATATGAAAGAAGTGAAACGGTACAAAGAAGCGTGTTGTGATGATGATTCAAAAACTCGGCCTTTAGTTAAATAATAGACTATAATTTGTTAAAAGTGTAGTTTTTGTTTATAAATTAATTTTTTATAAATAGATTAGATTAAGTTATCAACACCTGCAAGCTACAAGGTGCGGTTACCTAATCTAGGTAATTCTTTAACTAATTTTTTGCCTTTACCAGGCTTTTATTATAATTTTACTTTATAAGGGCCTTCAGAATAAAAGGTTTTACTAATTATAAAAATTTTAAAAAATTGCATTGTAATTATTTACCTAATTTTTAATTTTATCTCGAACTAATTTTATGGAAGGTTGAACTAAACCATAAAAATTTTGATAATTTGCCTCTTTATTCTCCAAAATAAGTAACATTGTTCTGGATACATAAATAATGTACCATTAGAAAAACTTTCTTACTCTTAAGGCCAAAATTTTACTATTTTTTAAATTATTCAAGAGTTCGGTTCAACCTTTTATTAGTATAGTTATACCTGTTTTTCTTGCAGACACAATGCCGTCAGCATTAGAATCAAAGCCCGAGGAAGTCCTTCGTACTGCACCATTTGATCCCCGTTTCCCAAATACAAATCAAACTCGTTATTGCTTCCAAAGCTACATGGACTTTCATCGCTGTCAGAAGGTCAAAGGGTCTAACTATAAGCCCTGCGAATATTTCAAGAGAGTTTACACTTCCATGTGCCCCCATGGTTGGGTTGAGAAGTGGGATAACCAAATTGATGAGGGAACCTTTCCCGGTAACATTTAAAAGTTGTGTCTAGTTATAAACACTTGTAGTTAATTTTATACGTTCATGTTACTGAGTAACAAACAATAATGAGTTGTATTAGTGTAAATAAGCCTAGTTGCAATCAATAAATTAAAATATTTGAAAGTTTCTTGTTACATTTATTATTTTTGAAGAGTGCATTGGTTTATTTGAACTTTATGGTCCTAGGCGTATAATAACTACAGCCTGTAAATTGAAATACAATTATAGAGTTTATTGCATAAAATCAATATTTTTCTATATTGATTTTTAAAATGTGCTATTACATAATCAAATTTTAATTCCACTATGATTATATCTAATGACAATTGGTATAAGAGGAATAGTATCAAATGACAATCATTCCAAACCCGCTCAGTGCCCATTAATAGCTAACCCCAAAATTGCATATTGTAAATACATTTGACAAACGTTTTTTTAAATATCGCTGTGATCATGGCTGATGAAGAAGTAGTAAACGGTGCTTCAGAAGACAGTGAAGAAAAATCTCAAAAGAAATCCGCCAAACATGACAGCGGAGCAGCCGATTTGGAAAGAGTAACTGATTATGCAGAAGAAAAAGAAATATCCACACAGGATGTTTCGGGGGCAATTTCGCTAATTGGTGACCAAAGAAATAAACAAGCTGCTGAGAAAATCGCAAGAGAAAAGGAACTTTTAAAGGTTTCGATAAAAAAGGAAGATGTGGACCTAATCGTGCGTGAAATGGAAATCTCAAGAACGAAAGCAGAGAGAACACTTCGGGAACACCATGGAAATGTTGTGAAAGCACTAGTTGCTTTAACAAACTAATCTGACTTTTACAAAAAATGCCATGTTTATGTAAGGATTTTTCTAATAGTCATTTTTAACCGATATTGGGAAGTTTTTGTATTAAGCTATTGTAAATAAATTCGTATTCGATTAGCAATTGTATTATTTTGTAAACATTTTCAGACCCTTTGTGAAATCTGGTTTAATATAAAAAAAGCACAATTATCGTTGCATCTAATTTGCCATTTCGGTGAAAATGTTGCCGGTTTAGTATTTCGAGTAGAGCTACAGCGTTTGTATTTGCAATTATTAGCAATTATTACTGCCAACTAGTTGAAACTTAGAGCGGTTATTTATGTGGCATGTAGGATTAGTAATGTGAAGTTGGAAAATTTACTTATAGCATTAAAATTGATATGGAGCTGGTACAAAAATCTGTGTGATTATTTAATAACCAATGTGACATCTAATAACCGTGTATATTTTTTAGGCCCTGTCTTTTTAAAAGTAAGTTATACAAGCACTACAACACATTAAAAATTAGCAATAATACTACTTGAGGCACTAAGACAGAACTTTTACTGCAATCGCGTTCAAATTCAAGTGGCAAGAGTGGTGGAAACGAGGCTGAAATTGAGCAAATACACGTGTATGTTACCCTATGCAATATGCAGTATTTTTGTATTTGGTTTTTCCCGAAGTACCTATGGCTTACTAGACACGAGCAAAAAACTGAAAAAGTAGAATTTCTTTAAGGTCAAATGTCTGTTCGCAGTAAAAATTAAAAAAAATCATAAAGGAAAAAGCTGAATCTAAATCTATTGAAAGTGTAATACGAAAAAATATGTTCACTACTGTGTTTGTTTCGTTTTCGATATGTATAGCAAACACACTTTTTTTTAAACAGCAACTATGTTTTAGTTTAACACCATTAAAAGTTTTTAGGTTTTGGTGTCGACATTTCCATGAATGAATATTGGGGTTGATTGGAGTTGATGGGGGCTTTATATATTTGGAAAAGAGTGCAATAGTTAATTTTTATAAAGTGACAGTTAATGCTTTTAATTTGAATGTAGACACCGAATGTAATAAAATGGAAATCATTTCTTGATGCTTGTAGCTTAGTATACGAGTAACTTAAACAAAGAATTTAAAACAATTTTATTGTTAAAGGGATTTTTCAGAAATGGTATACAAAACAACTGAAAATCAAATCTGTGACAGATTAAGAATGTTGGTTGATCAATTGTTACTATCATTTCATCATTTGTCTAGATGTAAGAAAACAATAGAAGCAAATTTAAACAATAATTATATAAATCTATAAATAAATAAAACCCTTTGCCTTCTCCACATGTTTAATTTCTAAAATAATTATATAAAAGTTACTGCTACAATTGTTTCAGCCTTTACTAATTTAAGGCCATCCTCGGGCAAATAGGCAATGACTAAACGTTAAAATGAATTCAGTGTTGCAGACATAATGTGATCAAATTTTTATATATGTTACTTATTTGAGACATATTTGTATGTTTAGTTATTGTATTTGCCTGAGGATGGCCTTAAGTCGGTAAAGGCTGAACAATTGTAGCAGCAATTTTTCTATAATTATTTAAGAATTATACTTGTACAGAAAACAAAGGTATTTATTTATTTAATTCTAAATAACTCCACTAGAAGTATGGACAACTTCAATATATTATACAATCAACTTAAAAAAGTTAGTATTAAAATAGTATATTAAAAAACAAGTTTCATAAGACATGATTTTAGAGCACGCGTCCAAGTTAGAAAACGAGCCGCTTGCGGCGAGTTTTCTAATGGACAAGTGCACTTAAATGTCTTATGAAACGTGTATTTTATACTATTTTTTCTATTTTGGTCCAAAAAAGTTAAAAATTACCTTATTTTATATTTTAATTTAAAAATATAATCGATAGGAAAATTTGTTGTATTTTGTTTTGGTTTTGTGGCTGTTGGTGACATTTAAAATAATTTCAAACAATTCAAACTACTGTCAAATTAAAATTAAGACAAACTGTGTTTGAAAGTGATTTAATTTTTAAAATACCTAAGATTTGAAGATAAGATGGAAGAAGAATTATCTTGCACCCCACCCGAGCTACGCAAAGTAGCGAAAAATACGCTAAATAATATTAATTTTTACAACTTACAATTTGAAGGTTATGCTTATAACGCGTGAACGTTTTGCTGTCACATGGTTGTCACCAACCTTACAAAAGAAAATTTCGAGTTCTTTAAAGAGTTGCTTTATGAAATCCAAATGAGTTTCATAAAGTAGTCAGTAAAGAACCAAAATAGAAAATAGTATATTAGGCAACGAATCTATAATGATAGCTACAGGAGTGAGATTACGACACGAGTGGCAGCGAGTGCCTAATTCAAACGAGTGTATTAATAGCCATTATATAACAGTCGTATACACTATTTTTTCTACGACTAGTTAATTTAAAAAAAATATTCATTAAAAAGTTCTTTTATGCAAAAAAACTTAAACTGTTTTGCAATGTTAACTGTCAACAACTCTTGTAACCATGGTTACCAAAAACAATGCTTTTCTGCTATTTGTCTGTTGAAACAATGCTTTGCTGCTATTGGTCAGTTTGGGTAATTTCATAATGAAAATCTGTATCGAAATTTTAGTATAAAACGTTTTTCTAAATAGGAATCTTCAAAAGCTAATAAAAAAGAATTTAAAAGTTAGTTGGTTTTTATTTCAAAAATCTTTTTCTTTCTTCGTTTTGTAGCACAACGATACTATAAAAGTGAAATATGTTTTTAATCAATATCTTATTTGAATTAAAAAAATTACTAATTACAGTTGAACTTCTCCAAGTCGAATTGGCAAAATCCCACAAGAAAAATTCGGGTTCAAGAAAAACACTTTTAATACATTACTAGTGTTACCTCGCCGAAATTCGACGGCAGACTCAGCGTTGACCGACCTGGCGAAATGCTAAGTCACGTGATGCATTAGTTCCAATAATGAGACGCGGCGTTAGTGTAGATGTCGCCTCAAGTGAAGCGTGTCTAGCAGACTTTCATATATATATATTATATATTAAAATAATTATTATTGAAAAATCGACGTAGAATAAAAATATAAAAATGTTTCATGTTCCATCTAAGGATAGGGACCTTTCATTGAAAAAAAAATTGTCCAAATTGGTGAAGCGGTAGCCGCTGGAGGAACCGGAGAAAAATACCCTTTGAGCTTTTATATATGTACGGATATGGATTGTATTATAAAAATGAATTAGCTCATACACAAACCCACTACTTGTCTACATATGTAAATTAGACAGATTATGTTGAAGTAAAAAAGGCACCCTAAAATCGCTTTAAAATCTTCGTATCCTAATGAATGGGCGTATTGAATAGCTTTTTCCTTAATAATTACACCAGACAATGGTAAATTTCTATCCCTAGCCATCGTAAACCATTTAAACATTGCAGAATCCAAATCCGTGTATGTCAGCTTTGCATTTCTTTTACGCGTTTGGTTATTAACGGAAGATCCGCAAATTTTATAACTGCAAGTTTATTTTTTATTATCGTTGACAAAATACTCTTTGGGATACCATACTTTTTGGCAATATGTGTTTTCTTCATCACGCCACTGTCTAGTTCACTTAATATTTTAATTTCGTCCTGAAGTTTTTAATTGTCTTTTAGGCGCCATCTTAATATGGGATTGATTAACCCTTTCACTGCGTGAGCCGGATATTTTCGTATAATATTTTTGTTTGCTGTGCGTGAGCCGGATAGTTACACATGTCTCTTTAGGGCACTAGAACGTTGTAGATAATTATAAAACTAATAATTATTATTTCCATTAACAAAAAACCTAATTGGAGAAACCTGCATATACAGGTAATATCTTTTTAAGTGAGTTTTTTAAGGGTTTAAAACTAACCAGGTAAGTTCAGGGTTGCATCTAGAAAATTGCGAAGTAAGGCATGCGCTTACAGATTATTTAAGATTGGTATATTGCTCATCATAATTTTACCTAAGTGGGGCTCTGGAAATAGTAAATGTTTTCAAAAAATTTGTTGCTCCAGTAAAAATTATTGAATAATTAAAACCTAATAAAAATAAAATGAATAAGAAATTTCTTACTAGATTTAGTTATCTAGTTTTAATTACCTGTAAAGGTCTATTTTTCATAAAAACTGCGAGAGACGCATTCTTCCGCGCGATCAGTTGGGCATTTAATCGCGGGAGCCGTACGAATCCGCAACAGCTTGGAAGGGTTAATTAACAGACTGTTAGCACAAGCATATAACTGAACATGTTTTCGTACTAATCAGAATAACGCACGTATAAGCAATTTAGTTTTATACATGTAGCTATAGTTCTCAAAAAGCTGAGATATTACTTACACGGGCATCGGCTTACATACAGGAAGGGGAAATTCCCCAAAAATTCGACTTGTAGAAATCAATGTTCACCCTAATGACGGGAAAAAAGTTCGAGTTGAAGAAATTTTCGACTTGTAGAAATTCGAGTTAGGGAAACAAATTGTCACACAAACTGCATTACAGCTGCTACTGCCAAAGAAAAAATTCGAGTTGGGGAAGTTCGAGTTAGAGGAGTTCGACTGTAATTATACATTTTCTATTCTTTGACAATGCTGCAAATAAGATGTTGTGTTATTGTTTGCATCGTGTACTGATGTTAGTAAAATTGAAAAAATTGCAAAAAAAATTTAATTTAATTCACAACGATATTTTATATTACTGTGTAAAACAATATTCATTTTCATTCTCAAGTAAATGTATTTGGATTCCGAAGTTAATATTTAAGATGTAGTAGCATCCCTTCCTAGATACAGCTAGATACTTAAAAAGTATTCTGTAAATTAATTCAGGTAACTTGTTTGCATTATGTGATTATTATTTTTCTATTGTTCTTTGTTTTGGCTAAACACCTGCAGCAGAGCGCCCCCTACAGTTTAACAAGTTTCCCCTGAAGTGCTTCAATTTTCTTTCTTTCTTTGTTTTTTTTTGTTATTTTTGATTGGCAACTGTTTGAAATTTAAATTTTTAATTAGCAACTATGTATATGTAATTTCTTTTTCTCAACACAAATTTTATGTTCTATGTATTTTTGTAATTTTATATGACAGGATTCTAAACAGTCTCGAATAAAATACTTAAGACTTTATCAAAACCCTGTTAATCATGGTCTAAATGAATTAGGGTTACTCGTTTGTCGGTTAAATAGCATTTTAGTTATTAAATAACCTTGTAATTCTAAATATTTTATCTAGTGCTTTGTTGCATAATTATACAAGAATTGTGTAGCATTTGTGAATTAAGTTGTCCTTTAAAATGTATATATAAAGTTACAAAATGTAGCGAGCATCATATAATTAATGTGCAATAAATTTGTCTAGTTTACCCCATATTCCATGGGCTGAACTAAAAGCTTTTGTTGTCTACATAATCCGGGTATTTCCCTATCCTCCGATGAGGCCATTTTATGTGGGTAAATTTCCTTAATCTCTGGGAACAGTGTTGGATTTACATTTTATGTGGCCCTAGTCTATAAATAAGTATGAGGCCCCCTTTTCAAATGTAACTTACTATGTGCATTATCCTAGCTGCAAGGGGGGCCGGAGGCCATGTGTTACCTTAATATTTTAGCGAAAATAAAACCTTCTCTGCACTATGTATACTTTTGTTATAGAGCGATAAAATATAACTCAATTGCAGTTGCATATGAAACATGCGGGGCATATCAATGAATAATTTGCAAATCGTTGAGCTATCATCTAAGTTGCGCGCAAAATTTATAAAGCCCAAAAATTATGAAGAAAAAAATGAGGCCCCCAAAATCGTGACGCCCTAGGCTGCAGCCTGCAAGTAAATCCAGCACTGTCTGGGAAAATTGACAAATTCAGAAAATTTATGACCCCACATCATGTGTACGACAATCAAATTGTGCATTCATATTTATATTCGCATTATATCCAAGACTATACCCTCACCTAGTCTTTGATTATACACGTTAGCCTTAAATTTTAATCTATTCGCGTATCGCTTTCTAATTTAGGTATACTGCTTGCTACAGTAATTTAATATAAATAACTTCTAACAAATCAGAATGGATAACTATGAATGATCCAACAATCTTATATCTAATTTGTAATTTTAAGGTATAATGTTGTATCAAACACTAAATAAAAAAACTACTACATTCAAATTACATACAAATTATATGTAGGAGTAACTAATAATGTTTACAAATAATTAATTCAACAATAAAACAAAACATTTACATTTTATAAATATTCCCGATCCATAGGTGTTTTCTTGGCTCTTTTATCTCGGGCTCGAGGGAACCATCTATGTTTTGTTGTATGTGTAAGATTCATCAATTCTTGTCGAGCTTGTTCTGGTGTTTTCTTCTTGAATAACTGTTTCAATTCTGGGGTCATTTGAGTCTTCAGAACTGATGTGTTTTCTTCTGTTCTTGGTTCAGGCAGCGGTTTTGTGCATTCGTAAGGAAATTCTTCTTTCGGGTGCCATGCCACGAATGTACTTGCATCGTCGGTAATTACAATCCTATGTTCAGAATTTGCTTTAGAAGCAAAATGTTTCGAAAAGTAAAATATCCTATTTTGTTGTAAAACTTTACTTGTAACACTTTTCAGCATTTTATTAACAAACTTGAATTAAATATCAATCTAACCTCACGATTTTGCAGTACTTAAAAACTAAAAGTTACTAAGTGATTGTTGAGGTTAAGACCAAAATAACCTCTTTATTTTTAATTAATTTTTCATGATGTTTGTGTAAATGCAATTATTGGTATAAATACAGTGGAAACGTACAATGTATGTGTTTGCCTGTGTTCAGTAATTAATAACTCCAAATAATACGAAACTGTAACTAATTTGTTGAAATGTCAGTGGGTCCTCGATTCCTAACATTGTTGCAAAAACTGGATAAAAAATGTATTAAGTTAGTCTGTGATAAACGTAAACTGCATACGAATTTCACATATCGAGCTAATTACGTTCCTCAACAATCTCCAACACAACGTACAAAACTTAAGTCAACCTTATACTATGTAACTGCGGCAGGAGTGCTTGTAGTTGGTTTAAGTTATGCAGCCGTACCTTTATATCGAATGTTTTGTCAAGCATACAGCTATGGTGGAACAACAGCTATCGGTCACGATGCTAGTAAAGTTGAGAACATGGCTGCTGTTAAACACAGACCCGTAACAATTAAATTCAATGCTGATACAGCTTCAAGCATGAGGTGGAACTTTAAACCACAGCAAAGGGAAATTACTGTAAGTAGTACTGTAAATTCCATTTGTAAAAATTATAATGTGGGACTGTAGGTGGTACCCGGTGAAACTGCACTTGCCTTTTACACTGCAAAGAATCCCACGGACATCCCTGTAACTGGTATTAGTACTTATAATGTAGTTCCATTTGAAGCAGGACAGTACTTCAACAAAATTCAATGTTTCTGTTTTGAAGAACAGCAGTTAAATCCACATGAACAGGTAATGGTTGAGTGTACATAAAATGTTTGGTTAATAATAAGCATTTTTTTAGGTTGATATGCCTGTATTTTTCTACATAGATCCAGAATTTGCACAAGATCCAAAAATGGAATTTGTTAAAGAAGTTACGTTATCTTATACCTTCTTTGAAGCCAAAGAGGGACTTCAGTTGCCAGTTCCAGCTTTTATTCAACGATAGTAATCTGTTTTGTCTTAGACATGTTAATAATTTTGTTAATAAATATTTATTTTTGATTGTTTATCATGTTTATCTAATGTTTTTATAAACTTGCTTCTGCGACAATGTACCTAACGATAGGGGTGATCAAAGAATAGATTACCGAAATTTTTTTTTTGGGACACTTAGAAAAAAATACAGTTATGTACTCCACATTTAAAATAACGTTTGCCATTACCAGTGATCAGAATCTTTTATAGGGTTATTCAAAAGGAAGGAATAAAATTGGTATTTCTGTAGCACGTTGGCTTTTGAAAAAATGCTCGGACATTTAAATTAATTTAAACTTAACTGCATATTTAGGTGATACCTTTTGTTTTCCAACGTCAATCTTCGCACCTCCAGCCCCCTTGACTTTTTTAAATAGCGACCTTTCCTTCGTGTGAGTTCAATAAGCTTGCAAAAAACTGCATTAAAATCTACCATCATACATGAACTGGGATGGTTGGTTTTTAAGTTTTTTACAAGCTTTATCAGCAGAGAAAGATTAATGTATTAGAATAATTTTCAAGTTGAGATTATAAAGAAATATAAATAAGGGGATAAGCATTAAAAATTTGTAAGCTACAGGAAAATGAAATTCCTGAATATTATTCGCTGATGTAATGGTTGCATAGATATACTAATTTCCAAACAAACGAAAGACAGTATTTAATATAGCTATTAACTATCTACTTATAATTATTGTGCATTATTAACTATTATATTATTGTTAAGTTATACGATATGCTACTATATTTATTTATCTACCCAGCTCAATTTTCTTCAGTGGAACTTTTATTCTAAATCATCCATGAATTCTAAAAAGTGTTTAAAACCTTCCAGAGAAACCAATATTTTCAGTTCAAAGGAAATAAGAGGATTTAGCAAGTTCAAACTGATATAATGGATGAAAAATAACTATGTTATATACAGGTTGTATCAAATTGCATGTTAACTGTTGGGATCTCGCTTATTTGAAGAGATATGACGACAGAAAAATTGTGAAATTTTATGCCCACTAATAATCTAAAAAGAAATTGGAGCTATCTATCTTAGTTTCTGAAAAAAAACTGAAATTTTGGATTTTTTTTCGGCTATAACTCGTTTGTCAATTTATACTACGTATTTCTAGTTAACGCATTATTAGGACACTTATGCAATACAAATGAATTATAGCCAAACACAAAAAATCTAAAATTTCAGGGTTTTTCAGTTCTTTCAGAAACTAGGCAATATATCTCCAATTTCTATTTAGATTATTGATAGTTATAAAATTACACAAAAGTTCTCTGAATTAACCACCGTCGTATCTCTTTAATTAAGTGACACCCCAATAGTTAACACGCAATTTGACATCATATACCAGGTGTCCCAACTTTGCGAACATCTTTGATAATACCTTTGTTTATTACGTTATCAAAAAGATATTGTACACGTGGGCTACTTGACAATTTTTGCACATTCTAAAATTATTTTCGTTTATACAAGGTGTTCCACATTAGAGGGGCATACTAAACTTGTTTTTTTAAATTGAACACCCTGTATATTTTTGCATATTCCTATTGGCTGTTTAATTGCCTGTATAAATATGTATTTGAAATTCGGTTGCGGCGTTGCCAAGTTATTCCACTTTTTCAAACAAATTTGACATTTTCAGGGGTCACTGGTAAAACCTGCACAAGCCGTACTATTACAGATTAAACAAAAATTTTTAGCTAGATTTTAGTCAATACCATGTACTATTTCACAAATATTTTAAAATTGAATTTGGTTATACAGGGCTTTGTTGCAACGGTGCAAAAAATTACAACTTTATCATAACTCGAATTACATTTATGATTTTTTTTTAAATGGAACGCCCTACAAATTTTTTTTTATTAATTTAAACATACATTACAGGAGCATTAGCTGTTGTACCTAGTTAGTAACTCTCATCTAACATGCACAGACACACACAAACACACCCATGACAGTAGAAAACAGGACCGGTTTCTTGCTACATGGACACTTACCTCACTACAGCACCACGGCCAAGTTAGTTTTTCTTGATCTACCTCTTGAAAATTTGAAATTACTCCAACTTATTCTTTTATCAAAAATTTTTGATCATAAGATATTCACATGTACACATTTTTTTTATTAAAGTAGCAATCAGTGGTTGATCTTGTTTAAAAGTATGCAAGAGTGTTTTGAATCAAAACAAATCAAAACTTTTGATTACAATAATTTCACACATACGTATTAACCAGTTACAATACTTTATTGCACATACAACCAGGGATGCACAGTATAAAAGCTAGAAGAAAACAAAAATGGTCTCATATTTTATTTTTATCGTTATGCGAATGATATAGTGATAAATGCATTTCTTTTGTGACAGAAACAGTAATAGAGTTTTTATAAATATTCAAAAGTGTAATGATCTCATTAAATTAATATTTAATAGTTGCTGTGATGGGGAAGGATCTTCGCATGCCCATGCACTTTTCTCTATCAATAAAGAGTGCATTAACTTTGCTGTGCAAATCAGATTCCAAGTTGGCTCTTGTTTTCAGAAGTTGCTGGTGTTGAGCCTCAGCTTCTTGCAGTTTGCGGTGCAAATATTCAATGCTGTCTTGAATATCACGTACTTCCATAACCAATCTGCAGAAAAAAATTTTGTCATATTCCAAAACTCAGTAGGTGCAGTTTTGAATATTTACCTATCTTGTGCCATGTCTCTACACAATTCAACTTCTTTACGGTGCGTTCTTGACTCTAATCGTGTATGAGCCACCTTCATAGGGTTGCTCTTATCCTGAATTGCTTTACGAATCAATTCCATATTTTTCTCTATTTCAAATATTTCTTGTTGAACCTACAACAAATGGTTAGGTATATTTTAAATAAAAATAAAATAAAATGAGCGACCTTATGCAAATGCATTTGAAGTTTACTTTTGGTTTCCAAAAGTTCAGCTGCTCTACGTGCCAAACCATTATTAGTGGTACTCCACATGTCCCAAATTTCGCTTGAAACTGCATTGATAATGTTTTCTATATCTGATCTCATTTGCGCTGATTTTCCTCTTTCATTTTGTGATCTTTGTACTATTCTATTACTGTTTTCGGCCCATGAAGTCGTGGTACTTACACTGAAATAATAAAAAGGGAAATATGTATCAAGAAATTATTTACAGTCCTTCTGGAATCTTACGTGGGATCAAAATTTTCTATACCACCGTAATAGTTAATGCCGCGCGAGAAATTGTTTAACTGATGACACATGTTGTCGATACCAAGTGCAGATTCTTTACTGCGTACATCAGTTTCAAGTTCATGTTGTGCAGCTCGACAATTTCTTAATTGTGCTTTTGCTTTATCACATAATGCTCTTAATTTTTCTTGCGAGTTTCTGTAGCATTCTACCTCTTTAAGTAGGCATTGCTCGGGCTGGTCATGTACCAAATCAACTCCTATCGTAAAATTTTAAATTTAACAGTAAAATTGTAAAACTGAATATATAATATAAACAATAAATTGCACCAAACAATTTTAGAAATTAAGAATACCCTGTTAACTTACTTACCCTGTCTATTTTCTCTTTGATACAAGCATTCCTGTGCAATATGTAAAGGAGCCTCGATATCCAAAATTGCTTTCTGAAGAGCTCGAACTCCATCTTGCAGCAGACTATTTTCTGTTATTAATCTTTCAAGCTCGGTTCGTACTTCGTTTCTCCAAAATGTAGTGTCTGTTATTCTTTCTCCAAGTCTTCTGCCTGCTTCTCTTTGACCCTGTGCAGTTTTTTCATCGGTTTCCCTATAAACTCAGGAGATTGTGCAGCCAACACAACATTTGTGCGAAAACATTAAAAAATACCTCATAACTCTTATAAACTCTCCTCGCAGTCTTTCCGAATAATTTCGATTAGTATCCGATTCATTGTAGTGCTTTAAATTACTTTGAGTCCATTCAAGGGGAGTATATCTTGTGTAAAGAGCAGCTCGAGCAGCGTGGGCAGGATTTCGTTCAAAACCAGTTACTAAATTTGGGAACTTTAGCGGTTCTGTAGACATTCCATATGGAGTGTAGCAAGGATCTATAATAGCGTTTGTAACGGGTTGACTTGGTCTGAAATGGTAAATTTAAAAAAATAAAAATTTTATTATAAGGTGGTATGTAGCAGCATACAGAGGCATAACTTCTACATTTTCGTAGCCTAAAGTGGGGCGCCAGGGATGTGGACGAGGAGTCTGGTAATACTGGCCAATTCTGGTAGGAACTGGAGACCCGGCAACTTGTTCCATACATGGAGGTGCTCCAACTGTGCTCCATGGTTGGAGTTGCTATAAGAAAGTTTTTGTTACTAATGTGAATATTCAAGATGTATTACCTACTGAATACATAACAGTTTCTGATTTGTCTACCATTTTGATTTAATTTTTTGCAACAAAAATTATCTCCAAATTTAATTTATATTTTGACTTTTCAAAGGTCGCGGTTTTAGGCAATTGTTTCGTTAATACTAGATGGCGCTAAAATCAAATGTCATTTAAACGGGAGAATTGAAATAACCCCTACGCTCTCTATATTTAGAAATTTAAAAAAATTTGCTACTTTCTATTTTGATATACAGGGTGTTCCATCGCGCTAGGGCTTGTTAGTTAAGTCAGTTTGAGTAATTATGTCGTATGAAAAACATGTTTGAAATTCACCTTTTACGATACCGACGTTACTAGTCATAAAGTGTACAATTAAAGCATAAGGAAAACTATAACTATTGCCAGACAAATGTATTAACATAAAGTTACAATTTTGCCACTAGATATTGTATTTTGAGAAATGTCGTCTAAAATTATTGCGTTCTCTCAAAAGCAACTGACTTTTTAAGTAACAATTATCAGAAACGTTGGATTTGTCGAGTTCATTGGACACCCACATCATCCGACCTGCCTCTCGAATATTTTCTGCGGGAACATATAAAGGTTTTTTATAAGCAGGACTATGTTTCGCACAGAAATTACAGGAGATAATTTTAAATAACTGCATTGTAATGATATTAAAGGTAATTTTCTTTACTCTTTAGTTGTACACTTTTACCACCCACACTTTTGTAATGGTTGAGTATTGGACACATGTTCAAGCTACGAACCTCTGGTCATGGGAAGCGTTGTATAAACAAAAAATTAATTCGCAGTAGAACACAACATTCTTCAATAAAATGTTAACATGCTGTAAATACTTGTGAACTTTGGCTTAAAGATCTTATTTCTTGAATTAAAATTCAAAACAATAGGTACATTGAAAGTCGGTTTTCGAGATAAATCTATTGTTAAAAAATATACCTTGTTATGAAACGTTGACTGTTTCCTTGAAATGTGCAAATAGTTTGTAGGTACAAACTTTGAGGGAAGGTTCTACATATTAAGGCAATTAAAATGTATTCATAAACATGAGTGTGAAAAACTTTAATGCCTCAATCTTGGTTATCTATATCTGCAGCAGATGACTTATTCCAAAACTTTTAATAATGGTGAATTCATGACATCAATTTGCTCATTCACTAAGGGTAAGTAGAGTAATTTTTAAAAGGTTGTGGTGCTTTAGTATACCGCTTAATTTACACGTTTATCAGCAGAAAAGTGTAGACATTTAATAGTGTTATTAGATGTCATTAAATGTTTATGTTCTAATAAGTGCTTGTGTTTATATTTGTAACAGCATATGTGTTCTTTGTACCTAATATCAATATTTCTATTGTCTGGCTTATATAAACCGAGTTACCGTGGGAGCAGGTAGTTTAATTTGTATGTGCTTAGTAGTTGTAGTAAAAATCATCTGATTTTCTAAATTAGACAAAATGTTTAAAATGTTTTTAGTTGTTTTACAAATACCTTACATTTTATTGTTTTGTTTATAATTTTAGCAATTTTTTTCCGATTTATCGCCAAAGTATGAAATCGAAGCGTACATAAATATATGCGGAATGCAGTATTTCGATACATTTTTGATTAGCTAATTTTTTTCTTAAATTAATAAGTTTAGTATTATAGGTATATTTACTGTATATTACTGTATGTAATTTGTTTAATAATTAAAATTTCTCTATTATAACTACTTTTATTGAAAGAAACCGATAAAACTCTGTGTATCATGGACCTGTGTGCTACTAATTTATCTGTTTTCTGATGACAAGAATCGTGTGGTATTGTAAGGTCTGTTTGTGTATGGTTTCTATAAACAGAGTTTACTATTTGAATTAATTTTTATGTTTAAATTTAAAAAGTTAAACCTTCTTTGTTCCGTTTCTAGTGTTTGGATGCAAGCTATTAATAAAGATTAAAAATTCCAGCACACCAACTGTTTACTTTTCTTACTTTTGATAATGACATGTAAACATGAAATATGACAATATGTATAAGGTTAAAATAAATAAATATTGTTGAAGTTATAATGCAGGTACCTACTTCATTTATATTAATAATGGACTTCAATGGAGTAAAGCTTGGAATTATTAGTAGAAAAATAAATGTATAAGTAAGTAAATAAATAAATAATAACTTTTAATTTCTTTATGAAGTAGATACGTTAAATTTTATTTTATTATGTTGTACTGCCAGAAATAATAATTAATGACGTTTAAACTGTTTAAAAGTGGTACAGCCACATGACGAATTACAATAAGTAATGCAAGTGTATAGATTTACCATTTTTAAATAGTTTAATCATGATTTATTATTATTTCCGACAAAACGATATATTATAAATTATGACGCATCTACTTTAAAATAAAGTAATTAAAAGCAATTATTTATTTATTTACTTTGATATTTATTTGTGTATTTTCTTCAACGTAATGTTTCTGCTGCTAAGGCTAAACACCGACACCACGGAATTAACCCACCTTTACAAGTATTTTCAGCATGTTAAATGTATTTTAATTTAAAAGTGTTGTGTTCTAGTGCGCTTAATTTTTATGTATACGGAGTGGGGATGTAAGCACATAACAATACTGAAGGAAATCGTAGTGCCGTTGTTTAAATTTTTAAATACGTGCGCAATTTGGGAGCAGAGTTTAGTATATTAAACATCGCTACATGATTGGCTGTATAAGAGCCTATGTTATGGCTCAGGGTCATTTCAATTCTCGTATTTAAATGTCAAACGTGTGCTGCAATATTTAGTTTGGTTGTGTAAACGGAAAAGTGTATTTTTTAATAGTATTTGAGAAATCTTGTAATTTTTATCAACCAAATAAGTGTAGCTTTAAAATGACGGACGTAATGAAACCTGCAGATGCACCAGAACGTAAGATTTTTATTTTAACTCCACTACTGTCAGTATTTAAATATTAATAATATATTTGTTAGGTAATAAAAGAAAGTGAATTAATTTTTATTTTTATTTTATAACAGATTGTCCAGGCACACAGAGTGACGATGCAGGAAAAGCATCGGCATGTGCAGGGTGTCCAAATCAACAAATTTGTTCATCGGGTGCTACCAAGGGACCCGATCCTGGCATTCAGTTAGTGCAAGAACGTTTAGAACAAGTGCGGCATAAAATTTTAATTCTATCTGGAAAAGGTGGTGTTGGGAAAAGCACACTTACTGCTTTGGTCAGTCGAGGATTAGCACTAAGTGATTCTGAACGAAATGTAAGTTCTTAACTGAGAATAAGCATTTTAAGATGTGTTAGTTGCAGGAAATTTTGTGCTTGAGGTCTAGGTTTATTCTTACCCTATTGTATCTACTTCTTCTTTCTGACGAACCTCCAAAAAACATTTAGCTTCCTATTTCAGAGTTTTAGATCCTGTTTTCTTTTTTCTAATTTAAATTCTTAAAAGTGCTTTAATTTTAATTGATTAAAATGTTGTAAGTATTTTGTAACTCCAAATTAAATTTTTTTCTTAATTTATGCATGTATAAATTTATTGAATTTTTATAATTATCTACACATTCAAAAATTGATCCTAATTTTTTGATAACAGAAACAGGACTTTGATGTACTTATCTGTAGTTCAGCAAAATTAGCCACACCTCCAACCAAAGTCTGCCCTTGTTTACTTTCATCACTGTCTGGCGATGATTCTGTATACTGTAAACATTTCCAGAAACTGAATATGAACTTTAATCTTATAGCCAATACATTGAACCCGTACCAATCTGTACTATGCTCCATGCCCTAAATATGCAAGTTAGCTGGGGCACTGCGTGTGCCTGCATTCCTTTACAGGAAAAAAATCAATAATACAATGCGTTAGAAGGGAAAGAAGTATTAAGGCATTTTCACACATTTATTGAATATTAATTTATGAATTATTGTAAACGTTCTTATAATTTATTAGGATTACATATTTCAACTAAAAACTTCTTAAAAGATGTACCTCATAAACCTTATACAGCGTGTCATTTAACTGTTGCCCTACTGTTATTTCTTAAACTGTTGGAACTGTACATTTTTTTTCTTAATAAAAGTTGTTGATAGTTAACTGCTGCATAAACTAAAATTATTAACAATTACACAGGGTGTTTGGTTATGCATGTACTGCACATTACTTTATTATTTTTATATCTGTATGTTATTGTTTTTAGATTTCATGGTCTTAAAATTAGGAGTTTTCGAGTTATTCAAATTTCTTCTATAATATTGACATTTGTGGACTAATATTACAAACTTAATATTATAGATATCAAAAACGTTCACCTATCGCTAGTTTGCGCAGACTATTAGCACCATATAAACTATTCAGCGGTATGTTCATAACAGGAGTTTATTACATAAGGTGTTCAGAATGTAATGTCCATTTTGCAAAACTTAAAAAACTTTTGTTTTTCGAATGGAACACCCAGTATTTTTTTAACATCATTTCAATTTGATATAGGGTTTTGTATACCAAATGTTAAAATTTCTATCGTTTTTCGTGTTTTTTGTTTTGTTTTTCATTTTTCATGAATTAAAATAATATTAAAATTTTTCCTTAGTAGAAGTTGTTCCTTGTCACGTGACTGAGCAGTGACGTCGTCAGCAATTTTCTTAAATGGCAACAAAAATATTTTCTTATACAGTTGCATAGAAATTTTGTTTGTTTCAGTGATATAAAACTTGCATAATTTTTTTAATGTAAGAGTATGAAATATCATTGAAACAAGAAAACATAATCAGAAAATTGTCGATGGTGTCACTGATGTCCGTGAAAGTACGGAAGATTTTGATGTTGGTATAAAGTAGTTTACCAGGCAACGAACAACTTGTATTAAAAAAAAACTTGATATTTTTAATAATTTTGGAAATAGAGTTTTCATTTTGTTTTCATAGCACACTTACATATTTTAATTTGAATAGAAATGGAAGAGCTGGAGACAGCACTACAAAAGACAAAAAATAAAAAAGCTACTGGAACAGACAATATGAACGCCGAACTTCTAAAATATGCTTCTACAAAATTAAAACAGAGATTACTGGAACTATACAATGCGTGCTGGAGGAAAAAGGCGGTTCCAAAAGAATGGGCAACATCAATAGTTAATTCCATATATAAGTCAGGAGACAAACACAACTGCAATAATTATAGAGGAATTAGCTTACTTAATGCAGCTTACAAAATATATGCCACAATTATTAAAAATAGATTAATACCAATAACTGAAAATATACTCCAGGAAGAGCAAACAGGCTTCAGAAGAGGTAGAAGCTGTATAGATAATTTGTTTACAATCAAACAATTAATTGAAAAGAGAAGAGAGTTCAATAAAGAAACCCACCTCGTCTTCATAGACTACGAAAAGGCTTTCGATAAAGTAAACCGCAGGATTTTATGGAACAGTCTAAGGGAAAAAGGAATACCAACACATTTAATATTAGTTATCAAAAATATGTATGAGGATACTAACATAATAATAGACAATGGTCAGAATACCAGCAAACATAATGCGACACGTATAACCCAAGGAGTAAGACAAGGATGCCCGCTTTCGCCGGTATTATTCAATATATATATTGACGAAATTATTAGGCTGTGGAAGAGAAAATGCAACCTCAATAATGACACAAATTTTAATAACATAACAACACTCCTCTTTGCCGATGACCAATTAATAATAGGACCATCTGAAAACACGGTACAAATGGCATTATTCCAACTACATAACATAGCTAAAGAATTCAATATGTCCATATCACTCAAGAAAACAAAATCTATGGCATTCAGAGGAAAACAGTCCGTAAGAACAAAGTTGATATTGAACAATAAAGCAATCGAACAAGTGACTCATTTTAAATACCTCGGATGTACAATCTCATACGAAAGGGACGAAGATATAGACCATAAAGTCACGAGATTCCAGCAATTATGTGGAACCATTCGTAGAACTTTAAGAGGAAAAGCCAACCGAGAAAGTGAAATAAAACTATATAAAACGATGGCTATCCCCACTCTCCTTTACGGGAGCGAAGTTTGGGTGATGCAAAAGGAAGATGAAAGAAGAATAGAGACAGCTGAGATGAGATACTTACGACCTTTAGCGGGATACACTAGAAACGATATGAAAAGAAATGAAGACATCAGAGCAGAATTAAAAGTCGATAGTGCAAATGAACTTATAAGAAAATATAGAGAAAACTGGAAACAACATGTAGAGAGAATGCCAGAAAACAGACTGCCCCAAAAAGCAATGAAGTACAAACCTAGGGGGAAAAGAAATGTCGGAAGGCCTATGAAAAGATGGAATGTATAAAGAACCGGAACAGGCCAAAAGGCCTAAACCTTGCTGCTGATGATGATGAATTTGCAACTTATAATAAACAAATCAAAAAAACACGAAAAACTATAGAAATTTTAATATTTGTTATTCAAAACCCTATATGAAATTGAAAGAGGATTTAATTCTACATTTGATGGTGTTAAAAAATACTGGGTGTTCTATTTGAAAAACAAAAGTTATCCATAATTGAAGTTCTGCAAAATGGACATTACATTATGAACATGTGATGTAATGATCTTCTGTTTTGAACATACCGCTGAATACTTTATTATGTGTTAATAGTTTGTGAAAAATAGCGATTGTAATACCTACAGAGTGCTAGGAAAACCCGGGCTACTTTTCTTGCGGCGGTCAAGAGATGGCGCTTTAGTAAAGAAAAATTAAATTAAAATACTGGCAACAACGCAGAATCCAAGACGTTTTAGTTATTAAATACGCCCCATATTAAATCAAAACAACCAAAACGTCTTGGATTCTGTTTTGTTGCCAGTATTTTAATTTAATTTTTCTTTACTCTAGCGCCATCTCTTGACCGCCGCAAGAAAAGTGGCCGGGGTTTCCTAGCTACTCTGTATAATAATAATATTTTTTTAAAAACTTATTTTCCTGATGAATTTTTTATACAAACCCACATTTCAAAAATCATTTAAATTGAATCATTTGTTTGGTAGTTATGGCGACCACACAACCACCGACAGACAGACAAACATTTTTTAAAAACTACTTTTTGGGTTCCTGGATATCCAAAACGTGTATTTCCGTCAAAACCTGTAATTCTAATATTTGCATGAAAGCAATACTTCTTTATAGTGCAAGTATAGGAGAGTAAAAATAGGACGATTTAGCTTAGTTTACCTATATAAAAAAGTGCTACGCACCAAAGTTACAGTCCTTCAAAAAGATGCGAGGAAAATAAATAATTTTTGTTTGATATCTTTGGAAGGGTTTAAGACACACTGTTCAGATTTGGTACATTACGCTTAATGGTCAAGAGTATTAACTGATAATTTTTTCATAATTAATTGAACAATGCCCAGGGGTTGGTTCAAGGTTACTCAGATGCTTACACTAAATTATTGCTGATTGATAGAAAAATAAATTACCTTAAGCTATTCAAAATTGATTTTTGTACTTTAATTTTTTTTATTAGAGGCACTGTTTTTATGTTACATGGACAAAACCTTGAATGTTGTGTTACAAATTGAAAGTTATCACCATTTTGTAGCAATTGTTTTAAGCTTTGGTTGATGTTTGTTGTTAAATAAATAAGTCTTGTTATAAAACAATTGCCAATTGCTTGCACTGTAATAGTATTTATTGGACATTAAACAACAAAAACAATGTTTTTATTGTTGTTTTTGTAAAATGATAATTTATTACATATTTGGTAAACTAAATGTCATTGCACATGGTTGTTTTGTAAATTTGGTAAAGTTTTAAGGGCGTTAATCTTTGCCCTGCCCGTATTTTTTGGGTGTACAAATTTAGTTTTATTGTCTATGGTGTTTTAAACTTCAATCTTATCTTTTTCCACAAAAATCAAATATATTATTTGACTTTATTCCCGAGAGAACTTTTGAAACTTTTCCGCTTCTAACTTCTTGGCATGCATTCTTCTATTTTTAATGTTAATTATTAAATCTATCTTTCTTGTCTTTAGGTTGCTGTGCTGGATATAGATATATGTGGACCATCACAGCCCAGAGTATTGGGTGTAGCAGGAGAACAGGTTCATCAATCTGGTTCGGGATGGTCTCCAGTTGTAAGTTATTTTTTATTATGTGCTTTTATTAATGTTTTTAATTAAATTAATCAAATCAAAATATGTATTTCCTATCATAGTATGTGGAAGATAATTTATCAGTGATGTCCATTGGATTTTTATTATCATCGGTTGATGATGCTATAATTTGGAGGGGTCCCAAAAAGAATGGAATGATCAGGCAGTTCTTGAGTGAGGTGGATTGGGGAAAATTGGATTATCTTCTTATGGATACACCACCAGGTAAATATTTTTGTCCTTTTGTATATTTTGTTATTGTAAGTATTTTTGTATACATACTTGGCACATATGTTTTATCAGCATTAATCAATGGATTAAAACCTCTACCGAAATATCACTTCAGTGAGTCATATCTATTATTAATGCTAAAATAGGGAGAGGTTGGTTTGTTAATTTAATAAATGTAATAAACACGATCTTGCATATCTGCCAGTGAACTTTTAATTTTGATCTGTCTGATCAGATAAAGATGTGTCCCTGCCTTTATATTAAATTGACTAATGAAATTGCGGAATTCCTTATCAACAGGATTTACCACTGTTTATGTGTCAAAGTCTAAAGTTTTTTTATAAAAACTAACCAAAACAATTAAATGTGATGTCAAAGTAATTTTAAGATAATTTTTAATCAAATTATTAAAATTATTTCTGAACAGAGCAAATTACATTTATTACACATCATTAATCAATAGTTATACCACGAGCAAATTGAAAAATAATTGGGATAAAAATTACGAAAACTTGTTCTATAGGAAAGTGTTAAAACTTAAAATAATTTTCTTAAGTAAAACAAACACAAGTTGCTGCACAGGAAGTTTGAGTTATTTCCCCCCGTTATTTTTCAATTTACAATTGGTACAGCATATATGTTGGGAGTATTTCCCAAATAATGTATATAACTCCCAATTTAATTTTATTTTTAAAACTAACCAGACTAACCACTCTTACTATAAGTAGCCAATCAGAATCCACAGTTAATAAAATTTCTGCCAATCACATTTTTTTGAATGGATAAAAGAACAGCAACATGTAATTTTCAACTGGCTATTACATCCGATATTTTGGGAATCAATAAAATTTATTGAATTTGAAGAATACAATTGTTTTTTAACCTTTTCGCTGCAATGGAGGTCTTAATACGTATTTAGCAGTCATGATACTGTTACGAAGGACTTGCTTTGTTGTAGGCAGGTTTATAGGCGTCAATTTATTAATTCAATGACGCATAAATATTTGACGGTTAAGGAATGAGAAGAAATTCTGCATGTTTGTAGGTATAATTACCACTACATATTTTACTGGAAAAATTGAAAAAATTGTCTCTTACAAAGTTTCTCGAATGTCTGCAACATTCCAGTTCTCATGTTTGCAGATCACCTTCAACTTCTGCAACAAACAGTATTGAAGATTGTCGTAACCTTCAAGCTGATATTGATTACATTTTAATATCAATAAATGTTTTGTAATACGTTATTTTCATTCTTTGCGCCCTCTGATTTTTAGTTATCAGTTGGATAGGTTGAACAAAAGATCTTGGTGTTGTTTTTGATCAAAAACTTCATTTAATAGCTATCTAGTACAAACAACAGAAACAGCATATCAAAGCCTCGGTTTTATTATTAGAAATTTGCACTATTTCACACATGCTGGGACTATTATCAAACTTTACAATGCGTATGTAAGAATGGTTTGTGCACATAACACTCATTTAATTTTTTAATGTATTTCTTTTTGCTTCCCATAATTGGAACTCTGTTGGTGGCATTTGAACAATAAATAAGTTAAATTATATACGATTATAAGTCAGAAATATTCGGCTTAAAGTTTTCTATTGGCTGCTGACCGCCAAATGCAACTTAGTAGTTGGTCGATATATTATGAGTGGAATAATCAATAGAATAACATCAGATTTCTCAATAAAAACATATCTTGTGATTTCAAAATGCATCTATAAGAATGTTTTTTTTTCGTTTTAGGTACTTCTGATGAACACCTTTCCGCATCCACATACTTAGCTAAAGCAGGTTTAACAGGCGCAATTGTAGTAACAACTCCACAAGAAGTAGCACTATTAGATGTGCGCAAAGAAATTGATTTCTGCCGCAAAGTGAACATAAACATTTTAGGAGTGATAGAAAATATGTCAATTTTTATTTGTCCTTGCTGCAAGGTATTTTACTAAAAAAAAATTTTATTTATCATTAATAAGGTAATGAATCTTTTAGAAACAATCAGAAATTTTCCCTGCAGTAACAGGCGGTGCCAAACAGATGTGTAAAGATTTGAATGTTCCTTTCCTGGGAAGTTTGCCTCTAGATCCACGTTTGGCTAGGTGTTGTGATGAAGGCAAGGATTTTTTGACTGAGCTTCCAGATTCGCCTGCTGTGAAATCCTTGAATGAAATTGTTAAAAGTAAGAATTTATTATTGTTTTTACTCTTGCATAATTGGTTACAATTTCAGAAATCGTTGGAGTTTGTGAGAAGGAATAGGCTGTGCTCTTAATGGATTTAGTTCGTAACTATTATTGTTTTACTTGATAATCCAGTGACAGTGAATTCTGCTGGTACAACCAGTGGGTCAATATTTTTCTACATATAGTTATTGTGTTTATTTTATGATTTAAAATAGATTTATATGTAACGTATTAAAATATAAAATATCTTTCAACTCTTGCTGTTTTTTTAAATTTAAATGTTATAAGCAAATAATTAATATAGTTTGAATCAATTATATGTTTTCTATACCATCAATAACATTTCCTGCAAAAAATTCTGAGTTTGCCATTTATGAAACATTGTATGCAGGTGTCCAGAAATTTTGTGTGTCCCAGTTTGCTTGAAAATGCCGCTAGAAAAAATTTCTTTGTAGCCCAGTTGAGACCGGGTTTTTACAGTATGAAGGATAAAAAGTTGTATCTTAGGAGAATATCAAATAGTACAAGATGTAAAAGCCCAGCCTATTGCGATCTTTTTCTTTGCTAAAAATCGAAAATTATATTAGGGACCTTTTTATTGAAAAACTGATTGCTTATTCTTCATTAAAAACACTAACTGTTTACTTTTTAATATAACCTTTGATAATGGCATGTGAACATGTCGAAATATGTATAAGGTTAAAATAAGTAAATATTGTTAAAGTAATAAAATATTTTATGCATACTCAATAAATATAGACTTCAACAAAGTAAAGCTAGAACTTATAAATAAAATAATTAACAACCGTTGAAGTTAATAATTGTTTGATGTAATATTACGTATAAAATCTGCTTTGTACATTTCCAATTATTACAATTTAGGAACGAGGTAGATTTTATATTTTAAACCAAAAGGCGGTAATAACAGTCACCTTGGTGACACTGGTATCACTAAAAAGCACCAAAAAGGTAAAAAAGGGCGGCAAACAAATTAAAATAATAAAAATTTAAATTAATCAATATTACAATTGTTTTTTTATTTCAAATGCATTTATTACTACTTATAAATAATTTTCACAAATGAAGCAATAATACGGTTAAAAACATTATTAGAATTAAAAATTTAAAATTTGCAAGTTAGTTAGTCAGCTGATAACTGTCAAAACCCCAGCCAAACGCGTCTGCCGTTTTGACCTCTTTTTCACTCTTGCTTCGGCACAATTTCTTGATAACTAATCATTTCGCTTTCTGATTAACAAAATTGTCACGCAGTTAGTTGAATTTTCTTCGACGTTGGGGAAGAAACCACTTCTTTAAAATTAGAGTAATAGTGAGGTTAGGAATCGTATTAAATAGTAAATATTTTGATTTTTAATAATATTTTGTATTTTAGTTTAAGACATTGTTATAATAAGCAATGACTCGAATAAGAGACTTGCTCATAGCGTGGAGAGCAAGACGAGCACGTCAACTAAATAATAGTGATTCCGTGTCATTCGAAGCTTTTTGCAACGAGGCACCACCTATCCGCTATCCTTCCACAAAAGAATCGTCTTTAACCAATGAATATAAAGCTTCTCCTAAGCATACAAAGGTAATATTGAAGAAACCATAATTAAGTTTTACTCTCTTATTCATTTTGCAGGCCGAAGAATATGTACGCTTTTCTGCAGAAACTAGTAATAGTTCTAAATGTACCCGTCCTAGTCTGGCGACAATCCTTTTGCTCATCTTGTTGTTGGCTGTGTTTTTAATCCTTCCAATAATATATTTACTACACTGTTTTGGGGTTGTGAATGTCGATCAGGATTTTTTAACACAGCACACCCATAGTTACCACAGTGTTAAAGATAAGGTAAGAATTTCTTAACAAAATGCAATTTTATAGTTTTTACTGACAATAGCAGTAGCTTCCAAACAGAGTAGCTACTGTGCAAAGTTTTCAACTTTCTTTTGTAAGTTGTATTTGTAAAAATACAGACTGTGAAGAATTTTGCTCCTTGGATGCCCCAAAGACACTTTCCTAAGTAGGAATATGATAATGTTCTCATCTAATATATGTGCTCAATTTTTTTTTGATCATACCTTATAAGTTAATGGATGAGTTCAGTCAGTTGGCTCCAAGACCTCTTTTAAAATACCAGCTTAAACCATACGTTCAATTTTCAGTTTAATTTTTCTTTAACGCCTGTGGAATTACTTTGACACTTACCCTATTGCTTACCGCATTTGGTTGTAGTATTTGATATTTGAAAAGGATGGTTCCCAATTTACCATCCAACACATCGCCAAATTAATGCGATGATGTTTTTGTTGCACTGTCTGTTTATTAAAATTAAATCTTGGCAAGCTCCAAGCCCAAGGATCGGTTAAGTATAGGGCAATCAAGAATACACTTCTAAAAAATGGTTTTAAGCGACTAAAATATGCTGTATAAAAATGAAAATGCTAATAAAAAAGTATGAAAAATGCTAGTAAAAAGCCTAATTTTTCCTTAAAAATGTGCAGGTATTATCTTAAGAACTACTTAAAGTGAAAAAAGTAGAATAAACTAAATGAAAAATTATTTGCATTGTATTTATATTTATTGATTAGTAGGTACAATGATAGTTGCCAATTTCATTTTTTATAACTGAAACTAAACAGTTTTCTATAACCATATTACGAAAAATAAAGTTGTGAACCTAAAGAAGCAAAAAACGCTAAATGTTGTCAGAAATAGGCAAAATATGCAATATAAATATGCTTTTATTCTGAAAAATGCTCTATAAACCCGAATATGCAAATATATGCACTTATGGGCGAAATATGCAAAGATGTGCCTAACTAACAAATAGGGCTCAAAACGCATAACTTTTCCTGAACAGGGTTTATATCGAGACCATTTCTTTATCAATTGAATGAAAAAAAAATATGCTTTGGCTTTAGCATATGTTTGGTTGCCCCAGATATGTACAATTATCTATGCGACTATGACAAAGATTATTATTTATTAATTATTCTGTTTGGGAGTTTGACATTTTGTTACACAAACATCCATTACCGTAATTACAGGGTGAGTCACAATCACTTCACTTCTTTATATTGTCAGCTTTTAATATGCTGCCACCACGTTATGCTTTTATATAAGCATAACAGATCAGTCTGTAATATCATTTATCTGTTTATACATAATGAAACCCATACCTAACAGTACCTAACAAATCCATAGGAACATTATGTGCCAAGTCAGAAAGTTCATCAGGAACTTGAAAATTCTCAGCCAGATCACTTTACATTGCATGAGAAGCGACCAAGTGATAATTTACCGCCTCCCCCAAAACCAGATTACAATCAATGTAAACTTTTGAAAGACGATGAAAAGTTCGATTGCTACCCAGAAGACGGTGCAAGTGTGTCTGCATGCGAAGCTAGAGGTTGCTGCTGGGTGCCACGAAAAACCAAGCCCAAAAATAAGAAATTAGATGTACCTCTAGATGTGCCATACTGTTTTTATCCACCCAATTACGAAAGTTATAAATATATTAATATAACAGAGACGGCTTATGGTTTGACGGCTTTTTTGAAAAGAAATTACAGAACCGCTTACCCTAGTGATGTTGAAGTACTTAAAATGACTGTGAAGTATGAAAGTGAGAATCGATTACATATTAAGGTAATTATTGAGTTTAAACGCTTCAGTTTGTAATATGTAGGAATATTTTAGTTTACAGATCCGTCCCACAGCCGGTTTGAGCCTCCATATCCGGAAGTACCCATAGTTGACAAAGCAGCCTCTAATTATTCTTACGGCCTTGAGCTAAATCAGGAAAATACAGGATTTAGAGTTGTTAGAAAATCAGACAACACATCAATGTAAAGATTTTATTGTATTTTTTATCTTGCAGGTAAATAGCTTAGTTTCGTTACAGTTTTGATTCGTTTAATATGGGGAACATGATATTTTCCGATCAATTTTTACAACTGAGTGGTAAACTACCATCAAGTTATATTTATGGTTTGGGGGAGCACCGTTCTCCTTTGCTGCTCTCTACTAAATGGCAACGGTTTACAATGTTCAACCATGATGGTATTCCTAAAGAAAATGTAAGATTCTTGAGATTTTAAGTTTAAAAACTCGGCAATACTTGAATCCTTTGTTACAGACGAATTTGTATGGTAGCCACCCCTTTTATTTGTCAATTGAACCATCTGGAAATAGTCATGGGGTTTTCTTGCTGAATAGTAATGCTATGGGTATGTTAAAAGCTTTGTGATTTTCATTTTATGTTTAATATAATGTGTTGGCACTAAAAATAAAAGTTATATTAAAATCACCGACAACAAAAATTATTTAGAAAACAAAAGAAAATACATTTATCATAAATAATTTTACAGATGTAATCTTACAACCAGCACCTGCTGTAACATTTAGGCCCATTGGTGGCATTCTGGATATTTATTTCTTTTTGGGTCCTACCCCAAGTGAGGTTGTAAGCCAATATGCAGAGGTTATTGGTAAGCCTTTCATGCCACCTTATTGGAGTTTGGGCTTCCATTTGTGCAGGTAACAATTTACGAAAACTAGGTTTTACATCAATTACTTCATTTTTGACATCAATTAGGTTTGGATACAAAACATTGAATGAGACTCGCCAGGTATGGCAGAGGACTATTGATGCAGGAATACCTCTTGTAAGTAATATGTGTTTAAAAAAAATTGTCAAGTTGGCTGGCGTTAAATTTGTTGTTCTGTTCACACTGGGACACCCCCGCCAAACAGTGGGTTCACAAGGGCTCCCCACCACCGAAAAAAGCTAAAACTCAATCTTCTGCCGGCAAATTGATGGTAACCATTTTCTGGGATGTTGAAGGAATCTTGCTGATTCAATATATGTAGGCGAATATAAATATTAAAAATAATATTGGACCAAGATTGGATCTTTGGGGAACCCCCGAGTGTGTTTTGAATTTACCAGAGGTATTTCCATCATCCGTCGTTTTAAAACTCGCCATGTTGGGGGGTTTAAGCCATAATCTGGGCTGGCCACGTAGCTCGAATGAACAACGGAAGGTGGTCAAAAAACTGCTTGTATGGAGACCACGCGCCGACAAGCGTAGCTGGACTGACGATTTGAAGAGAATCACAAACAACTGGATTCAAGCTGCCCAAGATAGAAAGCATTGGAGAGCCATGGGGGAGGCCTATGTCCAGCAGTGGACGGAAAAGGCTGGTTGATGATGATTTCCATCATGTTTTTTCAACAGAAAAATGGAAATAAACAACTTATCTAGTTTGCATCGAAAATTGAATGTGTTTCTTACTAGTTCAAAAGCTATGATTCAAAATGGAAATTGTTCACAATGTTGTCAGAAAACACAACATTTTGAATCATGTTAATAAATGCACGGGTAACAGAATACAGCACTGACTTTGATATGGTATTAACCAAAAAACTTTCAGTGAAATGTCACTTTTGAAGATAGTTCTAATTTGCATCAAACAATCCCAGAGGCAACATTAAATTTTCAATGAAAACTAGATAAGTTATTTTTTATTTATTTGCATTTTGTTGTTGTAGAACTAACATCAACACAGCCAAATATTGGGAGGAAATTTTACAACCATTTTTGGAGAAACTGCAGTAGAGTTATTTTCAGCAAGACGGAGCAGCATCTCACTATACACAGCAAACATTGGCCATACTTCGTGAATTCTTTGACGACCGTATAATTAGTTGAAATGCTGCGATGGGGGTGCTATTCTTGAGTTGTGCATTAAATTATCCGTATATGTAGATGACGTCATTGCATAGAAAATGAAATGCAATGACGTCACATACATATATGAACATTTTGACTCACGAGTCGAGAATAGCTGCCCAGGTATCCTAGCAAGGTCTTGTGATTTAAGTATGTGATGCCTAAAAAATTATTTGCCACACCAATTAATAATTTACATTTTTATTAACAACACTCCTCCACATATTCTAGAAAATGTTGTGAATGGTCGCAGAATCTTAAATTGTTTTCAAGAAGGTGGCAGCATTTTCAGCATATCATGAAATGAAATAGATACTGTAATGTTATTGCGTTTACATAAACAAACTTTAACGCCAGCTAATTTGATTCCTTTTTTGAACACATTATTTGCGAGGTTTTATGAAAGGTATTGCAACAAGTTATGAAAATTTAGGATACTCAATGGAACGATTTGGATTACATGAATAACAGCAATGATTTTACGTATGATAAAAAGAACTTCCGAGGACTGCCTGCTTTTGTAAAAGAATTACATAATAAGGGAATGCATTATATTCCACTGGTAGATCCAGGGGTAAGTGCCAGTGAACAACCGGGCAGTTATGTACCGTATGATAAAGGCATCGAAATGGATATTTTTGTGAAGAACTCTACTGGGCAACCATTCGTTGGCAAGGTAAGTTAAATAGACTTTTGAATTTTAATTTAAAATTGATCTTACATCTTTGTTTTATTGCAAAGAATAAGGACAAGGTAATTTTTTTCTCATCTACTATATGTTGTTTTATATTTTTACTGTTGCATGTGGCATGGTCCAATTTTAAGCAATGGTAAATAAAAATTGTAAGGTCTTAGTTCAGTTTTTTAATTTCTTAAGAAAACCTTTTAAAGATCATTTCTTTTCTGTTAGGTCTGGAACCGTGCGAGCACAGTGTGGCCAGACTTCACTCATCCACTTACAGTTGACTATTGGATTTTAATGTTAAAATCACTCCATAAATCATTTCAATTTGATGGGGCATGGATTGATATGAACGAGCCTTCTAATTTCCTTTCGGGTTCGTTTAATGGTTGCCCCAAGTCACCCTTGGAGAATCCACCGTATTTACCAGCAGTGGATGGGGGCCAACTGAACTTTAAAACTATGTGTATGACAGCTCAGCATTTTGCAGGCTTGCATTACAACATTCATAATCTCTATGGGTTTACTGAGGCTATTGTGACTAGTTTGTAAGTGTAATCTTTAATATTTATTTTGGACGATAAAACGTGTTGAATTAGATTGCGAAAATTAATTTAAAAAAAAATAAACGTTGCATTGTAATACGAAATTAAAACATCCACCTAATGATGGTTGGTACAGTTTTAACTTTTACCAATATGTGTAGTGCCTTAGCTGAAATACGAGGCAAAAGGCCTATGGTGATCACTCGATCCACTTTTCCTGGTCTTGGACATTACGCTGGACACTGGAGCGGTGATGTTTATTCTAAGTGGCAGGACATGAAGTTTTCGGTTCCACGTGAGTTTTGATTGAGTTCTCTTTTAGATAACAGATTTTAGTAATAAAATATATTTGTGTTGCGGTTTAGAGCTTCTAAGCTTTAGCATGTTTGGAGTACCTTTAATGGGTGCAGATATTTGTGGATTTAATGGAAATACAACAGCAGCTCTGTGTAACCGTTGGGTGCAGTTAGGGGCATTTTATCCATTTTCAAGAAACCATAATACAGATGATGGAATCGTAAGCATCCTTTGTTTTAATATAACAGGGAAGAGAATAATCTTTTTTCCCACGACTGAAATAAAATTGCAGTTTTTAAATTGAATTGACCGATTATTTAAGTAAACTATGTTTTAGGATCAAGATCCTGTAGCATTAGGTCCACAGGTGGTTGCTTCAGCAAAAAAGGCATTAGCCGTCAGATACTCACTGCTGCCATATCTTTATACACTTTTTTGGGCTGCTCATGTACAAGGAGAAACAGTGGCCAGGCCTCTATTTTTTGAGTAAGTTTTTTTTATTTTCCTCTATAGCCCAGTTGGAATTTGTTTCAAATAAGTTTTAAACAAAGGTCAATCTAACCACATCCTAGTTCAAAATTTAAAATATGGAATGGGAAATTAGGCAATCTTAACATTTCAAAATTTATAAAAACTCTTACATGAATTAAAACAATGTTCACAGTTGTTTCTTGCAAAAACGAAAACAAACAGGTGTCAGTGCCTGAAAAAAATCGAGTTATGCGTAATTAAATATATAAATTTTTGCACCGCTACAACAAACATCCTGTATAACCAGATTAAAATGTCTGGAGGATAGCACCTGGTTTTGACTAAGGTTTAATAGAAAAAGTTTGTGTAATCTTGAGAAATACAGCTTGTTCCCATTTTATTAGTGACGTCTGCAAATGTCAAATTGTGGAATAACTTGGCAATGCTGCAACGGAATTTCAAAAAACAAAGGTACTAGAAAAGAAATTAAAAGTCGAACAGGCATATTTAAAAATATACAGAGTGTTCTATTTAAAAAATGTAAGTTTGGTATGCCGCTCTTATATGGAATCCCCTGTATAATTGAAAATAATTTTAAAACGTGGTCCTCGGAGGTCTCCTAAAACATTTATCGAAACATTTGTCTGTATTTTAAATAGTAAAAGATATTGACCACCACAGTGTCATTGACTCGCCCAGAATATTATTCAGTAAGACGTTAATACTGAAATACTCGTGCAAACATAATAAGTAACTATTTCTAAAGTAATGGAAAGTCTAGGCAAAGTGTTTTGCTCATTTTTTTCTGTAGGCTGAGTCTGCTAAAATGAAACATTTGAAATAGCACGCTTACTAATAAATTTAGAATAACGAAATTTGGTATGAAGAAATCCCAAACGGTCCCTTATTGATTTTTCTTCATAAAAATATTTGGTCATTTGCTTCGATTAAAAGAATAAATTGTACAATTATTTTTTTCGGAATATTTCTGATTTTTAAAACCTTACATTTCGGGAAGGGTAAAATCTAGTCGAATTCTATTTTTAACAGTTCGGTTCAGTAAACGCCAATTTCACTGCCAAGAGACACCATACTTTTCTCTTTGACACTCTGTAACTCTAAAACAAACTCGGTTAGCAAGATGGAATTTGCATAGCTGGAAATGGTATTTTTCTGCTTTTGCAAATAGCTTCAATATACCATCTGTCTATAAACTAACTTTTGAACGCCTTGATATTTTAGCCAAAAATTAAATTTTGTGTCATTCAAAATGGCGACTGTGCTCCATTTTGAATTTTTTTTTAAATAAAAAGGGGGTCGAGTGACACAATATTTGAAAGGTCTTTTAGTTCTGCGTCTGATCCTAGAGTTTCAAAGAAAAATATTCAGTCATAACAAAATGGCGGATTTTAAACAAATGGATTCACTCAATTCAAAATTGTTTTGATTTTTTTATTCAGTAGTCCACTTTTTCATTTGCAGTACAAAATTTTCCCAGAAATAACTTAGGTTGCTGGAAATAATATTGAAACCGTTATGTTCCAACAAGATGGTGCGCCGCCTCATTATTATAGGCCTGTTTCTGACTTTCTCAACGGACATTTTCTTGGAAGATGGATTGGTAGGCGGGGGCCTGTAGAATAGCCGGCTCGCTCCCCAGATTTAATTTCCTTAGATTTGATTTTTTTCTATGGGGATATCTGAAATCGAAAGTGTACAGAACCCATCCAGAAACAATTGAAGAACTGGAGCAACCCATTACAGAAGTTTGCAGAAATATCACTCCAGAAACGTATGAAAATGTAAGGCAGGAATTTCATAACCTACTTTTTATGTGCCAAGAAGTGAATGGTGAACATTTCGAACACTTAATTTAATTTCTTTTTGCTTTAATTCTTAGTTAGACTTCTTTATCTTCAAACATTGTCATTTTGTTATAGCTGAATATTTTTCTTTGAAACTGTAGGATCAGGCGCAGAACTAAAAGACCTTTCCAATGAGGTGTAACTCGACCCCCCTTTCAATTAAAAAAAAATTTTAAACGGCGCCCAGTCGCCATTTTAAATGATTATTATTATTATTATAATCGTATTCCCTTTTACTTATTCGGTGTCGGGCATTGTTTAAATGATACAAAATTTAAATATGGGCTAAAAAATAGTATTTAATTTCCCATTAAAGCACATCAAATTTTGTAGTAAAATATCTGTGTTCAAAAGTTAGTTGGGGGGGGGGAGGGGTTACTTTATAGACACAGTGTATATCAGGGTACAACATATTTGGTGCTCTATTTGATTCAGGTACTAGGTGACGAAACGTTACTGGTAAAAATTGAAAATTTTCAAATAATGGTGCAAAATAGGTAAACTTTGAATTAACTTCAAGGCGATGCGATGCTAAAAACGATTTCAAAAATGTTTTGGATTTGCCACAAACCCCCATGCATGTTTTTAGAAACGAAACTTGAAGTGAATTTTTTAAGTTGAGCCTACATGTAGTTTATTATAATAATAATAATTTTATTAACCAATAAACAAATGGCAAAAACGCCAATTACATGAAGCTGGTAACACAAACAAAAAAACTCACAATAAAAAACAGCTTTCGGGCCAAAAATCAGGTTCTACAAAATCTGATCGTCTGTGATGTTGAGTTGTAAAATTTTGACATATAATTATGATAAAATAAAAAAGATAAATTAAAATACTAATTATTCTTAACTTAACATTCTTATTTTTAATTTTACAGGTTCATAAGCGATACTAAAACCTACAGCATAGATGACCAGTTCTTATGGGGCGCTGCCATTATGGTGGCACCAGTTTTAGAGGTGAGTTACGAAAAAATTATTTTCCCAATCAATCTAAAATCAATTTTTTTCAGGAAGGCAGCATTTCTGTGTCTCCATATTTTCCAGCTGGTGTTTGGTATGATTTCTACACCAAAACAGCGTTGGAAAGCAAAGGAAACACCTTTAACATATCAGCCCCATTAGACACGATACCGGTATATATAAGAGGTGGTTACATTGTGCCCCAACAGAGCGCACTTCTTACGACCACTCAATCAAGATTATCTAAGATACAGTTATTAGCTGCTTCTGATCTTTCAGAACAAGGTTGTGGTCAACTTTATTGGGATGATGGGGATTCTTTAAGTAAGTTAAAAAAAAACAATTGCTCATTTGATTAATGTGTTAATTTCATCAGATTCTGTTGAAGAACGAAGGTACACTTTGCTGCAGTTTACTTTAAAATCAGGAGAACTTAGAAGTGAGCCAGTATGGTGGGGCCCTGAAAATCCACCCAATTTGGGCCAAGTCACGGTTCTAGGGGTAAATACACCCGTTTCTGAGGTTACAGTCAACCAGATGGCACCAGATTTCCGATATGATACAATTCACAAGGTATAATTTATAAATTTAAAATTAGTGTAAAATTTATAATACTAACAGTACAATTTTTATTCTTTGCAGTATTTGCTGATCGATAACTTGAATGTAAGTCTAAAAAGCCCAGTGGTGATCTCGTGGAAGTAATAACATTCGCAGAGTAAATTTTGAGAAGACTTAGTGAAATGTCTTGTGCCAAACAAGAAAATCCAATTTATTGGAACAAGATTAAAATTTAAGAAATGCCACTTTCAGAAGTACTTTTTCGGTTTGATTATGTAGACTGATTAGTTATGTCAGTAGCTTTATGGTTTTACTAGCATTAAGTTATATTGTTCATTCTTAGGTTTGTACGTAAAATAGGATTACAGTCTGACTAATGGTTGGAGCTTTTGCACACATAAATCGGTCAATTTCATGTGATAGCCTAGTTTACAAAATCAGATGTTTAAATGTTGTAGGAGCCTAAAGCAATTTAATTGTTGTACTTATTCATACACAGTATGAGACATAATTTTTGCCACTTGACATATTTTTAAAATGGAACGTCATTTTAATAAATATTCAGGAGTTGGCATGAAAAAATAATATTTTACTATTGTACATTATATGAAAGAATTTGTTATGGTGCTGAACCGAAACAGATAATTTTGTGTCTACATGAAAAGTAACATTTTTTGAACTATGGGAAAGCTTGGGCATGTTCATTAATTCTATTTTGGAAAATATTGATAGTGGCAGACTGTAATTACTTTAAGAATACCCATAAACAGAAATGGGTAATAATAATTATGTGAAGCACAAAGTGTAGATTATTCACTTTCATAAACCTTTCTTGTTAGTGCTAGAATAGTAAAATACTAAAATTTAACAAATGTTATGATTATTGTTTTTTACTCTCTTCCTGTAGTTATATCACACGAGACATTTTCAAAAAGCTTTAAAAATATATATATAAAGTAGTTCTTGCGCCAAAATGATGAACTAGTTGATCCTTTCTACTCTCATGACAATTTTTTTAAATTTTGTATTAAGACTGAATATTCAAGCTTTGCTTTAATAGTTGGCTTTCGTCCTGTAAGTCTTAAAAATTGTTACAAATGATGCAAATAAAATGTTTCTGGTTTTTAAAGAAGAAAACCTAAGATTCAATATTTGAATGTTTAATGCTTAATTAATTAGTGACCTCGGCATTTTCATGTATTCTTGAAGGCACTGAAATTTAAACCAAAGATATCAATAACTGCTTCAGTTGTTGTAAGAACACATATTCATAGTATATTTAGAGTTCTTGTGATTAGGCACCTGTTTTGCCATTGTTTAATGCTTACATGTTTATCGTAACTTAAAACTTACCCTATTGTGAATTAATGTTAGTATGATTGTCAAACTGTAAGGTTACAATTATTATAATAATCAAATAAAGTGATATTTTAATTTCATCATTAGATATTTTATTTACTTTTCCTACCGAGAGAGGTGGTTCCGCAGTTAGCATGTTCACCTTTTGTTCGGGAGGCCTGGATTCAATTCCCCCGCCCGGCTGGCTGTCCTGGCTCAGGTTTTTTCCTGAGCCAGTACTATCCGTGGAAATCCTCCCTTATCCAAATTATTTGCTGTAAAACATCCTTACCATCTTTTCTTGGTTGAAGTCCTACAGCAGCCCGCCCATACACAGGGAATGAACCGACACTATCCTTCTTTTTTTTCACTTTCCCATACTCCCAGTAGCAAGTGTATTGTGATAGTGTGCATTTATTATTCCAGGATTTTGACGGAGATACTAGCCCAGTTTTTATGAAATTTGGTATATCTAGCTACAACGAAAATTTCTTCTTCTTCTTTCTTATATGGTTGCCCATATAGGTAGGCTATTGCCTGTATTTTTCCTATTAAGCCTTTTCGGATGTTGAGGTCCAGCACTCTCGCCACCTTTTTGCTGGTCTACCTTGTGTTCTCTTCCCCATGGGTTTGTAGAGTTTTACGATTTTTACTAGTCCGTCGTTTCCCATCCTTTCTACATGCTTATTCCAGTACTTTCTTCTTTGTCGTACCAATCTGGCTATGTCCTGTATGTTGCTCATTTCCCTTAGGTCTTCGTTTCTGATTCTGTCTCGGAGTGTCTTGTTGTGTATTGTTCTTATTACTTTCATTTCTGCTGTGTTCATCATTTGTCAAGCAAAAAGCTTTTTTTGAAGATCAAATGTGTTTTTGGTATCATTTTGTTAAAAAAACAAATTTCAGCACAGTATGATTAGAGATAGCAATCCTGGGATTCCAAGCTGTTTTACAGCATGTATATATCCCAAACAAGAACAGCACTCGCCCGGTTTCAGAAAATTGCGTCTGTATAACGGGAGCAATGTGCACAACCCCGACAGCGGCTATGAAGGTGCTGCTTGGACTCGTGCCTTTTCACCTTTTGGTGAAGGCCAAGGTCGAGCCGCGGCCTACAGGCTAAGCTATACGGGGCTATGGAAACACACACAAGAGGACGTAGGTCATACCTCACAATTGAAGTCGACCAATCCTATTTTTCGAGTGGGAAGTGATAGGGTATGGTTCCCTACTTCTCCTTTGGCAAACCATACAATACCTTCATCTCAAGCCGGGATGAATGGTTTTCGAGAGACAGATCGTTCCTTCAGCTCTGTGGCCTTGTATGGTTTACGGATGGGTCGAGGACTGGGGAGGGATCAGGAGCTGGTTTTTATGCTGAAAAACACAGAGCCAAACTTAAATTCGTTCTGGGAAAATATCTATCCGCCTTCCAGACTGAAATATTTGTTGTAATGGCGTTGTAAACGAAAAGCTTACACTAAGTTAACTACGATAACAAACAAATGCAATTTGTAACTAAAACTGCAACCTCAATGTTATGAAATATTACACAATCTGCACTGTGTCATTTATTTAATAAGTACTAAATGTATTTAATGTTAAAATAATAATTTATTAAATATGCTGCAGAATCTTAAACAAAAGTAGACATACCTACCGACAGTCCAGCGGCCATTAAAACGTTAATCTCCCCTAAGATTGGGTCACGACTGGTCCAAGAATGTCGGCAAAGATTTGACTTTTAACTACAGTTGTCTTCTTATGGGCTTTGAGGATTTCGAGTTAAACAAGTAGTGTGGCGAGTCAACATTTAGCGCAGCTTAGCATGTTAGGAGTATTTTGATTTAATGTAGTATCTGTTAGGAATTAAACGTTGTGATATGAAATATTTCTGAAAAACAGCACGTAATTATTTGTGTTAGGAATTAAACGTTGTGATATGAAATATTTCTGAAAAACCACGTAATTATTTGTGTTTTTAACATTTAGCGCAACTTTGATTTTTAAATAAACTTTCACGAATTTCACATACTCTTAAAATATGAGAAACTATTCCATAATATGTTGTTTTTAAAATAATGAAAACGTTATTGTTATTGATCATTTGTTACAATTTCAAATTTTTACAGTAAATTAGGTGTACAGCAAGTTTCGTATTCGAATTATCTTTTTATCTTTGAGATTAGCCGATATGTTTGCTTCCTTCTATAAAATGAATCATCATAAGATAATTCCAAAGAAACCTATATTACCTTGAAAATATTTTTAGTCGTCCAATAATGTGATAAGACGTTACCTCTTCCACAATGTCAAATTGATGCCTTAGATATTTAAATGAAATTTAAAAATTGGCGAAGCCTGGACGTTCCCATATTTTAAAAATGATTAGCTTCATCTTTTCAAAATTATTTCATATTATGTACGTATAGGTATAGAGCGGCCGTAGCTCAGTGGTAAGCGGATCGGGGTTCGATCCCCGGCCCGGTCGTTCTCCCTCGCAAGGCAACGGGAAACCAGCGAGGTGGATTTTCCCCAGGAAAACTTCTCTGGAGAAGAAGTGCATGCACTTCCTGTGGTTCGGAGCCCACGTTAAATTGTAGGTCCCCTATGTCTGTCTGTGCAAATTATCTATCGACGCGCACCAAACACAGACATAGGAGAGAGGTAGCCAACACCCCGAATAGGGTATGGAACTATAAGAAGAAGGTATAGTCTAAGAGTTCCCTACTACATAAAATTTGATGCTTCGGGCATTCGGTATGCTCCTCACTCACGTAATGCTCCAACATAGCGCTTCTTATACATTTATAGAGATAGAATTTTTGCAAATAAGCTCCACGGCAGTGGACGTTTTGTGTCCATAATAAATCTTAATCCTAAACCAATACTAATGACATTTAAACTGTAAGAACAGGTGTAGTCTTTGTAGGGAGAATTGTCACACTTCAACAAACAAAACGCGTTGTTGATATTAAACAGTATCGTTTTCTTTCTTAATTTTTAAAATAGTTGAAAATTCTAGCGAATCCTAACAAAGTACTTAAAATAGTCTATTAAACTGATAAAAGTTTGTAACGATCGGCGTTTGCGTTTTAAAATAAATAATTAATCAATTTCAAATTTTTCAAAAATTCCTGAAAGGTGTCAGAGTAAAATTTGAGAGATAAGTAAAAAATAATTTAGTAGTTCAAAGCAAGCTCTATCGGCTTAGAAAGTTTAAAAAACTCGTGTGGGCAGTTTTTGAAAATTTTTTTAAATTTGCGATCGTTTTCGAATTTTCAAAATTAATTTTATTTCATCGTATACTTCCTAGGAAGCGCTCTCAAACAAGCGGTAGCTGATCCCAACCAGACAATTAGTTTTTGAGTAAATGGGCGTTAAAGTCGAGATTTAAAAAAGCTGTAGCTGCCGCCATTTTAAAGCTAGAAAGTTCGGTAAAAAAGTTTTCGATTTACATTAAGTTCTTCTCTCAGATTCCGTGCTCAAATTTTCAAACTTTAGATTTGAAAAAAAATGCTACCAGCAAAACATGTCTAACTTCCGTTTCCGGTTTCGGATTTTTTTTGAAAAGCTTAACTTGAACTACAATTTCGATATACCTCTTGCTTTTAAATTTCATCAAAATAGGTCCAGTACTTTCGCCTGTAGAGGCGTCACACCCCTACCCACCCAACCACAGACAGACATTTTTTAAAAACACTTTTTGGGGTTCCTTGTGCACTAAAACGTGTATTTCCGTTATAATTTAGATTTTGGAAATTTTCATGAAATCAGTACTTTCCCTATACCGAAGGTATGGGAAAGTTACTCCCTAATTTTTACTGGACCTAAAAGTTAAGTTGTGAATTGAATTTTTTGTCGTTTCCCGCTTGTTGAATGAACAGGCATGCATTTTCAAATTTAATAAATTCACAGAAATTGTCACAGGGAAATTAGCGGACTGGACCACAAACCAAATTGTAGATCATTCCTAGCACTATTAGCTTATAAAATTTAAAAAAATTGTCGGTTAGTTTTTTAAGCAAAACTATTTCTGAAAATCTCAAGTTTTGAATTTTTCCCCTTCGCAGTTTTAGCATGTATAGTTCTACAAATCTTTTCAGTTCCTAACATTGTGTGACACTAGGAAATTTAAAATACCATATTTCGCGCCGTTAATGTTTATTTAAATGTTATTAATTAAAATAATTTTTCTATATTGCATATTTTTTATAGCTCTATAAATAAAGTTGTTATAACCATTTTTGATCCGAGGTCGTGAGCGCATATTAACTATCGCCTCGCGAACGGCCTAAAGCGGACGGCTTGTACTGGCTGGAGATGACTAGAAGTAAATTTTAATCACTTATTGGCGCGAGAATATTTAAAACGTAAAAAGCAAGGGAAAGTACCAGCGACCTGTTTCGCCCATTTTTTCATTAAATGTAAAAATATTTTAAAATTAGAAAGTAACATATTTAAATGTAACAATTTTTTGAATTGGAATGTTAAATATTTTTCCATTGACATAATGAAGACTTTGATTTTTGATCACATAAAACTTTTATATCTTTATTTACAAATATTTCGAGAAAAATACGGAAAGCTGTTCCACATGAAACGGACCAAAGATTGCACTACAGTAAAAAAACACGTCAGCTGTTTTTTGAAAAATTGCTGTCAACAAATTTTAAAAATTTTACGTGATAGGCTCATTCTCTGACGTCGTCGGTTTTAAGCCCTAGCAGCAGAAATAGAGCGACGTTAAATAACTAGTTATAAATAATAATAATAACAGTACATTACATAGCACGAATTCCAATATAAAATAGCAAAATTATTTCCCTTATTTAATTTTGAAGACAAGAAATTATTTTGATATTAATTTCTTACGATTAAGCAAGGTAATTAGTAATTCCTTAGGAAATAAACTGCACTAACTTGTTTCTACCAACGAAAATATTTTCTCTTGTATGAAATTCAAATCAACGTTTACAAATTTTTATCAAAATTTGAATGCCCCTACTGCAATAGAGACTAAACAAATTTAAAAAAAATATCTAGGACACGTTACCAACTTGTGTATTTTGACAAAAATTTACAAATGTTTATGTACAGTATAAATATAATTTTTTTGCGTAGATTTTAATTAAACACGATGTTCGTCGAGATGCTCGTCATCGTAAGGTATACTTGGCCGGGTTACGTATCCCGGCAAATATTTGAAATTTCTCCTTGCCCAATCCCTCATCATTCCAACACCTTCCTGACAGCATTCTCTATAGAATATCAGTTGGTCTTTCAGGAAGTCTACATATTTACATACATGTTCATACTTTTCATAGCTGTATAAATTTCAAATCTAATCAGTAATAATATTTAACACAATATTTTATAAAATACCTGTAATCCATGGATTCCAGTTGACTTAGAGAAGCCAAAAAGCTAAAATCAGCAATCGTGAGCTGATCAGCTCCACCAATACCACCTAGGGCGTAATTGCCTTTTGATAGAATTTTTTCCAAAAGCTGTAGACTGTGTTCTATTTCAGCTCCCAATACAGGATTTGGAATTTCACTGTAAATAGCTTGAGGTCTCTGAAAAATATTATTGAATAGGATAGATTATCATTAGGAACACTTTCTTCCACTGTTATTTCTATTAATGTAGTAAATCTGCAAAAAATGCAGATTTTTTTACTAAAATAGATAGTGAAAATGAAAACTTACGAAATAATTCGATATATTTCGGGATAAAATACCATGATCGAAGTATAAAAGGCGATCCACACGAGCTTGCTGCATTATATCTATTGGATACAAGTGTCTCTTGTCAACCGCTGCATATTTCTGCACCAAATATTTAGCAATAACTCGACTGCAACAATCATTAAGCATATTATTAAACTGTAGGCAATTCATGCATATTTGCCCTCTAATACTGTATAATACAAAAAATTATTAGAAGTTTATAAACATGGATAAACAGAGGAGTTTTTCCATAACTCTCCAATATAAAATATTAAATCCATTAGAGTTTCTTGCTGGTTGATTGATTATGGCGTCTATAAAGAGGAAGTCTCTTAAATAAATACGCGAGGAAATCTTACAAGTCGGCAACATAAAGAAAGTAAATTCCACTTGTAACCAATTCATACGTAAGCCGCTGCATATTATGTTTCATTTAAAACAATTCAGTGTCATTTTTTCATACAAAATAAAACTGAAATTATTCATAGGAATCTATCTATATATCACATGCGGACCCCTTCCACCTGTCTCGACTTTTAGCGGTGAGGGGCGCTCGCCACTAGAACCCACATATTCACGCGTGATATAAGGCACAAATAGCTTTGCGTACTGGCCCGCTACAGTATTCCATACATATAAGCTACTTTGGGTGTGTATTTGTTTGTAACATAATTTGCTGGAAGTAATAGCGTCATTACAAAAACAAACTCCGAGAATAGCGCATCGGAGCTGCTAGGCCGCAAAACACAGAGGGCAGGTCTTAACTGATACACTTCTGTTGGATACTTTGGTATGTCCAGTATATACTTTACATATATTGCACTTAATTCCCTTTCAATGCCGGCCCCCCAATGCAACTCCATTACAAATTTACGTGGAATTTTAGTATGCATGCTGTCCACATAGATCTCAATTTGTTCTGATGGTTGACAATATACCATATACCACAAAGTTGTGCTGCAAAAGGACGCTCATCTATATCCGGGTTATGACTTCCAAGCCATGACGTAACGCCGGCCGGGAGTCCGTCGTTTGTTGTTATACACAAGACGTGCTTACAGTGAACTAATATTTATGAGTTTGAGAAAAAGGGAGAAACTCTAAAACCAGTATTAATGTGGATAAACGAAATAGCGTGAACTAGTAGATACTAATTGGAGATATGAATAGCAGAGTGGGAATAAAAGTAAAGACCTAACTGCAGAAAGGTTTGAAGAAGACACCATCAGAGAAAGGCTAGTCACTCTATGCAAAAAAACATAGACTGAATATAGGAAATACCCCTGTACAGCACAAACCCATACCAATGTACACTGTGTCTATAAAGTAATCCCTCCGCCCCAAACTAACTTTTGAACGACTTAATATTTTACCACAAAATTTGGTGTGCTGTAATGGGAAATTAAATACTACTTTTCAGCCCATATTAAAATTTTGTATCATTCAAAATGGCGACTGGGCGCCATTTTGAATTTTTTTTAAATAGAAAGGGAAGTCGAGTGACACCTCACTGGAAATGATTTGAGAGGAAATCGCTCATATCTAGACAATATCTGCTGCGTAAGACAAACAATACAAAAAACAAAGTAAAAAATTTAGAAACACATATGACTTTTCTGGATTTAGAAAAAGCATACAATAGTGTGCCTAGATGCCAGATATGGCAAGCAATGCGGAGAACAGAGATTCAAGATAAATGGATTACTGTTATGAAAACTTGATATCAGAACACCAAAACAGAAACAAAAATAGAGGAAAAATTAATTAACAAGAAGTATTGAAGTGTCCAAAGGGTTAAAACAGGGATGCACTTTATCTTCATTGTTATTTAACATACATGCCAGGCGGATGGGAATTCCATTACAAAATAAGACTATATTCTCTCATGTTTACGAACGATCAAGTAACATTTGCGCATGAAGAAGACATGTTGCGAAAGCTAAAGGAAGAGTACGATCAGTGGCGGATCTTGATTTTGTGGGGCCCCAGGCGCAACCTGATCTGGAGGCCTCCTATTGACCCTACTAAGAATGGGATGGTTCACTAAAATGAACAATGCAGAAAATCATAACGTTTTTACTTTCCTATACTTTCAGTATAGGGAAGTATTGATTTCATGCAAAATTTCAAAGTTGAGATTTTAACGGAAATAGTCGGGGAGGGGTCCATGGACCCCAAAAAAGTAATTTAAAAAAAATGTCTGTCTGTGGGTGGGTGGGTGGGTTACGCTCCATATCTCCGGAACGGCTGGACCGATTTCGATGTACTTTGGAATGAGGAGGTATATCAAAAATTCATCGCCAAAATAAGCTTTTAAAAAGAATCCGAAACCGGAAGCGGAAGTTAGACATGTTTTTTTGGTAGCATTTTTTTCAGAAACTGAATTTTGGAAATTTTAATAGTGGAGATTAAAGAAGGCCTTAGGACAAATCAAACGATTTTTTACCGAACTCTCTAGCTTTAAAATGGCGGCCGCTACGAATTTTTGAACATTTCGACTTTAACGCCCATTTACTCAAAAACCAGTTATCTGATTGGAATCAACTACATCTTGTTTGGTAGCCCTTCAAGGGTACTTAGAAAATATAAAAACGATCGCAATGACATCACTCCAAAATTTTGGAATTTTTCAAAAAAATATTTCTCAAAAACTGCCCACACGTTTTTGTTTAAACTTCTTAAGCTGATAGAGCTGGGAATCTTCTACAATTTGCTTTTTTGCTCATTGCTATAATTTCACTGTGACGCTCTCTATGAATTTTTGAAAATTGAAAATTGGTACCCTTTTCTTTATTTAACGGGGGGCAATAAAATATTTCTGTTAATGTGAAAGAGCTCACCATTAATAGCAAAATCCGAATATCTTAATATTTTTTTGATACTTTAATATTTAGGGGGGCTACTGTCCCCCTCCCCCCCCCAAATTTTCGCTACAATTTAAAAAATTGATTTTTTATTTTGTTTGCTCTAGGAGAATCTTTCTACAAAAATTTTTTTGCCCCTTAATAATCTTTTTGTCCTTTCACATACTTTCTACAGCAGTTGTATTCTTGTACTACTCGTTTAATGTTCAGTGTAGGCTAACTTTTTTATTTTAATAGATAGATTCGCAAACCCAATAGCAAAGTTGTAGGGCAAATTCTTCTCGATTGCATTTAAGAAAAAAACTTGAGTTTACAATTTTAATATGGCGGCCACGGTAAAAAATAACTTTTTTTTAAATGGAAACGTGGCATTTTGGCTTTAAAATCAGAAAGGTTTTGAAATTCTAAATACAAATTAATAAGAGTAATTTCTTGCTAAAAATAATACTTCTCGAGTTATTAATATATTTTCAAATATCAATTTCCGCGCTTCCGTTGATTCAGTCCGAATATTTTACTCAACCTTATGCTTGCAGCGCAGCGGTCGGTCTTTCTTCAACCGCTTCAAGATGTTACAACTTATAAGAACTATTTACTTTAACTAGTCGTGTCTAGACAGGTGTATATCGAAAGTGTTGGAAAATATAAAACAATCTATTTAAATGTATAGGAAAGTCCAGGCGAAGTGTTTAGCTAATTTTTCATTTTTGGAATCAACAAAAACATAAACACATAAAAATAAGATACGGAAATAAAAAAATATTCTCAGGTACTAGCAAAAAAAATAATCACATTCCCATTTAAAAGAAAAAATCACATTCTCAGTTAAAAAAAAAACACAGTAAAATTCTGCATCATATTTTTAGTAATTTAGTATTACTAATTACTAAAGATGAAGAGTGTTCCACTTTAAACGAGTGGTGCTGGGCGTGCAGTGCACTGTAATCAGATGCAAGCAGGGTTGCAAGTTTTGGCGATTTGGAAACAAATTGGCTATCTTTTTTGTTTAATTTACCATGTTTTTTTTTAATTGGCATCAATGACTTATTACCCAATACCCACTATGAAAATAGGTTTTGGAAGATATTAAAATTTGCCTATTTGAGGATGAGGCACCCAACGATTCTGAGGCCCCCGCTTTGCCGAGGCCCGAGGCACGCGCCTCATGTGCCTGTGCGGTAATCCGCCACTGAGTACGATGCATGTGGGTTAAATATAAATTTCAAATAAAAAACAATATATGTGCATTGCAGGACAGACAAGCGAACTAAGAGTAGATAAAGAAGTAGTTAAACCATGCACCGAGTATAAATATTTAAGCTCATTAATATCGAACATAAGAAAAACAGAGGCAGACGTAGAAAATAAAATTATAAAAGGCAAAAAGCGATACGAGCGCGACGTGGCACTATTTGGAACAAAAACAAATTTAAAGCTGTAATAGAAAATATAACAACATACGGAGGAGAAACGTGGCCGATTACGAATAAAGTTAGGGACAAAATAAGAACTGTCAAATTAGACTATACATATAAGGATATGGCTGCAGTATTACGGAGAGACTGAATAAGAACCGAGATAATGTGGCAAGAAATGGAAACAACGACATCAATCACTAGAAGATTAGAAAATAGAGCACTAAGATGGTACGGACACGTCCAAACCATGGAAGAAAGAAGATACCCAAAGAGCATCTTGAATTGGTCAAATGGAAGACCTGCATGAAAACCGTAATGGTAGAAAAGGAACTAAATACAGGCGACTGGGAGGACAGACCGTTATGGAATCTGGGATCGGCAAACCCTTAACGGAAAAAAACCACAGAAAAAGAGAAAGAATATCAAATACATTTTAGCATTAAATACATGATGCTCTTACCTATGCCTTTGAGAATATACAGTAATGCTGGACGCTTCTTACATCACGACAGAGCTTATTGCAGGTTACGATCTTTATGTAAAAGTCATGTAATTGGCTTCATAGTGGCCATGAGGCAAGGTGAATCAGAAACACGGAACTTGATTTCAAAAGCTTGCGCAGAATAGTTGTTATAGATTGCCTTCTACTAATTCGAGAGAGCAAAATTTAGACTGTCTAGGGGTACCGAAAACTAAGAAGAAAAGCAAAGGAATGACAACATGACGAAAGGTTACTAGATGCAGTGGCGTTCCTTGGGTTCAAAATTTGGGTAGGCAATGGCAAAAACATTAAAATTACAAAGTAAAAAATTACGGCAACTCCAATTTACCAAGATCTCTTGTTAAATGAATTAATCTACGCATAAAATCCTTCTTAAATTTCACTTTGTCATTATGCACTTTAATTGGATAACGTAAACCTTCGTCTAAAGCCAAATTAATGCGTAATTTGCCAAATATTTGTAATCTAACAGTTGCAGATAAATATTTTTTGGTCGAGACATGTCTTTCAATTGCAGTTGAAAGATTTTTTAAATGAGAGTATCCTGTTTCAGACCATACTTTTGAAGAGTTAGATATAGATGAAAATAGTCAGCATTCCAGCAAAATAGCTTATTTTAATGTCGCTACCACTTAGCCAGTTCATTCTTTTATACCATTCAATATTAAACGAACTAAATTTCTTCCTACCGTCTGTCTGTAACAGCCGTAGTAATTTTAGAGTACACCGCCCATGATTTTTTATTTCTATTTGTTTTTTTGTAAGAGTATATTTCTTGCAAATTTGCAAACTACGTATAAAATAAATTTCACAATAGCTGCACGCTACTCTTGATTTCCCCAAGTAAAGTAAAAGAACTACAGAGGTCGTGCCTTTTCGGTGCTTATTGTGATCATTGCATTATTTCTATCAATGTGCATGCAAACGTATTAAGAATAATAGATTGGTTGATTGTGTCGTAGCTGGAATCATTTGGCCCCATAAGCTCGGGCTCGCGTATGAAAACCGGTGTTTAAAGGCAACGCTTATTTGCGGTTGCTTTGTTCTAGAACTATTCTGCTATTGTTATTTTAAATGTAAGTGAAATTTGATTACGTTCTGGTTAATACATTTACTCCCACTTTTTGTTTAGCACCCAATTTTTAATATTACGCATTGGTGTTAAAAAGTAAACATAGAAACTGTATGTAAAAATACCTTTTTTTTAGAAACCCTGCCTAATAGGACGGACCGCAGCTGACTGGATGTACTGCTACTGGTTAGAAGTGGAAAGCACAGAGGTACCAAGATCGGGGGTGGAAGTTAATAAAGCAGGAAAACATAACAAATATAATAATCGAGAAATATACAAACAACAGGATGATGGCAATACACATACAATTAGTCGAGGCGAAGAAAGTGCATACGATGATAATATCATACGGCCCAAATGACAACGACACAGTGGAACACAAAAATAAAATCTAAGAACTTCAAACCGAATTTGGCATAAAATGAAATAACATAATTATAATGAAAGACCTAGACGGCAGAGTAGAAAAAAATAACCGAGTTATTGAGAAGGATGCTTAGAAACCCAAAGAAGGGATATAAGAAATACAAATGAGATAAGAATTTTTGAACCACGCAAAGAAAAAAAGCCAAAACATAATGAGTATTAAGAACAGCTGAAATGAACGTACTGAGATCCATAATAGGAAAGACAAGGCGCGATTATATCAGGAATCAAAACATCAGAGAACAATGTAACATACAGGATGTCGTAAGATGGGAAAGAGAAAGAAGAAGGCAATGGAACCAACACATCTCAAGAATGGATAACGAAAGGACAGCCAAGGCAGTACGTGATGGTAAACCAGAAGGCTCCAGACCACCAGGAAAACCTTCAAAGAGATGGCGGTGCAGCTGGTCATCAATGTCCCAAGAAAACATAATCCACTAAAACACAGGTCAAACGCCTAACGTAGGAAGAAGAAGAAGAAGCAAAGAAAACGAACTAGCAGTGACAAACACATAAAACGTGACCAAGCAGAAGGGAGAAATCGATTATAGACTATTTTATAAGTAGTAAGTAAAAACGAATATAGAAAGTAGTTAAAAAAGTACATGTGAAAAGAAGACCAGAAATAGATATTGACCATTAGAAGAACTACAATGTGGTTGTTATACTAAGTTAATTAACACTTGCGTAAATAATTATAAACTATTTATTGATACAAACAATTACAAACGTATAAACAATTTATGCACACAAAAGAATACTTATACAGCACGCGAAATCAGTTACGTTTTAACACCAATGCACACACTATACTGAACTAGGGTAGCGCGCGCCTGAAACCCTTTGTCCGGTAGGGTGGTTATGGGCTTTCTCATTGGTTACTTCCTACGGCGGCGGTTCCGTCGAATCATCTAGAATGTTCTGGAACGATTTATGCCACAGCGAAATTTAAAAGCTCGGAACCGGCACAACAACAGAAACTTGCATCAAAAATAATGATACCAAAAAAGCTTATTTAAATTTCGACCCGATGCATTTTCCTTGTACCAAGGTTATTCCAAATTTCTTGAAGATTTGTCCGGTAGTTCTTGAGATTTCTAATGGCACACATATACCAGACTGCAAAATATTAAATATTTATAACCTGACTGTTTTTCAATTAACTTTATTGATTTTTAATTTCATATAAATATTTAACAAACAACTGCAGTAAATATTATCTACCATTATTGGCACGAAAGCTATTATACTACATACAATCTGTTTGCATCTATATTCAGTATTTGACGTCATACTGCCTGAGGCAAATGAGAAAAATAACTACTATTTCATTTTTGAAGTATTAAGTGGGAAATCTCAGAAATTCATTTGTAATTCAATAAAACGTATCTATAATAAGATCAAAAAAATTTCCACTTCTTTAGAATTTCCTACGTCATTGGTGAAGAAATAAAAACAATAAAATCAGCAGTAATTACTATTTATCATTAAATAAAGCAGTAACGACTACAGAATTCCGGCAATGTGCCAGACAGCGCTGGATTACCCTATACGCAGGATACGCACGTGCGTATAGCGGCAGATTTCTAGAGGCGGCAAAATCTGAGACTTTAATTTAATAAAATGACAGAGCTTTAAATTTTTCTCAGATATTATTTACAACTCCCATAAAATGCATATCATGACTATATGAGTCATATAGTAATATGAGATGTGAGCAAGAAATAAGAAAATATCGAAGCTGCACCTGCATTTCACTTGAAACATAAACAAACTATAACTGTATACTGTCGCAGTTGCATCAAAAAAATCTCGGCGGAAACAATTTTGACAAGGTAAGTTATAAGTTTTAATTTTAGTCTTTTCGTTTCGGGGCGGCAATTTTAATGTGCGTAAAGCGGCAAATTCTTTAATCCGGCACTGGTGCCAGAATCTGCTATTTGCACATCACATATTAAAGTGAGAGTTGAGTTTTACCATTTTCCAGGATATGCAAATGTATGATTTGTTCTCTGTAAGTTATTACTTCCTGCTAAGTGAATATATATGTATTTACGCAAACATGTGCTAAACTACAGGTTACTCCAGGTTGTGTCTTTAATCAAGAATGCTAAATATACATTAGATTTATTTTATGCCATTTTGTCAGAAATAAGTTGTAAGGTGAATCAGAAGATAAAGATAGTTGTGTCTAGCAATTTCACAAAAAAAAGCTTTTACTTGCAAAGCACTAAACTTTAACTTTCTTCGCAAAAATAAAATATTACTGAATTTAAAAATATTCAGTAAAAATACAAATGTCTGAATACGGCAAGCTTGCAAGAGACTGAAAGACTGAAACTGTCATAATACATATGACGTATGTCGACAGTACCTACACCTCATAGTCTGGGCAACGCAGTTTGGAGGTTTGATTAAGCGATTTGGCTTCTTCCCAAAAACAGTTACCAGTTATATGAAACTACCGTTTGGAAGCCGAAATTAAACAAACTCCTTCTTCCGTCCCTACTTCGGAACCCCAAACTTCCGGACATAACAAAATTAAAGTTATTTTTAATGGTTGGATTACTAGAACCTAGAAAAGAGTTCCCAGGAAATGGGGACGGGTTTAAACACTTGCAAAAAAGTTGTGAAGCTTTGATGCTTGCTTAAAGGTAATAAAAAACAAAAAAATGGGTAAAGCACTTCATCTGGATTTTCACAAAGCTGAAAATTAATTACGATTCATGTTTTATGAAAAACAATTTGTGGTACCGTCTGAGCTCAAACATTTACCACATGCGTTAGGTTCTCAGTCGCAGCAGCGGTTACACTTCGAACCAGCTAGAAGAATTCAGTGACGGCTATTCCATAGGATCAGCGGTGCTACAAAACCGCCACCTCCTTTAGATATTTTAATAAAAAAATTACTTTCTTTATTTATTTTCAAACGCAAGTGCGAATTTTTATAAGATGCCCGGCAAACTTTATATTTACAAAGCATTGAAGCGAAACCCGCCAGCACCAAGCCTAGACGGATAAACCCGATAGTTTTGTCTAGTAACGATCTGAGCGCCGATTTAAACCCACGTGAGCTTCAACTGACGAAACAGAGATTAGTATACTACGTAATTGTATTAAAATGTCCACGTCCAACTGGTTCTGCAGCCATGCAACACTAAATAATAACTTATCAAAGAGAAACGTACAACGCGAAGACAGTGGACAAGAGATCCCACTGTATAAAACCATGTAAATTATTTCATCCATACAATCCAACGAAACCTGGATCAATTCCAAATTGCTATGGTCCGTCTCACGGTGAGAATTCAGTACAGGGTCTTATTACGGAAGGGAGAACTTCTGCATAAAATTGTTTTGCAGTAATTACGCACCCGTCAATCAAAACATAATCGTTCTTTTGTAGTTCAGACCGCTTATCGGTGATAACTACTATTACAGCTTACTCGGTATCCTTCAACCAGCGCAGTTTAAACAGCCAACTAATTTTTCTCAAATACAACATACAAACGCAAGAAACTGTAATACCCCTGGAGCTTATTGTAATACACCCTGGAACGGGTGAGAATCTGAAAATACTAAATGTCCTTTTTTTGGGTAACTGGCCGACGATCTGGACTGCTCCTGGAATATTAAGCTTATATCTAGCCAACTATACAGGATCCTGAAATATGCACTTTAATTTTTAAAAGAGTTGTTTAAACCAAATTCATACAAGTATTATTTTTAGGATTATGATTATTTGGGATTTCTCCCGTAGCGTCAAAATAGTTAAATTAAAGTAAGCAAATAATTTTCCCTTAAGGGGACCTGAAAAGAGATTTAATAATGGAAATTAAAACAAAAGAAATAAGTAAAAATATAATATAGTTTATTGAATAATTAGAGAAGACCGCTCCCGAGGAGAGGCTAGGTTTTTACAGCACAATGAGAAGCCTGATTGCTCTCAGCGACTTAAATTTAAATTTGAAATGAATTAGAACTAAACTCTGAATGTTCGAATAAGGTTTTGACCAATTAGAAAATATTTAAATTTATCTTTACTTCAATTTTTCTCAAGATACCAATTAGTTAATATAATAAATGTTAGTACAATTATTTTAGACTTTTCTGACCTGACAGAATCCTTAATTGCCCTCCGACGGAATTCGAATGAGAACGCCCCTGAATTGGGTAGTTGGCACAAGTACTTTTATTGACGATACGAATGATTTTATTTGAGTTAGGCTGATAGTTTCACTGTTTTAACTTTGAATTTTATTTTTATAAAATAACCAGATGTATTAAGTCTTAATAATGGACTTAGATTTTGAATTTACTTTAATAAAGAAACCGATTTCGCGAGTACGAGTAAAAACTGACTTTTTGTCTTCAAGATGTAAACCCGAACTAACTAATTGTTTTCGCGTCCCTTCTTAGCAAAACTTTTCCCCTCCAAGGGAATTAAGATTTTCTGTCCTTTGTCTTTTTCCTACTGTCGTTTACTAGCTGATGCACGTGTCCACAAGTTGCTTGAACTTCCAATTGCAACAATGCATTTCTCACACAAAGCTGACGGTTAGTTGGTGTGTTAGCTTTTCATATTACGTTACAATTTCTAAGTTTTCACTTATCACAGGATATTACTTAGCATAATTTATAACTTGCACTTTTTAATATGTGGGAATATGTAGATATATAAAAGTTCAAACAACTTTTCCATGACACGAGCTATGTACTACATTAATTTTATTATTGGATTTAATATTTAAACCAATTTGTTTTGAATAATTTCTTTCCCCCTTAGCGACTGCTACATCACTCCCCCCTTAAAAAAAGAAGGCAAGTTCTTTTGGAGTTGTCTTCCTTTTAAGTACAAACTTAAAGTTACTCCCTACTGTTTACATGCTATTGTTTACATTCTATGCATACTAATATTATACGTTGAAATTATTTTTTTTTTTTTTTTTTTTTTCTATCCCTATGCTAAGTCATAGTGTACTCCACCATCATGCAATTCGTAATTGCTTATTTATTTGTAACCTTAGGTTGGGTGACCCCTACGTGGGGGTAGGTCTCGCAATGCAAGATCTAGTCCTGGTCCCGGGGGTGGGATGTAGATTACACAAAGTAAAACCCAATCTCGATCCCTGGGATGGGATGTAGGTTCTACAATGTGCAACCCCATCTTGGTCCCGGCAGTGACAGGATGTCGATCTTGCAACACGAAACCCAATTTGTTGTCCCTGTGTGGGATTCTGATCCCTACAAAGGCAAATTATTATGATAATTGTATGATTTAAACTGTATGATATATATATATATATATATATTAAAAAAATTATTATAAAGATTATGGGCTAAGAAAAGCTCTCATGTAGTCGATACTCACTAATTTAAGTCACCTACCACTGAGAAATGGATTCACAAGAGGCCATTTACCAGCTTATGACAAAGCTTTTGCGGAAGATCCCTTATATTTTCTTTCTAGACAAGTAGATGAAAGTATTATTTAATATAAGTAAGTAAGTAATTAAGTAAGTTAAGAAACGGTATGATATATAAAAACAAATAAAAAAAAATTATTATTTAATTATGAGCTATGAGAATCTCTCATGTAGTAAATACCAACTACGAACAGCTCATGGTTTAAATGGATTGACGAGAGACCTGTCCCTTGATGACGTTTTGGAGACATATTTCCAACAAAATGTAGATGAAGAAACATCGATTGTCTTGAACCAAAAAGAAAAGTTGCAAGGAAGAAGTCTGATTGTACTGAATCAAAATGAAATGTTACAAGAAAGAAAAAGTGAATTTTTTTGGTGCCGAATTGAGTTTCGGAAATTTGGAGCCGAAAAGGTTTTTTCCCTTTTAGAAGCCTCTTACTTCAAGCAGGAAATACTGTGGACCTATTCTACCCCCAGCCCACAGAGGGAATTTATTTGCTATTTGCAAATGTTTTTTTCTGTAATGGTAAACTACTACGATGACTTCGATTCTAGTTTACCTATTATTACTTACTTAGTTCTATCATTTATATCTAGTTTCCCAAATGTTGCTTTCTAATCTACTTTCCCCTTATGTTTAAAATTTGTAAGTCTTTTCTGGTCCGTAAAAGTCATTGGTTTTGATTTTTGCTTCGTACCGTGCACTAACGTATTTTAATTTTTCACAAAGAAAGGCCATGGATTCACTGCTGTTTTTATTTCACTTTTCCACTACACTGTTCTTTTGCGCTTGTTCGTTGTGTTGCGTTATCATTGCTGCGGTCCAATGGTCTATGTTGGGGTATGCTGTAGTTAAAGTTGTGGTTGACGGTGCTGATGGTAGAGGTTGGGATGACGTCGGGGTTGTTATTATTTCCATCGATGATCCTGGTAATAGTTGCGTTGGGATATTTAATTGTGCTTCTAAATCTGCGAATTTGCTTTGTTGCGTGTGGTGTTTATGTACTATCCACAGTGCCAATGTGTTCCAAATACTGGCTAGCAGAGCTATGCCACAACCTACTGTCTTGTAAATTGCTAGGCCATTTAATATGACTCCCAGTAAATATTTTAGTGTTTTTAGAATTACATAAAATCCTATTAATCCGCTCATAAACATTCCGATGTCTGTGAACCATCCCCAAATATATTGTAGGGTGTTCCTTGCTAGTTTCTTAATTTCTGCTCCATCAAAGAGGTGCAGGGTTGAATAACCTTGATAGTCTGTGTTGTTTATCCCATTTAATTTGAATGTTAGCATTGTTTCGACTGCTGCTCTTTCTATTCCAAAATTTAAAGTTCTTTGCACTTTTGCTATTTCTTCTTGAGTGTACAGGCCACTAACTCCTAATGGTTGGATTGGTTTGAATTGTAAGTTATCTTCTGCTTCTACTCCCAAAAGTTGTGGTGGGTTTTTTTCTAAGGGTAGAGGTGTTAGTCCTACCCATTTTCCATCAATATAATAAAGCGATGGTGTTAACGCGTTGCATTCCACTTGCTCAGCGTGTTTTTGGATCAGATGTGTGATTGGCGACATGAATCGTGATTTGTTATTTACCATTATAGGTAATTCTTGATAGCAGTTTTCTGTGCGTCTAAGTTCGACTAATTTTGGTGTACATTGCATTATGTACAGGACTTCTCCCAATACTCTTCCCACGTGACCCAATTTGTTTTTAATGATTGAACTTAACGCATTTGGAGAGAGTGGGGCGATTAACAATCGGTTTTTTATGATTTCTCTATGAAGTAGACATCTTCTGTGCACTGTACTGGTGTATACTTGACTTGTGGTTCTTTTGTATGCTTGTTCAATGTATAATAACTTGCTGTTAATGTAGCTGAACATATCTGTTTTTGGGAATCAAGTCCATTTTTGGTTGTATGGACGTTCCATTTGTGTTTATTGTTACTACTATTTTTGGGTGTTCGGATTGCCAAATTTCGAATCCACATAACGTGATTGTTTTTACGAGTGACAGGGCGAATATTTTGTCTCCCTGTTCTACCACTAGTGTTTGATCAGTTGGTTGATTTTTGTTGGTGACTATTACTGCTGGTCCTTCAAACAGAGATGTTAAGCCTCCATCACATGATGTTTCCGGCGAGTAGTCCCAGACAGTTTCTCCGTATGTCGAATCCATACAGTATCCTTCTACGTAGTTGCAGGTTATTCCATCTATCAAACTGATTTCGTTGTCATTTAATTTTACGGTTGCTAAATAGTCTTTAACGTGAATTTTTATGGCTGCTACTACAATTACTTTTGACCAGGAATGGCCATTTTCATTGTAGGTAGTACCTTCACAACTGCTGTCATCCTTTAGACTTCCCAAAATTGTTAATGATGCCGTAGTTGTTCCATTCAAGGTGATTCCTCCAACTAATTGATTGAAAATTTTTATTGACCTGTATCGATGTACATTCTGACATTCCACTCTTCCAATAAATTTAATGAACGTTGACACACCTCCCGAGACGGCAGACGTGTGTGAGTGCATTCCACAATGTTGTATTATTCTTGTAACCTCGATTAAACAGGCTATAACCTTTTGTTGTTTGAATTCATTTCGTTGTATTACCCTCACTTTTGTTGGCTTCTCGCTGTATTCCTTCCGTTCATCCGGGCACGGTGCCACATCTTGAATTGAAACCACTGTCAAGTTATTGTTCGCATTTTCACAGTCATACGCGATAAGCACTGACACTTGTTTTATTAATGCACATATTATTAAAACCACTAACGGTACGAGCAATTTGAGTCCCATTTTCCTATAATTTAAAACTTTCACTACCTTAGCATAACTTTTAACAATAATAATAAAAAAAAATTCTTATGATTACTTACTTTCCTATTTTTATATCTATAATTATATTTTACATAAGGCTTTTGTAAGCATTTTTCTTTTATTCATTTCAATTTCTCAAATTTTCACGAAAAACCTTTTGTCTTATAATTGGACTTGATGTTGTTCGTGCAATTTATATTTTGTGTTCCTGTAAAAATGTTTTGTTTGTGCGGTCATGTTTCTAAAGTGAACCATGAGTTTCGCCAATGTTCACGAAGAACCCTACGTCTTATGATTTGACCTAGTGTTGTTCGTGCGATTTTTATTTATTTTTATGCCGAAATGTTATTTTGCTCGCTCATGTTTCCAAGATGAACCATGAGGTATATGATTTATAATGTTTTTGTTTTTGTTTTTACGTGTTTGAACGTAATCGTCTACGTGCCGAAGTTCTTACTCCGTCTTGCGTTACTGAACCTAAATTTCCTACATTACCTAAATTTTGTACATTTTCTTTTACCATCTTCTTTGTTTCTCTATTAATATCTAGTCTCCAATTTCGACGTTTCGTTTGTTGTTGTCTTTGTTGAGCTGCCCTTTGACAGTCTAAACCCTGTAAAATTGTTAACGTAACGTCTTCTGGCTTTACGCCTTCTTCGACTTCCGTGATAGCATCCCAACTGTTTAGTGGGTTGTTTGCTTCATCTTCATTTTCTGATTGGCTGTCTTCTTTGTTTTCTTCTGCGCTTACTTGCTCTTTATCTGGTTTTAATAATTTTAATCGATTGGCGTGAACTACTTGCTCTTTATTTTTGTTTACTTCTTTAATTTTGTAAGTTACTGGTCCTTTAATTTCTACGATTCGGTACGGCCCTAACCAAGGTTTTGTTAATTTTTTTGAAATACCTATTTTTGTGCTGGGATCGAATAAATAAACTAAGTCTCCTAACTTAAAATTTTTATTTTCGGTATTCTTGTTGTAATATACTGCCCTTCTTTCTGCGGATATTTTCATATTTTCGGCAGCATTTGTAAATGCTATATTTAATCTTTTCATCATTTCGGATACGTAGTTTTCATCTGTATCGTATTTTATCGACATTGGTTTTATTATTTCATCCAATGGAAATGTTGGATCCCTGCCGTGAAGTAGAAAGTACGGACTGTAACCTGTGGAACTATGAACAGACATGTTATGCGCCATTCGCATAAAATCTGTCCAATCGTCCCAATTCAACTGTGTCCTATTTACGTAGTGACTTAAAAAATCTTTTAAGACCCTATGGACGCGTTCTATCGCCCCATTCGCCATTGCGTGGTATGCTGATGTTTGTAGTTTTTCAATGTTAAGTTTTCTACAAAGTTCTTTGAAAAGTTTCGAAACAAAATTGGTGCCTTGATCTGTAATGAGTTTTTGAGGTGTACCATGACGAGCTATAACATTGGTGAAAAATGCTTGTGCTACGGTTTCAGCTTTTTGATCTGGTATTGGTATGAGTTCGATGTACTTTGAAAAATGATCGATAAACGTTAATAAATATTTGTTTCCTTTATATGAAGTTACGAATGGACCTGTTATGTCCATTGAGCAGCGTTCAAACGGTGTGGAAATTTCTGGAAAATTTTGAAGAGGTGCTTTCTTGAAATGGGGTGAGGTTTTCCTCTGATTACATGAGTGACATTGTGATATGTAGTTAATTATGTCGTTTTTCATATTTGGCCAAAAACAACGAGATTTCATTAGCGTTAGCGTTTTGCCTTGACCTTGGTGTCCTACGAATGGTAGATCGTGAAAATCATGTAGTACTTTTTTCACAAAAGTTTTTGGTATAACTAATGCGTCTATAATTCCATCTGATTTGTATAAGATGCCTTCGTTGTCTTGATAAAATCCAAAATTTTCATCTTCCTCCTGTATTTGACTTAGTATAGTTTTGCAGAACGGATCTTTTTGTTGTTCCTTCTGAATGACTTCGCGGTCCCATATTGGTGTTGCGATCGTTTCAACCTGCTGTATTGTACCGACAGTTATGTCTTTTTGGTCCCAATTGTAAACAACTACTGTTATTGGTGTGTTGTGAAATACGAATTTGATGATTTCAGACACTATAGGCCATTTTAATTTATCTAATCCGCACGCAATACGTGGTAAGGCTAAAAACGTATCTTGATGTTCTAACATACATTCTTTTAGATTGTGTAATGTATACCACAAGGTTTCATACGTTGGTTTATGTAGGTACTTTGTTTTTGTTATTAAATAGTAAATATTTCGCTCTGGTAGTTGTAAGGATGCCACTTCACCTAACTTTTTATTTTGATTGAGTAGTAACTCCACTGAACCATAAATTTCTTTAAATTGTGCTGCTATTCCTTTGCTCATTTCAAAATCTTCGGATACGCAGTGTGCTAATGCGTAGTGTTCTGGACAGTGAAACAAATTTCCTTCTTTTTCAAATACGTTGCTGCTAATAATTTCGTTTTCTTTTATAATTTTCATGAAATCTTGGAATTCTATCGGTGGTTTGGCGTTTTCTATCGAATTTGTTTTTGGATTTTCTTCATAAATTCTACTCAATGCGTCTACATTACCATGTTTCTTTCCGGGTCGGTATATTACTTCGAAATTATATTCCCCTAAAAGTAAGCTCCACCTTGCGAGCCTAGATGTAGGATCTTTGAGCGAAAAAATCCACCGGAGTGGTCGGTGATCCGTATAGATGCTGAACCTCCTTCCATAAAGATAACATCTGAATTGTTTAATACCAAAAATTACCGCTAAGCATTCCTTTTCTGAAACGCTATAGTTTTTCTCGGCTTTATTAAAAGCTTTACTAGCAAAAGCTATTGGTTTTTCAAACCCATTATGGATTTGGCTTAAAATTGCCCCCATTCCCGTGTTACTAGCATCTGTTGCTAAAATAAACGGTTTGGAAAAGTCTGGGTAGCATAAAACGCTGTCCGATGTGATCGCTGTTTTGAGCTTCTCCATTGATTCTAGTTCTTCCTCGGTGATTTTAAATTTGACGTCTTTTTTCGTAAGGTTGGTTAATGGTGCTGCTAATTTTGCAAAATTTGGAATAAATCTTCTATACCATCCAACTAATCCTAAAAATTGTCGTATGTTCTTTACATTTTTTGGTATTGGGAATTTCTTAACTGATGATAATTTGTCTGGATCTGGTTTAAATCCTTCTTGAGTAATGATGTGTCCTAAATATTTAACTTCTGTGGTTATTAATTTACATTTACTTGGTTTAAGTTTAATGTTAGCTTGTCGTAATCTTTCGAAAACTAAAGCTATTTTACGGATGTGATCTTCAATTCCTTTAGCGCTGTGAACTAAAATGTCGTCCAAGTACGCCCAACAAACGTCTCCTATTAAACCACTTAATGTAAATGAAATAAATCTTTGAAAGGTCATTGGACTATTGCAAAGTCCGAATGGCATTTTCAAAAATTCCCAGTGTCCATCAGGTGTAGAAAAACCCGTATACTTGATGCTGTTTTGTTCCATTGAAATTTGGTGATAAGCTGAAGTAACGTCAAAGACACTAAATAAAGTTGAGTTTCCTAAATGATCCGTGACGTCTTGTAAAATTGGTAGGGGGAAAACGTCTTTTTTGGTTACTACATTTAACGCGCGATAGTCGATACACATTCTAATTTTTTCTTCACCATTTTCTTGTTTTTTCACAACTAGTACCACTGGTGCGCTCCACGGTGAGTTTGAAGGTCTAATAATGTTTGCTTCTAGAAGTCGATCGATTTCTTTTCTTAAAATTTCCCTCTGAGAATGCGGAATTCTGTATGGACGTTTATTAATTGGTTGTTCATTTTCCAAAATAATTTGATGCGTAATGTCCGTTGTGCTCGATAGTTGTCCATCACCTTCGCAGAAAATATCTCTGTATCTTCCGATTAATTCGTAAAGTAATCCTTTGGCATGATTATCCAAGTGTGAAAAATCAAAATTTTCATCTACCCAATTACCATCCGTTGTTCCAATTTTGTTTATGTTGAAGGTTGTGCTTCTCTCTTCCTTATCTAAAATTTTTGAAACTGGATACGCGTTTGCTATATTTAAATTTTTTTGTAAAAATACTTCATGTTTATTTAAATTTATTAACCGAATAACTACTACTTTCGTGTTCTTTACTAAAGTATGCGCTGCGAAAACTCCGTTTGTTCCTGTTTGATTTGGTTCAAGTTCGATAAAATTTTCTGAAATTTCATCAACATTTTTATTTATGGCTAAACAATTTAATTCAGACCATGGAGGAATAACTAAGTCCTCGGCTAATTTTATTATATTGTTATTTTTATTTAAATCTTGTTTATTTGTATTAAAGTCCCTAAAATTTGTTAAGTTATTTTTAAAATTTATTTTGTTTAAGTTTAATTGTTGCGCTGTAGTTTCTTCTAAATTGCCGTAATCCAATATGTTAGATCCCGATTGTTGAGTTGCTGCTGTATGTGCTTTGGTTGCTTGAGTTTCGTTTCCATTGTTGGCATGTACAGGATCGGCTCTAAAATTTTTTCTTAATTTGTTTTCTTCGTCGCAAGTTTTATTCATGCGGTAAATTCTCTGTCGTTCTATAAAATTTGTTTGAAAATCTTCCTTATCTTCATCTTCCGATAAATACCCATTTTCTTGAATTATTGTTGTTACTGCAAAATCTTGATTTAAACATTTTCTTGGACTTTGAATTTTAATTTCATCTTCTGCACGTAAAATTTCCTCGAAGTGTACTTTTTTATTTTTCATCTTTTTATTCTTACCGTTTTCTCTTAACATTTTAATTTCATTTTCCGGATTTCCATTCTCACCAGAGAATGTGTTTCCGAATTTTTCTTCTATAGGAAATATTTTCCCATAATTTGCGTTTCCCTTCTCTCCAGAGAAAGTTTGTACGCATTTTCTTCCGTACTTTTGCTTTGTTGCTTTTTCCATTGCAACTTTATTTGGGTAGTTTGCGGTTTCATTCTCTCCAGAAAATGTTTTTCCGCGTTTTCTTTGCTTATTTGCATTTGGTACACTTTCTAATGTAACCTTATTTTTCTGATTTGGTTTTCCGTTCTCACCAGAGAAGGTTTTCCCAATTTTTCTTACTTCCTTCGATTCGATGAATGCTTCATTTTCTTTGGTGCAGTTATGATGATTCTTTTTAATTGAAATGGGGTAGTAAAAATCTTCATTTTCAGTGTATGTTGCGACGTCTTCTAAAGCGTCAAAAAATTCTTCATTTTCTTCTAAATCGTATTGATTTTGTCCTGGCACTTCATTTTTCTTTTCTTCTTTTCCACAGTAAGATGAATTTTCCGTAACTAACTCATAGTTACTTATTTTCCTTCCTTCTGCTTGATTGTCTTGTTTGGACCCCTGCGTAAAATTATAATTACTTGCAAAACTATTTTCTGATTGATACCTTATTGGAATTTGTTGGCCCCAGATTTCTAGTTCGTTTGATTGATAATTTATAATAGCGTTACTTTTTCTTAATAAATCTCGGCCAATTATTCCTGTTGCGTCTACCACTAAATTATTTCCACACACAATTACGTCGAATATGCAGTTCACGTTATTTGGTTGGGTTCCAAAATTTATTGTGGTCATACCAATGGCCGGTAAACCCTCACCTGTGATTCCTGCTAATAAAATATCACCAGCGTCTGTTACGTCTTCTTTATTTACTGCCGTTTCTTTAATAATTGTAATGGCAGATCCGCTGTCTAGCAAAAATTTTCTTTTAATACCATTTACATATAAATACACGATGCTGGGTGATTCTAAAGTATTAAATTTGGTTAATTGTGGAATATAATATGTGGTGGGTGTTGTTGCAGAATTATTTATAATTATTGAAGACTCTTCTCTCGGGGTTGCAGAGAGAGCCCGGTCATGTTTAAAGCTTCGACCGGTGTTACATTAATTTTTCTTGTACGGTCCTGTTGATATTCTTGGCGTTGCGGTGTTTGATTGTAATTGTTGCTCGATGTTGAGGGACGTTGCAGTTGTTGTTTATAATTGTTGTCATTAAAATATGATTGTTGCGCTTTCTGTTTAAAGTTGTTGCTGTTCGAATTAAATTGTTGTGTTTGTTGGTTAAAATTTCCTCGATTTGGTTGCCAATTTGGTGTCCTAGGGTACGCTCCCGTGTTTTTTCTATACAGATTTTGTTGATTTGCAGACGAATTTCTAAAATCTGCGTTGTATGATGTTTTGTTATTACCCGAAAAATTATTTTTATATTGGTTATTATAATTATTCTGACGAGTTGTGGTGAATTGATTTTTCCTATAAGTTTGTCCTTGTTGTGTGTAATTTTGTGTAGAAGGTCTATAATTAGGGTGATTTTGATTGTTGTAATTTGAATTTTGCCTATCCGTGTTTTGTTTAAACCTACAATCCCTAGAAAAATGGTTATTTTTCCCACAGTAAAAACATTGACGTGTTTGAATTGACATTACTGCCGAAGATGTTTGATTTCTACTATTTAACATTAAATCTGAAAGTTCAAACTGTTTTGCAAAAGTTTCGGCTTTTTCTATTGTTAAATCTTGGGTTCGCATTAATAATGGAGTTAAATTTTTCAACAATTCTTTCTTAAGCCCTATTCTAAACTGATTTAAAATTAACTCTTGGCATTTTTGTTTTAACCCAGGAATATTGACTTGAGGTGCGTTTTTTAAATCTTCAGTCAAAATTTCGGTGCCTAATGTTTTTAACCTAATTACATAATTTGCAACTGTTTCATCATGACGTTGAAAACATTTGCTAAGCCGTAATAAAGCTTGTCCTGGAATTATAGCAGGTAAAAATTTCTCAAAAAATTTGTTTTTAAATGCTAAATAATTTGTTTCGTTGTAAATTTCTGGGTCTGATTTGTAAAATTTATAAGCGTCCCCTGTAAGTCTAAATTTAACAAGTTTTAGTGTTACCTCTGGTGTCCACCCATCTAATTCTGCTCGTAAATCTAATTTTTCAAAATATTCCCTAACGTTTTGTTGTCCAGAAAAACTATCTATTGTGTTTGCTAACATACCCATCGTGATAAAGGGTGATGTTTGCGCCGGGGGTACATTGGTACTTCCCGTTGGACCTGTGATTGTCGTAGACGGATCTGGCATTTTTGTCTATATTATTTGTTAGCTTTATTTAATTTAGAAATAGTAGGTAAAAGTTACGAAATAAGTTTACGAATTTTTCTCAGTCCGACGGCACTTAAATATTTAAGGTGTTTTTAAATGTAAGTGTTTCCTGTTAATAAAATGCTAATCAAAATACACCCAATTTTTACCATACGTCAATAAAATTATTTTAAACGTAAATAATTCCTGTTAAAAAAAAATTTTTACCAAAATTACAAATACACAATAATTATTAAAATAAAGTTTGTTAGTTTCCTGCAATGGTTAGTACTATTTTACACATTCATTAGGTATCTTGAGAATTAAAAATTGATTTTTGTGTTTTAAGAGTGCTGTATAGCGGTTTATTTACAAGGGATAATTTATTTTGGCCCTACAATAATGTAACCAAATTTTTCGTATGACCACACCACGATTTTTCGTGATTTTGGCGTCTTCGAATGAGGTAAGGCTCCTATTACCTTGTGTACCGTAACTACTGTAGCTACTTGAAGCGTAAATTTTCGTAAATTAATTTTGTGAAAAATCCCCTGTAGCGTGTACTAATTTCTGACAAGATACTAGAGTTCAATCCCAGACTCAGGATATGAATTAAGGCAATTAGTAGTCTAATGCCACTTAGTAACTTTGTGCAGAAAATAGCACGTGAGCTTTTTATAAAGGGTGATTTTCTTTTCAGACAAGCAACGAAGCCCACCGGCCAGACTCAGCCGACAGATAAAGGCAAAGGTGTCTTGTGCCACTAAGCCACTTGTCCAAAAAAAAATAATTTTGTTGTTCCAAAAAAAAAATATTTAGGTTTTGAAGCTGTTAATTTATATAATACAACTATGAATAAGTGTATAAAAGATGTTGGCTTTTCCAACTTTGTACAACACGGCAACAATAATTAATTTGCAGTTAAAATGCTAGGCAAAACCACAAGAAAAAAAAAATTCTGGAAAATCAGCAAGCTCCTTCAATTGCTGTAATTAATTAATAAAAATAACCTGTAACGATAAAATTCTCCAAGCGACCTGAAAATCAAAAATGTTTCAAAAAATTTCTCGGTTCCGACGGTACAAAACGAATCTTTCTGCGGGAATTGTTCCTCTTCGTTGGCGTTCCTGTAATTTTTTGAAAAAATTTACATAGTTTAGCTACCACCTTTATAGATTATAAGGGTAGTTTTTTGTTTTCCGCTGCCACCATTGTAATACCCCTGGAGCTTATTGTAATACACCCTGGAACGGGTGAGAATCTGAAAATACTAAATGTCCTTTTTTTGGGTAACTGGCCGACGATCTGGACTGCTCCTGGAATATTAAGCTTATATCTAGCCAACTATACAGGATCCTGAAATATGCACTTTAATTTTTAAAAGAGTTGTTTAAACCAAATTCATACAAGTATTATTTTTAGGATTATGATTATTTGGGATTTCTCCCGTAGCGTCAAAATAGTTAAATTAAAGTAAGCAAATAATTTTCCCTTAAGGGGACCTGAAAAGAGATTTAATAATGGAAATTAAAACAAAAGAAATAAGTAAAAATATAATATAGTTTATTGAATAATTAGAGAAGACCGCTCCCGAGGAGAGGCTAGGTTTTTACAGCACAATGAGAAGCCTGATTGCTCTCAGCGACTTAAATTTAAATTTGAAATGAATTAGAACTAAACTCTGAATGTTCGAATAAGGTTTTGACCAATTAGAAAATATTTAAATTTATCTTTACTTCAATTTTTCTCAAGATACCAATTAGTTAATATAATAAATGTTAGTACAATTATTTTAGACTTTTCTGACCTGACAGAATCCTTAATTGCCCTCCGACGGAATTCGAATGAGAACGCCCCTGAATTGGGTAGTTGGCACAAGTACTTTTATTGACGATACGAATGATTTTATTTGAGTTAGTTTCACTGTTTTAACTTTGAATTTTATTTTTATAAAATAACCAGATGTATTAAGTCTTAATAATGGACTTAGATTTTGAATTTACTTTAATAAAGAAACCGATTTCGCGAGTACGAGTAAAAACTGACTTTTTGTCTTCAAGATGTAAACCCGAACTAACTAATTGTTTTCGCGTCCCTTCTTAGCAAAACTTTTCCCCTCCAAGGGAATTAAGATTTTCTGTCCTTTGTCTTTTTCCTACTGTCGTTTACTAGCTGATGCACGTGTCCACAAGTTGCTTGAACTTCCAATTGCAACAATGCATTTCTCACACAAAGCTGACGGTTAGTTGGTGTGTTAGCTTTTCATATTACGTTACAATTTCTAAGTTTTCACTTATCACAGGATATTACTTAGCATAATTTATAACTTGCACTTTTTAATATGTGGGAATATGTAGATATATAAAAGTTCAAACAACTTTTCCATGACACGAGCTATGTACTACATTAATTTTATTATTGGATTTAATATTTAAACCAATTTGTTTTGAATAATTTCTTTCCCCCTTAGCGACTGCTACAAAACTTAATAAAAGTTTTAGCATATTTTAAAATATGTTACACATTAAATGTTATCAAATACCTAATCGCTGTTACACTTTCGCAAAATTAAAGTATTTGGATCAAAAACGAAAGAACCTATTATTTATTTAAGAATGTTGATTAAAAAGCTAATTACAGGTACTTACACCTTCGTAAATACACACAACAGATCCTACTCAATATACAATGAAAAATGTGAGTCTGTTATTTGCATCGAATCTAGCAAAAAATTTAACAACCACTAGCGAACCAACCAGAATCATTGTTGTGTTAGGCACTTAACAACCATGTAGAGTATAATGTTTTTCGCACAATCGTATTTACAAAATAAAGGGGTCGAAGGAGTTTGTAAATAAATGAGCCATCTGTTGGTGAAAACTATAATAGCGTCTAGTCTCTTCGCATACAATCGATCTCACCAAGGTCAGACTTTTTAATGGTGCATTTCTATTAGGCACGCACTCAATAGGCACTTTTTTAGCGATAACCGGCAGGTTCGCAGTGGCACAGATGGATATGCGGGTGTGTTAGGGTGTACTGCTTTTTTACTGCATCAGTAGTTGTGGGGTCGAATCTCGGTTGGGACCAAATTTTTTTTTATTTTAGTTTTTTTTTATACACTGTTGTTGCGTTTTGTTGTTTACGCGAGGTTATTTGTTAAGAGCAGTTATATTTTTAAAGAAAAAAAAAACGAAGACAAATTTGCATTCACTCACTGATTGACGGCATACTAACACGCAAGTCTGACCTTGATGAGGTAGGATCGATTGTTTTCGAAGCGACTAGACGCTAGTGAAAACTATTACTGAATACTTACAGCATTAGTGCTGTTATAAAATAGAACAACACTGTTTTTTCTTTGTTTCTATGGAGATAGTGTTGTATATTCAATTTACAGCTTGTGTCAACAATGACAGTCAATACATATAACAAAACGATTGTGTGAAAAATTACTCAATTCATAATGAGGGACTGACATTTTTATGAAAATTCAAAGAACACAACACTCTACCTCTGAAATAAACGCAGCCGAGTGTTGCAGTGTTCAATTCTTTGCCTAATATTATTCAATATTTACGTTCAGCACATACTCAAACTGATCAACACGAACATCACATTCGCAATGTCTGCTGATGATACAACCATTCTAAGCGAAAACAGCGAATTTGACTTTGCAATTACACAACTACAAGAAAGCGTAGATAAAAGCAGCTGGTTCAACAATAGGGGCAATCTATACACTGCCCCCTAAGTACGTACAGAAACTTCAGGAAGTGATTCCTTGGGTTATTTTATGAAGAAAAGTTTATATGAACATATTTCCGAAAATACTAACTAGTACTGTACTAAAGTGTCGGCGCAGGGTGAGCGCGGCAAGGGGAAAGCAGCGAGAACTCGTGACTCATACATGCGGTAGCATCCATTCTTTAGATTCGAGTTATTTGCAATTCTATTTATTTATATTAGTTGTGCGATTACTACACTTTGCAAAATTATGTAATTTACTTCATCAGAATCAGCACGAATCAAGCTACAATTTATCACCGATACTATTTTTTGTAGCCGCAATACTTTAGCAGATATGAAAAAGCAAAAGTTTGAAAATAATTAGAATTTTGTGTACGTTCGAAGCCAAAAAAAATAGCATTTGAAAAATTGTAGTGGCCATGTATTTTCACAAATGTAATATTTTTTAAAAATAGAAAGGTCACAAAAAACCTTTTTAATTTTGGCACAGGTATTTGTAATATTGAAATTTCTCGCTATACCTCTAAATCAAAAATTTTGTCTAACGACTTTTTACACAGGACAATTTTTTGACAACTTGCAGATTTTGAATCCTTAAGATATAAGGAACACTTTTTGCAAAGTCGTAGCTGCAAGTTCACTTTTTAAGGGACGTTTTAGCCGCGAACAAGCTATACTAAAAGAGCCACCCTCTCAATTTGCACTTTCGCAGCCAGGCGCTAACAGTTAAGTTCGAACTGCGGTGTTCGTTATTCCAATTGGTGCTTCAGATCTCCGGAGCGGATAATTAAATTTGGATGAAACATCTTTCGAACTCTCTGGTTTTTACTTACCTTCGGTATAGGGAAGTATTGATTTATGAAAATTTTCGAAATCTAGATTTTAACGGAAATACACGTTTTGGGGCTCAAGGAACCCAAAAAAGTGGATTTAAAAAATGTCTGTCTGTGTGTGTGTGGGTGGGTGACGCGTCTACAGGCGAAAGTACTAGACCGATTTTAATGAAATTTTAAATAAAGAGGTATCTCAAAAATTGTAGATCTAGTTAGGCTTTTCAAAAAAATCCAAGACCGGAAATGGAAGTTAGACATGTTTTTTTGTAGGGTTTTTTCCAAAACAAAATTTGAGTGTGGACATTGAGAGAAGAACTTAATGCAAATCGATAACTTTTTACCGAACTTTCTAGCTTTAAAATGGCGGCCACTACAGCTTTTTGAAAATCTCGACTTTAGCGCCCATTTACTCAAAAAGTAGTTGTCCGACCGGGATTAGCTACCACTTGTGTGAGAGCCCTTCCTAGGTAGTATACCATGAAATAAAATTAATTTCAAAAATCCGATAAATATCGCAATGCCGCTGCTTCAAAATTTTGAAAATTTTCATAAAACAATTTCTCAAAAACTGTCCACACGATTTTTTTAAAACGTTCTGAGCCGATAGAGCTTGCATTAAACTACAAATTTGTTTTTACTTATCTCCGAAATTTTACTCTGGCCTTCCAGGAACTCTTGAAAAATTTGAAATTGATTAATTATTTATTAAAAAACGCAAACGCCGATCGTTATAAACTTTTATCAGTTCGATAGACTATTTAAAGTACTGTATTAGAATTTGCTAGAATTTTCAACTATTTTAAAAATTAAGAAAAAAAAACGATTCTTTTTAATACCAACAACGCGTTTTCCGTCAGTTAGGTAATTTAATCTACGCCTATCAGTTAGCCCCAGTTAAAAAAAAATTTTTTATTCTTTGCATATTTTTGATAACTTCACAAATAAAGCTATTGTAGCCATTTTTGTCCGACATCCGAAGCAGAATTTGTAATTAGCCGAAGCGCTTCAGCGGGCGCTTACCTTGCTTTCGTGCAGTAGTCGCTGCTTCTATGGATACGCAAACCAATTGAACAGGCTATCGCACATTCAAATTCCAGCTCCTTGTTTTCTTAGAAATCTAATGCTCGCTGAACTCTACAACGTTATAAGTTAAACTTTTGCAAGTATTAGTATCTAGTAGTGGCTACAATTTGTTTTTTTTGAAATGCTATAATTTCACTGTGGCGCTTCCTATGAATTTGGATGGAATGAAAGGTTATAATTATAAATTTTACACTTTTGCAAATACGATAAGTTTTAGTATGGGAAAGTCCACTCGAAGTCCACACTTCAGCTTTTCCTAAATTTCGGCAACTACGATCTTGAATATTTTGATTTTAAAGTCGTAATACTCAAAAACGAATTGCCAGAACGGCATTAACTTTATGAATTGTAATGGCCCCACAAGCACATAATGTTACTATTTATATCAGAAGTTTTGAATGCACGAAAGCCGTAAAGTCAAAAAATTTTCAAAAGTTATTGATATACAGGGTGATCATTTGAAAACGATCCACCCTGAATATCTCGCGAACCACACCAAATATCAAAAAAATGTAAAAGTGCTTTTCTATAGAGGAAGGGGAACACGCGATGGCGTAATCCGCGTCGCGTTAATACTCACCCCGCCCCTCCCCCTATCCAACCTTGAAAAACTTAAATGGCACTATGCCCTTTGTGACACCTCAAATTAAAGGTCTTTTAAAAAGCTAACTTTCTACGCAAAGAAAATTAAAATCGATAGATTTGTTTTTGAGAAATTAAAAAAAATATAAAAATTAGACAAAGTAGCACAGGCTGTGCAGAAACAATTGAATGATGTTTTGACATTTGTGCAAATTTAATGTTACATTCATTACAGTGTTTGTGTGTGTTTTACTTTGCGGTTGGAGATTTTTGTGAAATTTAAAAAATGGTTTACACGTTAGCTGAAAGAATTGAAATTATTTTTATTTACGGTGCCGAAAATCAGTGTGCCCGTAGAACCGCTGCTACTTTCAACGAAACTCATCCGGACAAGCATGTTTCACACAAGTATGTTTTGGAGTTGGTTGGAAAATTTAGAGAAAGTGGATCTGCTACGAATAAAAGAAGAGCTCAGCCTAGAGTTGTAGATGAAGCAGCTCAAATCGAAGTTTTAGGACATTTTGCAATAAATCCAAAAAAATCCCTTCGCCGGGTTTCTGCCATAACTGGAATTTCATATGGTGCAGTTCAGAAAGTTATGAAACTTAATCAATTTCATCCGTATAAACTGCAGATTTATTATGAATTAGCCGAAGAAGACTTTGATAGACGAATTGAATTTTGCGAAACAATGACAGCTATGATAAGCATCAATCCAGATGTATTAAAAACATTTGCTTTCGTGATTAATGTACCTTTTATCTTAGTGGATTTGTAAACAAACATAACTGTCGCTATTGGAGCGATGAAAATCCGCACATCTTTAGAGAGGGCCATACTCAATGGTCGCAAAAAATAAATGTGTGGGCTGTAATATTGGGAGATGCTATAATTGGTGCTGTATTTATAGCAGAGAACTTAAATGGCAACATTAATTTGAATATACTAGAAAATATTGACCCTTTAATAACAGAGGCTTTAGAAAATCAACGTGATGAAGGAAGGAACTTACTTCTAGCAGAAGAGGAGCTTCATTTTCAACAAGATGGCGCTCCTCCGCCTTATGTTTTACCGGTCAGGCAGTGGTTAAACGACAATTTTCCGAATAAATGGATCGGTAGAAGAGGACCGATAGAGTGGCCACCACGATCCCCTGACTTAACACCCTAGATTTTTTTCTTTGGGGACATTTAAAGTCAATCGGTTGCAAAACTGAGCCAGAAAATATTCAAGATCTACGGCAAAGAATAAATCACGAATGTAGGTCTATTCCGCGAGAGGTATTTCAGAATGTTAGATTAGGATCTGAACAGAGACTCTATCAGTGTTTAGCCGAAAATGGAGGACATCGCGTGTCCCTCATCCTCTATAGAAAAGCACTTTTACATTTTTTTGATATTTGGTGTGGTTCACGAGATATTCAGGGTGGATCGTTTTCAAATGATCACCCTGTATGTATTTAAAAAACATTGCCCAAAAACTGGAAACAGTTGTTTAAACTGTGTAGGTTCGTACAGGTAGAAATTATTTACAATTTGGTTGGTGTCCCTGTCCGCTAATTTTTCTGTTGCGCCTTCTATGAATTTTTAAATATTAAAAATTTATACTCTTTTTTGTTCAATACACGAGGAACGATAAAATATTTCTCTTTAAGCTCAATTACTCATGAGACATAGTATAAAAAGAGTCGCAAGTTAATTTTTGTACGTAGCAATATTTGGGGGCTAACTTTTCCCATTTTCTTTCAATTTTTGGCTGATGAAATTGCTTTATCGTCTTCAGTTTTTTTACTGCCAAGGGATATTTTTGCAAAAAATCAAAAATCCAATTCAAATTGGGGCTACACCGTTGCATAAGTACTTTTGCAAATATAAAAGTTAACAAGTATAGAAAAGTCCAGGCGAAGTTTAACAGTAGAACAATGGTTCATTTTTAGACAAATCCTCTTTCATTCAACCTAAACATTTTACCGTATTACTCACTGAATTCGAACTATTAGAATATTGTAGGTAATATGTGACTGTAGTACACTTTAAAGCACGTCTATTATTTGTTACCATTTACTTGTAATTTTTATTATTTTTAACAATGAGGTTACACTCGTAAGATATTTTTATTTTACATAAGCATGTCGGTTTCGTTTAGGAAAAAACACGTACACGTAGAAAATTAAAATGCAGGAAACATCATGCCCTCGTGTTATTAACAGATTTTCTCATAGAAAATAAAAATTGCGGTTGCAAATACGACACGTACAGTGACTGCCCTTGCATTTAACGATTTTCACGCTTTATAAAATGCCATTTTTAGTGTTCGCACGTATTGAAATAACTTTGCACTTGTTTTCAGATAAATCACGCCTCCAGTATAACTTTTAACTAAAGCAAAATATTTTGTGTAAAGCCGCAATAAAATAACAAACCTGAATGGAAAAAAACGAAAAGTTAAAACTAACACTTTGAAGTGCTGATTTAGTGATTTAATTTCGGAAACATTAGATTCTTTTTCTTTCCTGAGGGTTCCAAGCTATAGGAAGAAGGAGCATCTGGAAGCACTATCTAACTGGGTTATGGAAATTCGAGCATGTAGAATGATAAAATGCTGATGCTGTAGGCTCTACTCGAGTTTATGGAACTGGCACGAGTTTCAAAGCGTCATCTCGTGACAGGATTCAGTTGAATTCAAAATATATGCTTTTTTCTTTATAAAAAAAATTTGATGGGTTTTAGTTGTTAGGCTAGGTGAAAATGTCAACATACTCATGTAAATTTCAGCATATTTTTTTCTTTTCCGTTTTAAATTATGGTGATGATTAACTTGATATTCCGACGAACAGGTTAGATTCATTTTGGCATTCTTAACTTTCAACTGAAAAGTTTCAGTTGTTAGCCAAGAAGGTATTTTTAACAACGTGCTCCTCATTAAAGTTTCATTCATAAACTTTGATTATAAAATTTGTCTGGCAACGTCAGCAGCATGGAAATTCGCCGTTAAAAATATCCAAAATGCGACAGAAAGATAGCCAACCACAAAAAAATCAGGAATGATCGGTCGTTTTCAGATTATTACAAAATTACTTTTAATGTTTGCACATAAAATGCTGCGCCTATAATGAATCCGATTTGTAGACAGACAAGCACGTCGTTTGGTCTAAAATTAGTTGAAATACAAACAGAGGAGTAAACAAGCCCTCCTCGAATACCAAGCACCAGAAAGTAGGCTACTGATCTACATAAGCAATTTCTTTTAATCTTAAGTGGGAAAAAATAAGAAAAACAACGTGAAAATGAACATAGATCGATAAGCATGTTGATTGACGTATGGGTACACTAACAGAGAATTATTGGCAAACGATCTACAATCCTTATGATACCACTCAAATGCTACAGATAATTAGAAGAATTCCAACTTGCCGATTCGCCTCTTCCTCTCTGCTGGCGACTCCTAATTAGCGGCAGCAAAGCGGAAAAAGACAAATTACAAGTGGAAAATGCTGATAGACTTCAAGCACTAAAATGCAGATTGCACGCTTAATATTTAACAGTAATCAACACTAATCGTTAAACAAAAATTAATTTTATCGTACCTTTCCCAAAGAATAAGTCCATTGTCAACAAGAGTGGGAACAACTTTTTCATAATTAATCTGAAACAAACAAAATGATTGCAGAAAATCAATAAATTAAATGTATTATTCAATATGCACATAAAATATTTGACGAGAATTTTATCCTGCAATACAGTAAAAATACTTTCACTAAATTTGTGCCCGTTCCCATGGCAACAGCAATTCTTGCTAACGATAATCTCAAGCTTTGTCTTAAATCTTGGCAGTAATGAAATTTCCCGAAAGTTGAAACGATTAAAAATATGATAAAGTTTTTGATGATGGTTTAGAAAAATTTTCACAAAAGGCGGTTCATCTGCACCGTACATACAATGGTGGAAAATTCACCTACTTCCTACCACCTACAACAAAATTATTTTCGCAAATCATTTGCCACATTCTGTAATTTTTCAATGTTTGTTACAAATTGTATTTTATAGTTTTGACGTCAAATCGACATTTTGATTACACAACAAAGCACTATTTCTATGTGGATTTTTTTTCTTGTCATCCAAGTGAAAAGATACACGAAAATAATTTTACGAAAAAATTGATTTGAATGTTATTATTCGATTTCATTAACTTTCAGTTTTTTTTTAACATTTAAACTGCAAACATTTATATCATAGCCCATACTTAATTAAATATGCATAAAAGAAGGACAAATACATCCCATATAGTATTTGGCAATTTAAAGAAAGTAGTCAAAATGCTAAAGTTACGTGAGCATATTGTCGAAATTTTTGCAAATATTATGCAATTTCAGAGCACAATTTTTGTAGCGCATTTTGAATTGCATCGCATTAATATATTGACAAATAAGTGTTTTAAAATCTTCTGAATTGTTGGGCCTATTTTGATAAATCCCCATAAACAGAAATTAGGGAAATCAAATCTGGAGATCTAGTTGGCCATTCAACATGACGATTTGTTCATATTCACCTATATGAATGTAATGTAGCACAAGCAAAATATTATTATAATAACCATCTTGTTAAAAAAACACCGTTTGCATTTTCTTTTCATTGATTAGAATAATTGTTTTTACTAAAATTGATTGTTACTTGTCAGATTTTGTTTTACTGTGATTATTGTTACTTGCACAGTAAAAAACACAATCGCACAAGTAACACCCAGTTTTAGTAGAAATAATTATACTGATTAATTAATTGAAACAAAATGCCAATACTAAATCAATTTTTGTTTTTGAAAATTTTGCGTAATTATGGTAATGAAACTGCACTTATGTAGCATCATTTTCATTGTAAAGCGAATTTCAATATTCACCACAAATGCTAAAAATATACAGGATTTTGCATTAAAAAAATACTAGTTATGTCTCATGTCTGTAACTTATCTATTTAATCATCAATCGTTTTTCTGGTTTATTGGCTTGCACAGTCGAACACCCTGTATACAACTGCTCAAACGTAAATTAATTTTTAAGCAATTTCCTGTATTTATTAGAAATGCTTTTTAATGGTTATTATAGTTTATCAACCTTCATTTTTTATGAACACAACAGCGCATAATAGAAGGCAAAATGGTATGCTTCAAATTCCATATCTATCTATATATTAAATCCGGAAATGTCTCAACTTTACGCGACGACGGGCCCCCACTACTAGAAGCCACCTTTCACCCTCTCATTTCCAAACCAAATTTCGCAGGCTGCAGATGAGTGAGGCGTACCGTACCGTGTTCAGCTAGTTTCACTTAATCCTTTACTCCACAACACCTTCATGTTAGGAAGTACTCCGACCTTACCACCTCGATCGATGTCTACTGCAAGCATGTTCCCTTTTTTTTATATCAAATCTGGTCACTTTATATTATCGTTACCGACTACTGAAATTCGGAGGTACAGCAAACAGTGCCCATCATTTCTTGCGCTCCCGATCGCGCGCCCATGCACCTCTACGCTCTACAGTCTACACGATATGCGTGCTCTATCATCGTCCATACCCTATCATTATATAGTCAAGTCAAATTAGAATTTTTAGAGAAAAAAAATTATAGAGAGTTACATTACGTCCGAGGTTGGCATTGCCCTAAATTCCAAAAAAACACCCCGACCTGCGGCGACTCAGAACAGGTTTTTCTCAATAATCTCGTAAACGGTGCATCGGATAAAAAATGTTACATGAGCAAAATTGTAGGGAATAAAATTTCGAACAAAAGGGTTTACATGCATTTTTGCCGTAAAAGCTATAGTTCGCGCTCAATCAAGCGCTGCTAGCTTGCATTTCAAGAACGAGCATCGAAATCTAACAAGATGTAGAGAACCGCTACATTAAACTTCAATTTTTAATGCCAGAAGGCGATCAACTGTTTTCTTTGACACGCCGTAACTCCGAAACCAGATTGGTTAGCAAGATAGGGTTTATACAGTTGAATAGAACTTGTAGAAATCTACAACTCTGCATGTAAGAAGTCTTAATCGTAAACATTTTGAATACGAAAAACCAATTTTTGTAGGGTCGGACTTGAAAATCGTACGTTTTGACCCTATGGAGATGGTGTTGTTCGGCTTTTGCAAACAGCTTAGGAACACATCAGGATTCAGAGCATAACATTTTGAGCGCCAGGTTCGATCCTGGCAACAGACGAGGAACCCCAGTTAAACATATACCAACATTTCTTTTCAGAAGAACAATTAATTTTCAATCGCTTAAATCTATGTTATTGAAATACTATCGCCAAGAAACATTCTTTATATGTATATTATATTTGTCGCACTTTTCTTTTCCCCTTCCCTCCAGGTATAGCGTGATGTTGAGTTGTACAACTCGTTTTTAGAATTTAGGGGATAAAGCCACCACTTTCCCAATGGTAACTTGACGGATATTTGATTCCGAGGTATTCGTATCAAATATGAAAACTTTATAATTTGGCTTACTCAAAGGGCCTTTTCTAGCTAATTTGACAGGGCTAATAAAATTTTTGATCCGCTGTTTTAGATACTTTAGTTATAAAAATTAAGTGTTTTTTTTTATTTTAGCAGTGCAAATAATTACAAATTCCGAAACTTAATAAAAATGATCAAATTAACTCTCTTTTTTTTAATTAAAATATAAAACAATACCCCTCCTTTTACATGGCTAAAAATTGAAAACAGCAAAATTGTTGGTTGGTATTTATTTACGGCTGTAGAACGAATATTCCACACTTCTTGCTCACTCGGTATAGGCAGCTACTTCCAGTATGTTTTTGTATTATTTTCACATTGTAAATTTAATTCCAAGACTTTTATAGAAACCTTTGACTAAAATTTTACAGCTATTATGTAAAAAAGGGGAAGTGTTAAATTTTGAGATCTATTTTACATCATACTAGTTAAACTCGTGGCCTACGCCCCACGCTTTTAATAATAACTTGCTTTCAATACTGATAACAAATAATAAATAAGCAGTGTCGAGATGCGTAGTTCGTCGACGCGTAAAGTTGAGACATTTCCAAATTTAATATATTGCTATGATATGAGGCTATGTACTTATCAAGAATAACAATTCTCTAAATGCTTGCAATTTACGCAATAAATAATTATGTTTTATATGAGACTCTTTTATAAAATTTCCCAGGGTCGTTATTAAGCTTGGGAAGAAATGGTATTCATAAATAAGACTCAAACAAAAAAATACACAAATCAATATCAACGTTACAACAGTTATTTTATTTAGAAGTCAATTTGAGGTTTCATTTGTGAAAAATCAAGAAATTTCTTTTATTTCTACTAATCTTAAAACTGAACACTTATCTTTGTTTCTTATTTATAAAGATATCCTTAACTCGACAATCTTGAATGATAAACTCCCTCTTCTCTGGTTTGCAGTTTCCACATAAAACCACAGCACTCGCCTTTAGTAAGAATCTTCCTCCTTTGTAGTACCAATATGTATTGGACTTATTTTATGTTTACTAATACTTGGCTTTTTCTACCATGATAACTGTATTTTATTCTTTTGGATATTTCCAAAATTAGTTGAGAAACACTTGTATCCGTTTTATTTTAGCTTCTATTCAATTCAAAATCACTATTTATTTCTTATACCTCGTTTTCTTTCTCTTTTTCTACCAGAGAAATAAAAATCCTCTGTCTTTGTTTTGAGGACGAGCCGTAAGTTTTCACTTGCTTTTGTCTTTTCTCTTGATCCCATTTTTTTAAAACAAATAAATCTCATGAAAACAATGAGTGTTCTTTTTATACATTTGTCAAATTGACATTCACATGCATAACCCCCACAAATGACATTTAACGATGCACAAAACAAGTAAGTCTAAAACTTCTTATATATCAAACCTTTTAAACATTTCTGAACTAATTGTATAATTAAAATTAACATAAACAATAATCGTATCAATTTGATTGTGTTCTTCTTTCTTTCAGAGTAAACAAAACAAATATGAAAATATAAATGATATAAAGATAACCACATTATTTAAATTTTAAAACAAGAAATCACAGCACTAATACGCAACCCTGAGTTTATAAGTTTGAATACCAAAACCTTACAGTCTTCACAAACCTCCAATCTTAAATTAAACTGTAACAAGCATCCCAAAAACTGCCTTCCAGGCAATACTCCAGTCAAATCATACAACTCCGAATATCATAGCAATATAAATATTTAAAAATCACGTTATAAACGTACACGTATGCGTATAATTTTTATCTATACGTTTCTAAGCTTTTAAATAAATCAACATAAAAATTTCTAATTAACCATGTTACACTCTTATTACATGTTTCCGGTTTCTTACTTTACTTTCTTTAATTTTGTTTTCCGCCATCTATTCGCTTGTAATCCTACATGTGAAGTACAAAATTTACACAGCTAGGCAATTACAGCCATAAAAATAATTTATAACAAAAAAAGGAGACTGCACAGAGGAAAGCTAAAAGCATCCAAGTCTTTCTAAAAGCTTCGTTACTTCCAGTACGAGCAGACTCCATTTATTCCCAGCAGTAGTTAAGTGCCTTTCTTGATGGTTATTCCAGATATATACAACACACCTCGTTATCATTTATTTAGAAGATTATTGAGTACACATGCACGAAGCTTACTCAGTTCTCGGAATTTCTGTTTGTTGTTTGAGAAACTTATATTTACGTTGCCTGTTGCCTTCGAACTTCCGTCGATCTATGTAAAGGTTAAATTGTTGGTGCATCTTCACTATGCGACACGGAATGTAAGACATAAGTGTTCACATTACAAAAAGTTCAGAAAAACACTGTTTACACTTCGTTATGTATCGCAACTAAAAATAACCGTGCTGGAAAGTAAACACTGAATTAAATTTATCCAGCCATGTATCTCTAAGCGAGCTGGCAATATGGATCACTTGAATTTTGAACATGTTTGAAACAGTTTCTGTTATTGTTTTGTAGAAATATTGTGACTGATGGTGAATTTAAAATAAACGTTAAAATAATTAAATTACACAATCTAAAACATTTCTGAAAATACTGCATACAGATTCGCTTCTGGTTTTGGCAATATCTGCTTACCATATTGAGTATGCCCAGTTGATCTGACATAATTACCCTTTTACTTTCCCATACTCTACTGAAGGAAAGTTATGATTTCATGCAAATTTTCGAATTTCAGATTTTGCGTTTTGGGGCCCAAAGAATCCAAAAATGTGGTTTTTAGAAAATGTCCGTCTGTAGGGGGGTGCGTAGGTGGTTGGGTGCGCGCGTGGATGGGGAGTTGCGCGTGGGTGGGTGGGTGGGTGGGTGGTGGATGGTTGGGTTCCCCTGTATCTCTAGCACCTCTTGCCTGATTTTCTTTTAACATAGCGTAGTAGTACACCTAAAGACAAATCTATATTTTAACGGAAATACACGTTTTGGGGCACAAGAAATTCAAAAAATGGTTTAAAAAAAATATCTGTCTGTGGGTGAGTAAGGGTGGGTGGGTGGGTGCGTGACGCATCTAAAAGCGATAGTACTGGACTGATTTTGATCCTAAATCAAGGGTATATTAAAAATTGTAGTACTAGTCAAGCTTTTCAAAACAAACCGAAACCGAAAACGGAAATTAGACATGTTTTTTGGTAGCTTTTTTTTTTCAAAAACTAAATTTTGCAAATTTAAGAGAGGAGATCTTAAGGCAAATTACGAAAATGTTTTTACCAAACTCTAGCTTCAAAAAGGCGGCCGCTACAACTTTTCGAAAATCTTAACTTTAACGCCCATTTACTCAAAAAGTAGTTGTCTGATCGGGATCAGCTACAACATATTTGGGAGCCCTTCGTGGGTAGTACACGATAAAGTAAAATTAATTTCAAATATCTAAAACCGATCGCAATAATGCCGTTTAAAAATTTTGAAATTAAAAAAAAATAGTTTTCAGAAACCGCCCAAACGATTTTTTTAAAACGTTCTGAGCCGATAGAGCTTGCAGTGAACTACAAATTTATTTTTTACTAATCTCCCAAATTTTACTGTGACGTCTTCCAGGAATTTAAAAAAAATTAAATTTGATTAATTATTTATTCAAAAACGCAAACGCCGATCGTTATAAACTTTTATCAGTTCGATAGACTATTTGAAGTATAAAGATCAGCAAGAATTTTCAACTATTTTAAAAATTAAGAAAAAAACGATATTTTTTAATATCAAAACCGCGTTTTACGGCAGTTACGTGGTTATAACTACGCCTATCAATTAGCTCTAGTTTAAAAATATATTTATGATTCTTTGTATATTTTTGATAACTCCTCAAAAATAGCTATTACCGCATCGGTTTTAGATTTTTGTCCGACATCCGAAGCGGAATTTGTAATTAGCCGTAGGGCGTGGCGGGTACCTTGACTACGTGCAGTTTAGTCGCTGCTACTATACGTACAGCTACGGTACGGAAACCAATTGCACAGAAGTTCAAATTCCCATTGCTTGTTTTCTTAGAAATCTAATAGTCAGTGAACTGTACTACGTTATAATTATACTTTTGTTGGAATGCAACGGATATTCGGTTTTTATCCGTTATCCGGCCATTTCACAGAATATTCGGTTTGGCCGGATAATATGAAATATCCGGCCCGGGATTTTTCTTTCTCTAAAAGAGATTATCCATGCAATTTGATTTGGAAGTATACACTAAATACAATTGAAAGCAAGAAAGTAAAAACCCCATAAGTCCTGTATTTTGCAGATCTGTATAAAATTACTAAATTATTATTATTGAGAACAGCATTTATGCGAATAAAACTTTGAAATGATTTCAAGCTACATAAAAACGTATTATTTATTAAAACCACGATTAAAACCTAAATTTTACTACGTTTAAGCCAAAACTACTTTGAAAGTGAAAATTATGCCGGATAATCCGGTATCCGGCTGAGCAACCGGATACCGAATATCCGTTATCCGGCATTTTTAAAAAGTACTGCTCGCTGTATTCCTAACTTTTGCAAATACGGCAAGTATTAATATCTAGTATGGAAAAGTCCACTCGAAGTTAACATTTCGGCTTTTATACTTTCATGCCTCCCTCAAAATTATTTTGGTCTCCTGCATAAAAACATACAAATTTCATGGCTTAAAATATCATATCATAAAAGAATGTAATTGTAAATTAATGATTGAGGGAAAACTAATAAAAAAAGAAAATTTTCATTTATACATATAATATTATTTTATTTATCAATTCCAGCTTTACTTCGTTAAAGTCCATATTTAATAAGTATCTGTATATAAAATACTTAATCACTTTAACAATATCTATTTATTTAAACCTTATACGTATTTCGGCATGTTTACATGCCATTGTCAAAGGTTATATGAAAGTAAACAGTTAGTGTTGTTATAGCAATAGAACTTTTTTACTTATCTTGGTAATCGTCTGCAGATGACTTGATTTCTTATTCCAAAATGTCCAGTAGAGGAGAATTTAACAGATCAATTTGCTCATTCATTAACGGTACAGTTTTTAAATGTTTGTGAATTTCAAAAGCTTCTAGTATATCTAACTTACGTTTATCATCACAAAAGTGTAAACATTTTATGGTGTTATTAGATGTCATTGAATGATTTTGTTCTAGTAAGTGTTTAGCGTAATTGGATTTATGTGGGTGTTTGTATTTGTAACAACGTACGTGTTCTTTATACCTAATATCAAAATTTCTAATTGTCTGGCCTATATAAACCGAATTACAATGCGAACAATTTAATTTGTAAATGCCTGATTTTAACAAATCGTCTGTTTTTGATTTTGCATTAAACAAAGTATTTAAGATGTTCCTAGTTGTTTTAAAGCTTACTTTATATTTATTTGTTTTGTTTATAATTTTAGCAATTTTTTCTGATTTCTCACCAAAATATGGGATCGAAGCATATTTAATTGTATCGAACGAAGTTAAGATATTCGGATAAATTTTTTGAATGGCTAATTTATAATCTTTTTCTTTAATTAATGTATCAATAAGTTTAGTATTATAACCATTACTGTATGCAATTTGTTTAATAATTGAAATTTCTCTATTATAATTAATTTCATCTAAAGGGACCGTCAACATGCCGAAATACGTATAAGGTTTAAATAAATAGATATTGTTGAAGTGATTAAGTATTTTATATACAGATACTCATTATATAATATTATATTAAAATAAAGGAACATCTGACACTGTAAAGTCCCTGTTATTTTCAAATAAACAGGTTCATAATTGCTAACCGCTAAACGCAGACAGTCGTCAAGTTGATTATTATCAGTCACCTCATATGCGTCCAGTATTTCAATTTAATAAAAGTCATATGAGCGAATGATGATTCACACAAATATTTTCTTTGGAAACCTAATAATCGTCATTTAAACGTTGATACTAGGGCTGGGCGATATTGAAAATTTAATATCGATTATCGATAATGAAATTATATCGATAATATCGAAGATTATTAGTTCACCCTGTAGTAAATACAATTTTCTACGAGCACATCTCTACTAAACAATTATTTGATGTCCAATCTCTAATAGCACTTGATAAGAGTTGTTTGCGACAATTGAAAAAGCGAAATATGGTAACAGGTGTGCATTCAATTACTGCATTCGACTATTTTCGGGACAAATGAGCGATAAGTTCCGATTTCTTATTAATGAATGTTATAAAGGTGTGTTTGCTTAATGTCGGGGTGTTTTCTAACTGTAAATAATACAGTTCCGATTAATTCGTGATGATTTAAAAAATGAACTAAGATGTTTGTTGTTGGTGCAATCATTGCTGAGATCATTTGAAATTCCTGGATTCGTTGGGACCTTTTTGGTAAGCAAAAATAATAATTCGTTCACTACCAATAGAATCTGTACACAGGGATGAACGACCATTTTACCCTGACCTCTTTTGATCAGCAGTAAATGATCTACTATTATTTGAAAATGTTAGAAGTTGTTTGGATGTAATGAAAGCAAAAGATGTGTTATGTTTAGGGCTGGGCGGTATAGAAAATTTAATATCGAATATCGAAATTATATCGATAGTATCGATATTATCGATAAATATTCCCAGCCGTAGTTGATACCTATCTGGACTTACAGTACATCTCCATATTCTGTCGTAATTTTGCCTTGATTTCAGTGCAATGTTACTTTGTAGGTAACTCAATAATCCGCATTCCTAAGTGACCTACTACGTCCATTCCAAATTGTTTACCGATCTTCTCCGCCACATTTTCGATGTTATTTTCATCAAACAGCGAGGCTGAAAAGAACATACTGAAGAAAGCGTGTCAAAGTCACTCAATCCCCTTTGAAATTGAGCCAATACATTTTCGAGTTCGTATGTGTTTCTACGTGCGAACCTATCGCATCTATTAGATTTGAAAAATATTGGAGATGTCGTCTACGAGGTTGAGACGTCTCCAATTTGAATTTCTGTTTAAAGCATTTGACGGCCGTAATTACAATAATTCGTAGCTTTATTTTTTCTTCGAACTTATTTAATTAATTGTGTTTGTTAAAAATGTCAATTTCTTGTCTTATTCTTACCGAGAAAATTAAACAAGAATACACTTTTGGCAACCATTCTTAAATAATAATGAAGAAATAAATTTTCATAATCCATATCGACTGCGTCCAAAAAACAAAAGTTATTTAACCAGTCCCCTTTGTTGTGTTTTAGCTCGAATAGAATTTATGGTTTTCACATTTGCTGACAAGGTATCATAAGATTATTTAAATTAAACGTTTTTCCATATAATGCATAGATAAATAATAGATACACGTATACAATGCTTTTTGGCGGATTATGAGTTAGAAACAATAAAATTTGGCCAATTTTTGTTGATTGTTTATAGTTTAAATTATTAATCGTTTTGTTTAAATTTTTTTTTAGATTTGTCATGTTTTAAACTTCAACAACATTTCCAACTGTCAACCTTGGCTTTCTATAAAAAATCTTCATGCCCAAATAGGATTCAATCACAGTATACTTATTTACACAGTAGCGAAAGCGCCCATATAACGCCTGGTAAGCTGTAACTAGTGGCGCTTCAAGCGGTCGACAAGTTAAACTATCGTTTAAATTATGGCGGGTTTTAAATTCCAATGCAGTTCGTTGTTGTTACCATATTTTTAATAAGCAAAACAGAAAAATTACGAGCTATATTATATAATGGTTTTTAAATAACACAAAGATAATGCCAGTAATATGATTTATTAACATTTATAAACTGCGAATCTTCAAAATGCAGCGTACACAAAGTGCAGTTTTTATTCAAATATCCTACCGCCTTTTTATGTAAATCTTCACGTCTACAGTTTACAACCCACTATTTTGATCTAGAACGACGAGAAAGTCAAACTTGAATGTATTAATATTTATCAGAATTTATTACCTTTTTGGATCTTTGGGAAATGTAAAAAAACTAAGGTTAGGATTCTTTCCTTTGTTGTTTTCGCAGTTTACGGCGGAACATGCGCTCCCTTTCGAGACTCTCATAATAGACTGGTATATCACTAATCAAATTTTTATAAAAACACTGGCAAACAACTTGAAAATTGTTCTTATAACGTTCAAAAAGCAGAGAAACACTACTACCGTTAGCTGTCAAACTTTAGTGTAACTTGTTCGCCGCTTGGTGCTATAATTACCATAAATGACTTTACTTTCGCTACTGTATGAATAAGTATACTGTGATTCAATTATACATGACCGGATAAAAATAAAATTCAATCAGTTGATATTGAGATTTACCAAGTGTGCCTTACAAAACAATGTTGATTATTAAACCGCTAGGAAGTTTAGGTAATCTACCCCGATTATTTTTAAATTAACAAGTGGTATATGATTGGATTCCTTAGGTTGCCTTAAGAAAAAAAGGCGAACATGTGTTCTAAAATACCTCGGAAGAGAACTATACGCCCTCGTGAAGGGGCGAATGAATATTAAACTTTAATTAATATCTTAGACACCCTCTAATATTAAGTAATGAAATTTAGCATTCGGTTTAGTACTAGTAAGTGCTGCTGTCTAACAACATCCAAATAAAATTATTTAAACCACAGGCGAGACTTCCCAAACTGGTTTATTTTAAGTTATTATTTTTGTAATCTATAATTTTCAATTTTAGTGCGTAATGTGATTCTAGATAAAAATTGCATAAAAATAGTACTCTTGGTTTTTTTGTAAGACTAGACATTTTTCAGAAAAAAATCGATTTAAACATTTTTCTGTTCTGTTTTTCATACATATTTATTAAATTCAGAAAACCTAAAGATATTGTATAACAACTAACTACTAACTATAATAGCTTAGTGCAGTTCTTAAACAATAATAGTTGTCTAAATAAAATTGGATAATTGATATCAAATTGCTAACAAAAAAAAGCTGAAGTGTTAACTTCGAGTGAACGTTCCCATACTAAATATTAATACTTTCCGCAATTCCAAAAGTGTAATTTTTTATAATTATAACGTTGTACATTTCACTGACTGTTATATTTCTAAGAAATCCATCCATACTTCAACCTTCATTATAGCTCACTCTGCTCGTGACGTCACCAAAAATATAAAATTTTGTAAAAAACTAACATTTGTGTTTGATTCTACTAGTCAAGATGAGTAATTCTTTATAAACAGAAGTTTAACAAATATAAATAAAATGAAAAATTGCATTTTCAAAATTCATAGAAGGTGCAACAGTGGAATTATGATATTCAGCAAGAAAACAAATTGTAGTCCATGTTCACTTCAAGCAAACAACAAATAAAGTTAAACAAAACGTATAGCCAATCTTTAGGAAACATTATTTTGAAAATTTGAAATATTTGAAATTTAAATTTTTTACAGTAGCCCACCAAGTATAAAAGTGTTTTAACACTAACATTAGATTTTGGTTATACAAGTCATGATGAGAAATTCAGCGTAAGAAAATTATCGATTTTTAAAGATTCATAGAAAACGCCACAGTAAAATTCTAGCTACCAGCAAAAAAAACAAATTGTAGCTAATCTTCAGTTCTAGCAGCTTACGCAGTTTAGAAAAAAATCGTGTGGGCAGTTTTTAAACATATTTTTTTGAAAATTTTTAAATTTTGGAGACGCGCTTTTTATTTCGTTTATTAATTAATTTTATGGCATCGTATACTACCCACAAAGGGCTCTCAAGCAAATTATAGTTGGTCCCGAACAGATAACTAGTTTTTGAATAAATAGGCGTTAAAATCGTAGCGGCCGCCAATTTGAAGCGAGAGGGTTCGGTAAAAAAAAGTTTTCGATTTGCCTTAAGCTGTTCTTTCAGATTCTGTGCTCAAATTTCCAAAATCTAATTTTAAATAAATAGCAAAAAAACATGTCACTTCCGCTTCCGGTTTCAAATTTCTTTGAAAAGCTTAACTAGAACTACAATTTCTGATATAGCTCTTTATTTGAAATTTAATCAAAATCGGTCCAGTACTTTCGCCTTTAGAGGCGTCGCAGAGACACACCTACCCACACACACACCCACAGACAGACTCACTTTTTTGGTTGTCTTGAGCCCCAAAACTGTGTATTTTCGTTAAAATCTAAATTTCGAAAATTTTCATGAAATCAATATTTCCCTATGCCGAAGGCATGGGAAAGTAAAAAGTGACCAAATCGCCATTATTGCTTCAGAACTGTTACAATTACGTAGTGTTAATAGTTAGCAGTTAGTTGTTAGCCATTATTAGTTTTCCGAATGCTAAGATAATAAATAAGTATACAAAATACAAAAACGTTTTATCGCACTCTGGAGTAGAAAAACGTTTAAATCGATTTATTCCTGAAAATGGGTAGTTGTATAAAAAACCAACACTCAAGTGTACCATTTTCATGCAAAATTTAACGTAGAATCATATTACGTACTCAAATTGGCAAAACAGTTTAAGATTACAAACATAATGAATAAAAATCACTCAGCCCTTCAGCTTAGGACGCTTATGGTTTAAACAAGTTTATTTGGATGCTGCCAAATTTCATTATTTTATAATGAAGGATGTCTGAGACATTGTTTAAAATTTAAATTTCATTCGTCTTCGTGGGGGTGTAGAATCGTCTTATGAAACATAGGGAATGCCATACGAAAGAAAGAAAAGGCTTATGCTTCAGTCTTCTATAAAAAAAAAACGGTGCTTCAGAGCGTGTTGTTCCGTTTTGATACCAGCAGTCTCGGGTGCGATTGGTAGCGCTCGTCAAAATGTTGACGCCCCCCGACATTTGCTTTTTCGTTTGTTCTGAAAGGGGAGTCTGCTGCGTACGCTTTGATTTGTATGATGAATTCTCTACCTTCCTTAAAATTATTATACAATTAGCGCCGGATTACCCACTAGACTATGTAGGCTATAGAAGAAGAGGAAAAAACTTAATTTTGTTTAAGAATGGTTTTTTATTTTAACAAAATATTCTGTAATAGTATATTATGCAACGAATCTATAACGATAGCTATTAATACACGAGTGTATTAATAGCCATTATATAAGAGTTGTATACAGTATTTTTTCTACGACTAGTTAATTAAAAAATATTCATTAAAAAAAGTTTTTTTATGCAAAAAAACTCAAACTGTTTTGCGATGGTAACTGTCAACAACTCTTGTAACCATGGTTATCAAAAACAATGCTTTGCTGCTATTGGTCAGTTTAAACAATGCTTTGCTGCTATTGGTCAGTTTGGGTCATTTCGAAATGAAAATCTGTATCGAAATGGGTATCATTTCAGTATAGGCAGCGCAAACTCAATAAGTAAATTAAAACATGGGAGTAGAAAAAATATTAAATATACCATGGTATATATGTGTAGTATACCAGGCGACCACGAAAACATGTAACAACCAGTTATTTTCTCAATTTATAATTAATAATTTCAATTTTTTTTCAGTGATATACACAGTAAAATGCATATTACGACGTAAAACGGTGTTATTTTGAACTTCCGATTTAACCCGAAGTGATAACAATTTTTTTTAATTTTTAGTAGAACACCCTGTATATTTTTGCAAATTTGGATAGACCTTTAAATGTCCTTTGCACCTATGCTTGCCCATTAATTTTTGATTTTGGCCATTACAGAGCGTGTAAAAAAAATTTAAATGCTTAATAATGACATTCATAATAAATTTTGTTAAGATGGGTTTGAAAATAAAAGAATAATGTACTTTAAACGATTTTTTTTATTAATTATTTAAACATTTTATTGTGGCAAGAAGCTATTACAAAAATTTAAAAAGAAATTCTCAATTTTTAAACGGTCATAACTTATTTGTTTTTAATTCCTCTACTGAGTTTTATGGCACTTTTTAAATTGTCATTTTATTTGCTTTAAGATAATACTAATAACATATATACAGAGTGTTACACTAAAAATCAAAAAAATGTTATCACTTTCGGTTAAACAGGAAGTTCAAATTAACACCGTTTTACGTCGTAGTATGCGTTTTCATATGTACATTACCAAAAAAATTAAGTTTAATAATTTAAAAATTGAGAAAATGGCCGGCTGTTACATGTTCTCGTGGTCACCTGGTATATCGCGATTACTACTAATTGTTAAAAAAAATTGAGCCCTACAAAAAAGCGAAAAGTTTTCAAGTAAAAGCAGAAGCAAAACGGGATTAAATAAAAGGTTTGGTGGATTAGAAACTGCAATAATAATCGTTTCTTACTATGTGGCAAGTCTGAAATTATTATCATTGTTTTGGGCTGCCAAACTGTTGTTAGCCTAAGGCAGCTAAAATGATTAATCCGGCACTGCCTACACCCTGTAGAACTTTCTATAAAACGTAAAAGTTGAGCTAAGATGGTCCTGAAAAATAGCTGCATAGAACAGTTCAAGTAATACTACTGACATTCCAAATTTCGATTTTTTTGTAATTTTTTTAATTACATAAACCCACCGCCTTTGTTACCAAAACATTAGGGGTTGGTTATTTTAATCTTAAAAGAATAACAACTGTTACTAAATTGACGTCTTTTCATACAGCAAAATTAAACTAAGTATTAAAATTTTCATTTCAAAAATTCTTAGGGGCTGTCATAATCAAGCTACAACGAACGAATTTTGCATAATTTCTACGCCGCATATTTTTGCAGCTTTTTATGTTTCAGAGTACTACAAAAAATCAAACATTGTATCAAATTGGTTTCAACTTTAAGTAGCTCTGTCATTTTTGAATTAATGGGCGTCAAAATTGAAGTCACACATCCTACTCCTCTGTAGGCATAATGTTTGACAATCATTTCGGTCTGTTAATTCCACTTACGACACATACATTTTTGGTTTCTTTTCCTGTAGCGAAGATTCTACCGGAGTGAAAGACCTCGACACCTTCGGGTACATGAGGATAGATTATGATGATGATGATATAGTTGGGGTCAGTATGAACGTAGAAAAGTAGGTCACTGATTTAAAAAAAAATTAAATTTCGTAAACTGTAATTGTTTCTGTGAAACCGGGTCAAGTGTGATCCAAGTTACCGTAGATAAAAACTAGCATTATACAACAGGAAACAGGAAAAGTTGTATTTACCGTATAACTGACTAAAAAAAAGATAAAAATTTCAGTTTTGTTGACAGCCCAACCGCTTTGACAGTTTACATTTCAGCTACAGATTTCCTGCTGTCCCATTTTGGAAATACTTTTGTTTGCATTAAAACTGACAGGATAAAACAGACACGAATGTCTTGATGACTTCTATATCATATTTCTATTTCCTAAACTTCAAGAAAAATGTCTTTTTTGAATTTTCTGTACTTTAGTAAGTACGTGAGGTGAAACCAAAATTTGCGTTCTATAGCAAAACGCAAATACACACGTTAACAAAACCCAACCCAACAGAAAAAAGTTCTCGAATATAAGTCCAACGTCTTTCGCAGTTTATGATTACATATATTTAGGCCAGTGCGGAAAACTTGCATTGGCAAAATGCCAATCCACAAATCGTGAAACTCCAAGCTCTAATAGCCGACCAATTCAGCTACTGGCAAATGGATTAATATCCTACCATCAAACACTTCTGGGCTGCTGTTTAATTCTCGCTGCATCCTGATTTCTATTTTGAATCTCTTAATTGGATTCACAAAATTTGTTAAGAGAATAAGTTATGGATGTTTATTATTAAAGAGAATGTTCGTCCATCTTTGTTTTGTGGGTGTATGCAGAACGGTATGCGCTGGAAAATTCCTTAAATTCACAGAGTTAACTCGCCACAAATTAGTTGGGACGCTTTGATTTATTTTAATATGAAGCACATTTGCGCTTTTCACTTATTGCATTAATCAACCGTACTGTGCTCTTATACATGGTACATTAAACTATCTGACACTTGACAGGTCTGTAATACCACTTTTAATTAATTAACAAAGCAGATTTGTAGTTTTTAAAATTTTTTACTTTTATGAAAATTTTCGACTTCCAGATTTGTCGCTGCGAACTCAACATAAAGTTTTTTTTAGTTCGTTCCCACTTCTCTTCCAAACGAAATAAAAAAAATCATTAGAAGTATACGATTCCTTTTAAAGCGAAAACGTAAATTTGAAAGCAGATGATAAAATGGTCAAACAAAAAAAATGTTCTTCTGGCTAGTTTCAAAATTGTAGCTAATACGATTTTTTTAAATTATTACTTTAAATCCTGTTAATTTAAATATGACAAATCTGCATAAAATGTGGTATCGTAATAGCTGTAGGAAAGCACAAGGATAGTTTCTAAAACAGTATTTTTGAAATCATATAATCTGTTAAAAACAAGAATTAGCGCTAAGGTGGAGTACAGGGGACCTACAGTTTAACGTCGAACACGAACGACTAATACCAGAGAAGGTTGCAGGCATTAAGACCCCATGGCTGCCTACACCGAATTGGGGTATGTGAGTGGCGGGTTGCGGCATAGATTTTTATTGCTGCATTTTCGCTGCGGCGGCGCGGCTGAAAGTCGAACCCCGGTCCTTTAGCGTTAGAAGCGAGCAATTAACCTCTAAGCGACCGCCACTCAAAAAAATAATCTATTTTTTATAAATTAATCATACGATTAAGTGTCAAGTGGTAGTACTAGAGATAGGCTACACTGTTATTTCTTCCCAACGCTCCAATTTTTCTATGACGGTTTCTATAAAATGTGAATTTTAGAGATTAATAGTTCTTCATTTAAACAACGGGGTCGCTGAAAGTAGAATAACATTTTAACTTAGTTTTTAGATAGAGCGATGTTTGAAAGGGGGTAATAAAAAATAGTAAATTAAAACATAGCAGCCAGCTTTTGCCTCCAGTAACATGAAATTTTATTGTATTCCCACGGGCGTTTAAATTTAAACGAGAGGCGAGACGAGTCAGTGCTAACCAAACCTAACACATACGGAGTATTCTGAATTTTTGACTAACTGTTATGGGCGTGTGGCTAGGACTTTACAAATATTAAAAGTTACAAATAAAAACGTAAAATTATCTGCGCTGCCACACCTCCAGGAAAATGCAAGATTTTAACAAAAAAAAATCTTTTTCAAACTATAACGATTTTTTTTAAATCTTTTAACTGATAAGGCTCAGTTAGTATATATAATTGCTCCAATGCTCCAGTTTTTAGAGATGCCTTCCGTAAATTGGCTTTTGTGGCGTACCTAAAAAAATTGGTTTCTAAGTATACTTCTATTCTTATAAGCGTCCCAAGTCTAAGGGTATGCTTTAATGAGTCGCTATCTCCTGACCTAGTTGAACGTCTTACGAGTATTATGATCTTATGTGCAGAGCCGGCTCCAGGATTTTGCCGCCTCAAGCAAAAACAGTTTTAGCCCCCCCCCCCAAAGTTTGGTTTCATTTGTTAAATAATTAAAAAAGAAATAGAAAATGGTTTTTAATATCTGCCCGTGCGCTCAGTTTCTCACAAAGTCAAAACTCATATAAACCGAATTATTCTAGCTTTTATTCTCGAATAGTTCTTTAATAATTCAATGAAATTCAATTTTTTTGCAATAGTGCTTTCAATAGAAATTACTGCAAGTTCGGACAAACGATTTTGAGGCAGTGGATCTCATTTTTTTTAAGTTCAATTTTGAGTAACCACATTTGATTGAAAAAGTATCGGAAACCAACCACAACTTGTTTTTTATGAATATTAATGTTCCCTTGTTTGTAAAATTATGAAATATTTAAGTTTGCTTCATTACGAAATAATATGTTTTGGTATATTGATGACAAACCGCCCTTAGACATGAGCCGCCCTTAGACATGAGTCGCCTATGGAAATGCGTCGTTCTTGAAAATGGGCCGCCCTTGGAAATTCGCCGCCCTCGGAATTGTGCCCCTCTTGGAAATGTCCCGCCCTTGTACAAGTGCCGCTCTTGTAAATGTGGCGCACTTGAAAGTGTGCTGCCCTTAGAAATGCGTCGCCCTTGGAAATGTGCCGCCCCACGCACGCGCTTGTTCTGCTGATCCCTAAAGCCGGTCCTGCTTATGTGGTTACTGTTGCCTCGTGAACTACATTCGATTACATATTTTTGAAAATATAAAAGTAAACTGTGTCCTTTAAATTTTACTGTCGTTCTATGGGATTTTCTAAACTAAAATCTTTTTTATGTCTGAACACAAGCTTTTAATTAACACAGTTCTGAAACAATTAATTTTAGAAAGTGGGTACCAGAGCGGTTTTTTGATATTCCACATGTAAGACTAGTAAATGGTTTTGAGATAACATTTCCCTGTTTACTTAACCGATAACGGAACCAAGCACACCCAATGTCGTTTCCGTTAATATAGCTTATCAGTAATTACTTATTCTTTCTAATAAAACAATATCAGGTTGTTTAATACTGGAAAATCCAGCATGTAATTCCTGATAAAAGTAAAGGAATGTTTTCTAGGTAAAGTTAATAATACATCGTATGAAATCTTACCTAACATGACTCATTACTACTAATAAACTTTTTAAATGTTATAAAACTAACTTAAAGTAAAAGATAAGTTTAATTAACTAACTTTTTCAAACCAGGGGTGCAAGTGTTCGTACTTTTCATGGATGTTGATTTGTCGCATTCCTCCAACAGGGAGGTCGATATTGAGATACTTCAGCGTAAGAAGTACTGTCCGACAAGGTGCTGAGAACAGCGAATAATACAAGGTGAGACCTTGTACTATCTTGGGATGCATGACTGAATCTGAAAATAAAATGCAGGTGTAGTGTAGAAAATTATGATGAAAGAAACTAAATTTATTAGGCCTGATACCTTCTTGCTAGAGAATTTTATTGCAAAACAGTTTCAAATTAATTTTAGTATTAAATAATATTTAAGAAATTAAAGTTAATTGATTGATCAAAATTTATGACGGAGGACATTGGAGAATCAGTTAAAATATAGGACGTCTAAATTAGCAAATCGTATAGCTGCTTTCAAAATTTTCATGGTTTTGGTGATAAAATTTAAATTTCTTTGAATTATTAATTTATTTTTTGTCGGTGTGATAATTAGGTGAACATACCTAGTAGCAATTAATTAAAAAACTGCTAAAAGTTGTTCAGAATAATTTCCTGGCCATATTTTTTACATTTTTGTAAATGTGCAATAATTTAATATTTACAAAATGGTTTAAGCGCTAGGAATGAGTTGAACTAAATTATAAGAAGCAATAATAATTATGAAACGCCGTTTTACTTTTTAGTGAAAGCAAATTTCAACCAAATAATAGTTATTTATGTTACTAGTGGGATAAAGGCGTTATAATAATACGAGTTTGAAATCAAATGAATGCGATAATAATGCATTATCTCACGTGTGACACAAAATTTTATCTACGACTGCTCAAAATTTGTTAAAACCCGAATTTTGTTTGCTTGAAACGAAATTTGACATTTTGCATTAATTTACTTGCAAATATCAAACTTTAATAGTTATTTACGTCATTAGTCCGGTAAAACAGATATTACGTACGAATAAGTAATTAATACTCGGCTTTGCCTCGTCCGAATTTTATTGCGCAATGAGTATGTAATATCTGATACCGGACGAATGACGTAATGCATTTTACTTCATACTGAAACTAAAATTTAAAAAAAATATAATAAACCGAATCTGATTCAAACTTCCGCCAATTTACACAAACAACCGCTAGTTGGCATGGCTAGAGGGTTGCTAGGGACGCTTAGTTTGTTTACTTTTGTCATTCGCCAATAAATTAAAAATGAATGAGAAGCATTCCGAAGAAATTTTGCGAAAATCTAAAGAAGCTACGGCTAATCTTATTCCCGTGAAGTCGGAAGGGTGGTATAAAAAAGAATATGACGTGTTTACAGAATGGCGGCGGCAAAACTCGTATAATGCTGAAAAAACTGATGAGGATGTTATGTTGGCATATTTGTATGATTTGGTAAGTTTTTTTTGGCATTTTAAATATTTGTATTACAACTTCTTTCATTTCTAGTCTAAAAAATATTGTGGTACTTCTTTGTGGAGTAAATATTCCATGGTAAAGTCAATGTTGCTCGCGTTTGAGACTCAAGTATTTGGTACTAATACTCTATCCTTACCTGATTGTGTGGAAATTCCTTCAATCCAAATTAGTGGAAATGAAAACTGTACCATTAATTTTAATTTTGCTTTACCAAAATGTTCTTAGTTTCTTGTTTGTTTTTTATAAATCTGTTAATAAATTTGTTCTGCAAAGGTGGCTTTGAATTGAGTACTGTAAAAATCTACTGTACTGTAATAACGCGTTTTACAGTACAGTGCCGTATGACGTAAAACGGTCTATAACAGTACAGTATGATGTAAAATACTTTTGATTTAAAATCAAAGAAACGAGATATATTCGCTTTGTTCAATACTATGACAACCAGCCAGTTTTGTTATAAACAAAACCTCAGTTTTATTTGTGTAAATAAAATGAGTTAGGTAATGAATTCAGTACCTTATTAGTGCGATAATAAACTTCAGTACCTAACGCAAATAAATGACAAAATTAATCCTTATCCAAGCAGTTATAGATGAAATTATAAATTGACATGTTTTAAAAATATTTTTGAGATATTATTAATTTATTACAAATATCTTAAACAATTATAGGTTGGTACTGTAAATATATTTTTAATTATCTATTGAGAAAAATCCTACAGATATTTTAAAATATTTAAACGCAATTTGAATTTAAAATATCTTAGATATATTTAAGTAAATCTATTTTCCCATTAACTTAGATGTTTAAAAATTATTCTATTTTAAAATATCTTAGATATTTCGAACTTAATTTATACAATAAATATAATTTAAGATATTTTAAAATTAAAAAAAAAATTCGAATATCTAAGATATTCGGAAATTATCGCTATCTATAAGGTTTTACCACTGCTAAGTCGAACTACGTCTGACAACGTTGCCACTTGCGTGGTTATATTATAAACCTATTTAATAATGCATTTATTTATGTGTTACCTCGCGCAAACTGGGCTATTTTGTGCAGAAACAATTTACAACGATCTTGTTTTGCAGGTTATGTGCACTAGCCATGTGTAAATGTAAACAAACATTCTATTTTCATCAGCCCGCGCCCGCGTTAAAGTTTGCAGTTGTTCATTGTAGCCAGAGTTACGTAAGATTGAAATTTAGCGGACGTACAAACTTTGTAGAACGCAAAATATCTTAGATATCAAACACTTATTTCTTTATATTTTAAAATATCTAAGGTATTATAAAATAGACTAATATTCAAATATCTAAGATATTTTAAAACAGACCAGTGACTAAATATCTTAAATATAAAAAAATTTCATTTTTTTAAATATTTAAGATACTGTAGATATTTGTAAAACATTACAAATTTACAGAATTGTTTTCAAGCAAAATATTAATATCTTAGATATTTGTAATGTAATTGACAGAAACAAATTACTTGTAAAAGTTTAAGTCATTTTTGAACGACATAGAACTACTTCTTGACTCATTTTATTAACAACAAAAACATTTCAAGAGTATTTTTAATTAATTAATTTGCAAATATCTTATAGATTTTATTTTTTCATTAAAAATTACTAAACCACTGTTAAAAGTAAAAAATATCTACTATATTGCTAATTTTTAAATACAAAATTCCGAATGAAAATTAAAACAAAAAATTTCTTAGAAACATTTTAAATTTAAGTACCATAATAAATACACGTCGACTACAAAAATAATTTTGAATGTATCACTACGATATTTTCAAATAGACGATTTATGGATATTGAAAGTTTGGAATATTTACAAATATCTAAGATAGTTTTAATTAAATACAATTATCTATGAGATATTTTAAAATTATGTAAATTTTTGCTTTTATTTTGCAAAAATAGCTGTCAATAAAAAGTAAAACGGCGTTCCATAAATAACTGCTACTTCATCTATTTTGCAACATGAATTATGTAGGAAATTTCAAGAAATTACTCAAATAGAAAGCAAAAATCTATATCTTTTTTGGCCAACCATCTTTGTTGATTTAAATCATTTACTGAGAAGGCCGGGGACCAAGAATAACTATTTTGGGACTCAAAAACCTAAATTAGACGTTGAGTTTATTAATAAGACGCAATATAGTCTTGACTGTCGAGTCGTCTATAAACCTTTTAATTTAATTCCCTGCCTCCTAATATCATAACTACATGCAAGTTTAAGCTGTAGGATTTCAAACAGTCTGGAAGTATCGTATTCTGGACATTTTTGGCACATTTGGGATTCCTTTCTAAACTTCGTTTTCAGAATAATTACATTTTTTGATTCCAAAAATATTTTATCTTTCGGTATCAGCTGCTTCGGGCACGCGGCATGCCGCTCGCTTCGTAATGTCCGAACAAAGCGCTCGTTATACCTAAGGATTAAGATTGGTAAATAACGCAAACCCTAGGGGTAGCATTTTTGTAAAAAAGACAATATTGGAAAAAAATTGTTAAAAAAAGAAGACTAAGTTCGTCAGTTAAAAATTGGGGAGAGAAGGAGGGCTAGCCCCCCCTAAATATTAAGTCAAGTAAAAAAATGTTAACGACTGCAATACATACCCATACTGGAACTATGGGAAAGTAAAAAATGAAACAAGTAAAAATAAATCAGTTCTTGCAAAATTGTAATCTGCTAACGGTTGCATAAAAAATAACCTATTCTCTTCAGATGTCTATTATAGAAATAAAAAACTTAGAGTAACATGTAATTATAAAACAACTGACCAAAGACTGCAAATTGCAAAATAGGTACATTGTATTTTTGCTACTCCTGCAAAGTTTTAACTTTCCCATTTTGCCTATACTTCATGTACCGCAACAATGGCCCTTAAAACAGTATTGAAAAACAAACTGTTTTGTGTTACACGGTTCTATTGTTCTAACTCAATTAACCAGCACTAACCCCGTTACCTTACACTAACACTGATAAGAAATTCTTGGACTTGAGATAAAGAAAGGATGTTTGTGCAGCAAATACACTGAAGTGTACTTGAAAGGCTTCATCATGGTTTCTCGAGTTTTATGATAGTTCAATACGCTGGCCATGTAACGAACGCAATGTTGTTTAATAACCGCATATTTGCAATAAATTATAGGAGTTATGCAGTTTGATGTAGCGTATAGCTACAACAACAACAATTACGAGAACAATTTCATTAAATGCTCATTATTGTGAAGTACGCCTGCTTTGTTTATCTGCTCGATATGAAATGAATCGTTTATAAAGTTTTTAAAAGAGGAAGAACCATACTTGCACTGTTACGCATTTGTAGACTTTAATGTGTGAAAATCAAAACCGTTAAATTAGTTTTGAGTTGAAACGTAATCAGGAATTGAAATCAATAACTGGTAACATTCAATTACACCCATCATTAAAAGGAAAAAAATGTTCACGGAATTTTATTTGGAAAATTAACTTCCTTTAATACTATTTTTAACCAGTTTAATTTAAGTTAAATTAATGAGATTTCTCGTAAAACAGTCATAAATCTTTATATAACTAGATTTGAGTTCCACCTAATAACATAAGTAAAATGTTAAGTTTTCTGATTACTGTAACCACTTCCAGGGTGTATAAATATCTGAAACCGGAAGCTGAAGTTACACATAATTTTTAGTGTAATTTTAACTATGAGAAGCTTTCTAGCTTCAAAATTGCGACCGCTACAATTATTAATAAATTTTATCTTTAGTGTCTTGTTAACTAGTAAGCAGATTACGAAAACATTTGTTAGTGTTATAGGTTTAATTTTACAGGTGGTATTATACAGTGTGTCCCACTTTTCCTGGAAACACTCCTAAAAAAGTAATTGTAGCCCAATTGAAACAGGATTTTTTTTACAGTATGGAGGATAGAAAGTAGCATCTTATGAGAATAATAAATGTTACAAGATGTAAAAGCCCAGCCTACTGCGATTTTTTTTCGTGGTTAAAAATCGAAAAGTTACATTGGAGATATAACACGTATCTACTTTACCGATCACATTATGTCAAACGGCATTTAGCCCAAGTTTGAACTCTCTTAAAAGAAAAATGAGTTCGTGTGATGGAAAAACAAAAATAAATTGGTCCGACGAAGTAACTCACACGTTTTTTAAACTTTTCAATAAAATTCAGACTCAACCAAAGTAGCACTTAACCAAACCTTGTAAGATTCTCCAACATATATAAATTGCTAACAGATGGCGCTTGTTCTGGAACAAAAATGGAACTAAACTTAGGGTAAATTTGGGTCAGGATATAGGTCAGTCAACCCAATACCTCTCTCGGAATTCCACAAAACAAGGAGGAATCGAATAAGTCCGTCAACTTGAAAGCCGTTCCGAAAGTAAGATTCAATAATGAATGTAATAAAAATCATTTTAACAATCTGCCCAATTCGTATAAAAAAATGACAACTAATTATTATCTGACATTATAAACATTCCCTTAGTCTAGCAAAGACGTGACTTTTGATTCCACAGCCTGCTGAGGATCAGTTTTTTTTGGATCTCTTGATAGTCGTGGATGTATGACATACTTGCATAGCCAGTTGTAGAAAAAATTATTCATTGTTGTTTTTGTAAAACAGCTGTTCGTTGCACACTTGGTTAAAATTGTAACGTCGGATAAATAATATATTGCATATTATTATTTACTGCAAGTAACTGATAATCGTTCTATAACAACAAACATCAACCAAAGCTTAAAGCAGTTTTAATTTGTAGCGCAATATTCCTAATTTTGTCCGTGTAACACGGAAACGGTAGCCGGTAGCTCTAATAACAAATTGGAGAGACAAAAAGCATTTTAAATATATCAGTGCTTAAAGAACTTTATATTTTCATCAATTAAGCACCTTAAGAAATAAACATATCTTAGTTAATATTTTGTAATTATTAGTACAATACGCCAAACTTGAAAAAGAAAAATGTGTTCTAAAATAAAATAAAATAATTATTTTCCTAAAACATTTAAAGGGCTTTAACTCCGTAACAATACACTTTTCAATAAAGGTAAATTATCAAAATCGTCCTATTTTTGTTTCTAGCTTTTGCTGTGATAAGTTGGCTATATATTTTCAACGCACCCTATATACAGGATATACAAATATTCAAACCAAAAATATATTAACTCACGTAGAATTCACGGAATGGGATGTTTCGACGCCGCCGATTAGACGCGTGGGATTTGGTCAAAGGACGTTTTGGCGTCAAGACGTTTCGGCGTCGAGACGTTTCGGCGCCTGGACGTTTCGGCGCCGGGACGATTCGGCGCCGAGACGTTTCGGCGCCGGAACGTTTCCCGGCGAGACCGTTGCGACACGAGGCCTTTTGGCGCAAAACAGTTTCGGTGCCGCCGATTCGACGCGATGACATTGCGGCGCAAATAAAATTATTTAAGTTTATACTTTTATATTTTTAACCATGTTTTACACATTTGAATAGTAGTACTTAATATATAGATTTATACGCATTATTAGTGTTATTTATTCAATTTTAATGTACGATATAAAAATAAAATAAATATAAAGGATAAACAGTATGTCAAAAAAATAATTAAAACCAGTGACTTTATTGTTGCCTCTTAGACACATTACATATTGATAAATAACACTAATGATTTGTATTAACCTACCTGCCTACGTATTAGTACTATAGCACTATTAAAAGTTGTCTAAATCAAACGAACTGCGTTAAACGTAGTAGCGCCGAAACGTTCTCGCGCCGAATCGGCGACGTCAAAACTGCTTCGCGCCGATACGGCCTCGCGCCGAAACCTCCTAGACCGTAGAATTCAGTGTTTTATTTATTTTTTCAAAAAACATATTTTTTTTACAGATGCACGTGTACTGATAAAGCACCACACTCAAAAGAAGGGGTGGTTGCCGACAAAACGCACAGGATGTGGTAAATCTATTAGAAGTCAACGTTAGTCTTTATCAAATTGATAAAAGTGACCACAAAAATTAAACTTGGCAGAGTATCCTGTGGCCATGTTCAAAGTGCTGGCCCACCTAAAACCATCCTTACCGAAGAAAGTGTGAATTTAATTCGTCAAGCCAGTTATGAAAGATTATTGGGTTACTGCAAAAGTTATAGGTTACAGTAATAACATTTTCTGTTGCTATTATGAAAAAAAATTACACTAATTCGATCCCCCTCCCCGCGCAACACTATCCTGCAAAATAATTACCTAAAATGTTTTCGGAGTTCAACTGGCACTCTTAAGGCTAGTTTGCTTGTTAGATTTGAAACCGTTGGTGGAAGCAAGATAGCATTATACGCACAATTCTTACTCTTCCAACACCCAGCAAACTGTATCAATACATTCTTCTCGTACCCCTGCTTTGAAATTTCACAATTTGGACAAGCCCAACTGTAAGGGCTCTAAATAGGTTAGGAACAAAAAGATATCGGTATGTAAAATTAACAGAATCAGTTCAGAGTTTGTAAAAGTTGTAAAATTGTTTTTAACATATGTGTATTTATTTACACCTTATAAATTATATACCAAAATGAAGGGCAAAAATCCAAGTCAGTAGGTCTTTTAATTATCAACCTATAGTTTTGAGAGTGTTAGCGACAAAGTATCATTTATTCTTCCTTCGGCTTGCGTAAACGACCATATGCGTACTGACCAACCGATGCTAGAACTAGAAGATTGAACCGTTAGTTGCTGAAAAACATGGCAGCACCTGTGTATCCGTACATTACGTTATAGCCATTTCCCTTATGATGCCATCCCACGATCGCATGTTGCACCCGCCGACAAAGAAGTTTCACTTCAAAAAGGTGAGAAAATTGCGCGCTGGAGTTCTGTTACATCAGGATAACGCTCCTGTTCACAATATTTATTGGTAGCATTCATGAAGCTGGGTTCAAATTATTGAGCACTCCAGTTATGCCCTGGACTTAGCCCGCAGTGACTTTTACTTTGGCTATTCCTAAAACAAAGAACTTGCGTTCCTGGTAACAACGCTGTGATGGTAGCAGTTTAGAGAAGCCAATAAGAATTGGAGGGCCTTAAAGCTGTTGAGCATAAATATGTTAAATATATCTCGATCCAAAGTAGGAAATTATGTAGAGAAATAAAAAGGTTTTTGTTTCTCTGGCCTGCTTGTTTCTGTCACGAACAATAAATATTAAACTATTCTCATATTTTTGGAAATTCGAAAACACAGCAAATATTTGAACAATCTTTCTTAAAAATGTTTTAGAAGTATAAAACTCTATACCTGTCCTGCTCGGAAACGTAATTATAAATTCTGATACTATTTTTATCGTGCCGTCAGGGATACAGCTCTTTTGCCAACTTAAAAGACATTTTTTAAGGAATTGAGAAACACCACGCAGTCTGGATATGTGAGATAGCTATTTAAGAATTCCAGCTTGATACAAACAAAAGAATGCACAAAACCAGAAATGTCAGAAATTTTAAAATGAAAATTTTAGTGCATTATTTTTGTTTTTCGCGAAAAATATAGAATATACAGGGTTATTCATTAAAAAGTGGCCATAGACCAACCATACAATTGTTTGTGCATTGTATTGTTATTGTGTTTATAGCTTTTTAACTGTTTTTTAAATAATTTTCTTTGGTTTCTATATTGTTTTCATAGTCAACTTATAATTAAAACAATTTTAAATGACCATCCATGGTTTACAAAAGCATCGGACAATTAATTGCGAATAACTCGAAGACGGTTAGTTTTTTCGCTATATTGCCCCTATATTTTTATATTCAGAATCAAAAGTGCTATATCTGATTTCCTAAAAAATGCCATGTTGCCGTAAAAAAAGTAGGGTTCTTTTGTTGTGGCCATCTTGAAAACGGAAATTCAAATTTTTTCAATATTCTTCTTAGTTAGGGGGAGCTTCACAAATTTACTTTGGGAACCATTATGTCTATTTATTTTTAATAAAATAGTTGGCCTATAGCCACTTTTGAATGAAAATGATATTTTATTTATTATGTCCCCAGGATACTTTGGCTTAGAATTTAAACTGCGTTACTGTTATTAGTTACTAAAAAGAAAATTATTTATACATTTAAAATTAAGCAAAAATCTAAATAAATATTAATAAATTCAAGACGTGTCCTTTTAATCCCACGCTAACAACATGTTCTCATGTTTTTGTAGCAAAGCGGTTCAGGTGCTGTCTTCTAAGCAGCAGGTCCGGGTTCCAATCTTGAGTGCTACAGACTTTTTTACTAATTGTTTTGTTATTTATTCAATTATCACACAGGTTTTACAATCAAATGGTAAAAAGCATACGATTTGTACAGTAAATTGTAAATTTAATATTCAGGTAATGAATTAATTAAATTAATATTAATTTCATTATTATACAAGGGATTTCTGCTTAGAAGACCGCAACCTCAACCGCTTCGCTAAAAACACATTACAATATGTTATTATTATTCTGGTATTAAAAAGGCACGTGTTAAGTTTATTAATATTTATTTAAATTTTTGTTTAATTTTAAATGTAAAAAATACTTTCTTTTTGGATAAACGATATCTACTAATAGCAGCTAATAACAATAATACAATTTCAATTCATAGCCAAAAAGTATCCTGGACATAAAATTTGGGAAAATATAATTTGCACATAGTTCAACTTTTCTGAGAAAGAAATAATGCACAGCATTACATTTGAAAATAAATCTCCAAAAATGAACCAACACTAAAAGTATTCTTACAACCCTGTTTTATTTACTCTATTATTAATGTTATAGTAAAACAATTTGATTTACGGATATAGAAAGCAATATTAAATTATTCTATTTTCTAGTTTTGAAACAGAAAACTAGAAGACAGGATTAATGTTTAAACATTTTTGAAAACTTCGTGCATATTTCTTACGACCCGTTTTATAAAACTACGAAAATATTATTTGGGGGGGGGGAAGGGGGGGAATTACATCAAAACCTCTTTGGAAAAAAATTCGAAAACAAAAATGTTTTCAAAATTGGAATGTTGCAAATGTGAAAATAGGAAAACTGATAGAGAAACAGTAATTAGTTTCTAGCAAACTCTCTAGCTGAAATGGTAGAATTTTGATATTATTTAGTGCTTGTTTATTTAAACATGGAAATATAATACAGTTTCCCAGGAAAGTTGAACTATAGACAAAATGGATGGAAAATTATATTTTCCAGATTTTATATCTCCAGGATACTTAGGCTAAGAATTTAATCCGAGAGTAACATCAATACTTTCTAATGTCTCTGTTTTATGCAGAAACCCCAGGTTCTAATGCTAGGTAGGACAAACTTTTTCTAATTTTTTTAAATATAATTCTTTTACTGTTTTCGTCCTTTTATAACTGAAATTTTAATGAAAACTAAAAAAATTATAAATAATAATATAATAAGTATCAATTTAATTATTTTGGTACCTTACGTATTAAAATTACAATTTACTTTACAAATCGTGTTCTTTTTACTATTTTATTGTACGAGTAGAACTAGTGTAGAAATTAAATAACGAACAAAAAAAATTAAAGGAAAGTTTGTTCTACCGATGCGATGATTAGAATCCAGGTTTTCTGCATAAAAAACAGCTACCGTAAGCATGTCGCTACGGAGACATTAGAAAGTTATTGTTACTCTCGAATTAAAAGAACACGTCTTGAATTTATTAATATTTGTTTAGTTTTTTGCTTAATTTTAAATGTAAAAAATATTATTGTTTGACTAAACGGCGCTAATAACAATAATACAGTTTAAATTCTTAGCGAAAGTTTACTGAAGACATAAAATCTGGAAAATATAATTTTTCATGCATTTTGCACCTATGGTTCACCTTTCTTGGGAAACCCTGTATAATATACAAACAGCCTTTGTTGAGAAAAATGTTTGTTAAACTTTACACCTAAAGAATTCAGTCATGCTTTTCACAAGTCGTCTGTGACGCCCTTTAATAATTTTTAAAATGTTTGTAAATAAGTGCTTTTATATTCAATAAACGGGGAATGATAGCATATCAGCTGAGTTAAAGCAAGTTGTTCAACCGTATTTGAATTTTGATTATGATTTTTTGGATGCAGAGATTTAAAAAGGCCCATTCTTTCCTTTTATTTCTTAATTTCTTGTGTTCTTTAACCTCACATTATTTTTCCAAGAAAATCAAAATATTGATGGTTGTAAGTTTATTTCAAGCTACGCTTGTATTCTTATATGCCTTCTGAGTTTCTGTGGTATACAAGTGTGGCTTACTACTTGTCATAGCGTAGAGAGCTGCTACAATTCTTAAGAGAGTATATAATAAAATACGGTATCTCACGTATACTTCAAAACACGTCAGAAACAAATTCAAACTAATGAACGCAGTTTTAATTAACCGAAGTCTAATGAACAAAGTGATTAATCAATTTAAAACATTAAATGAGCAGCTTAAAGCGTATATGTGCTTACAATTTAGTCACACATGACGCAGATAAAGGAATTTTTTATGAAAACAACAATTTTGCTGTATCGTGCCCATGCAGATTTGTTTTATTACAAAGTTTATAATTTTGCAGTTTTGTTATATACCATTTTTGCATTCATATATTTTAAAACATCTACAATGTGTCCCAAAACTAGCCGAACGTAAGCTAAATAGCTTATAAAACCACCTTGAAATGCCCCCGTCAATTTAACACGTCATAACCATAAGGAACGCATATTTTTATATTACATACTTGGTAAAAATTTTGGTAAGCTTCAGGTTTAATTACACTTCAAATTAATTAATTTACAATTGCAATAAACAAAGTTCCGCTTATAATTGCGAAACTACGCTTTCCCGCACGCGCGTAGTTAGCAAACGGGCGTTGCGTGGTCACGACTAAACAACGGTAACGATAAAGTGCAGAGATTTAAATCCCGCTCACCGCAATTTTTATTACTATTTTTGTACTTTCTAATTGCCTGTTTTGTTTTATAAGCGCTATATTGTTTTTATACTGTTTTTTGTTAAAAAAAATTTGTTAAATTACACAATGTAATATATTTAACTAAATCTTCATTTGGTCATCTTTGCATAATAAAGTATTGGACGATAAAGAACTCAAAATAAAATTATGCTATTTCACAGCTGTTGCATCATAGATCATGATGATCTACGATTTAGCCGTTTCAATTGAATTTATACCAACTTATTTGAAAATGTTCCGATTATTTCACAGTTTCTCAATTTTACTAAAAATCTTGATTTTACAGAATGTTACAACTTATTTAATGGGTAATGTTGACTAAATACTTTTATAGTTTTCATTCGGCATTTTTTTAAAACTATGATTCAACAGTTGTGAAATAGCTGAATTATTATTTGAATATCTTAATTCTTAAATATTTTATTGTGTAACAATGATTCAATGCAGATTTAATTAAAGTTAGAAAAAAAGACAAAAACAATATTTAGCTCTTATAAAATAAAACAGATAATTAAAAAAAATAGTAATAAAAAAATTGCCAGTGAGCGGGATTTAAAACGCTGCACTTTCGGTACCGTGATTGTGCCTCGAGCGTGCAACACCCGTTTGCTAACTACGCTATGAGACGCGGATGCGGGGAAGCGTAATTTCGGAGTTATAAGCCGAATTCGTTTATTGCAATCGTAAATTAATTGATTTAAGCCGTAATTAAACCGGAAGCTTGCCAAAATTCCTACATAGTAAAACAAAAATATGCGTTCTTTATCGTTATGACGTCTAAAATTGACGGGAGCATTTCAGGGAGATATTACACGAGATTCAATTTCCCCATGTTATCTGCCTATGTTCGGCTAGTCTTGGGACACATCCGTATCCCTTACACCTGTCTCAACTTCATCTTGACACAGCTTATTGATTATTTTGTTAGCAGTTTCTCGGTTCCGATGTTTATGTAAAAGTCACAAAGGGTGAGTTACGTACGTAGCTCACAAGGTGAGCTAATTGATTTAAAATACAATAGGAAAATATAACCTATAAGAGATTTTAGAACACTTCAGTAAAATTGAAATATTTTTGCGAAGCGTTTTATTCAGAGTCTCTTAACGGTAAAAGTTTTAAAAACGTTCCCTTCTTTTTTACCAAACTGCAGTTAAGGAATAGGATTATGTTGTTATAAAGAAGAGCTTAAATTGTTAATCATTTTATAATGCAATTTATTACAAAGTAAAATTTTGAGTACGCCACTGTATTACAGCCATAACAAAATTTAAATCGTTGATTTTCAACCTATTGATTTGGCTTTGAAGTTTGAAATGTCAATGAACAATTCACAGCTATAACATTTATTTAGTCATCTGTACATAATATACCTCTCCAACTTCAGTCAATTAGTAACTAGCATTCTTACATGGATGGAAACTAATAATGACTTCATTATTTACGTCTGTTAGCACCTCGCGTGTTTAAGTAGGTGAATCATAAATACTTTCTATTTTAATTTCAATTGCAAAGAAACAAAAGCACGTGCAGCATATTCAGGCGCAAAATATTCATAGACGAAGAAAGAAAATTTACAAGCAGCCACTCAGTAATTCCAAGCATGCAAAGGACACTTTTCATTAGGGATTTCGTGACGGAACCGTTAACTTTTTACAGGTTATTGGAAAATTGGATATTTGAACGGACTAACAACTAACTGTTTTATTTATTTTTTAATTAATTATTATAGCTATAACTTGTAACCGTCTACACTCGAAACGCTTAAAAATTAGAAAGGAATGTCACAATTTCTGGTACTTAAAATGCAAAAGTTCGTTCAAATTAGCAAATGATGTCTCAATTAGAATTTTGGTTAATTAAGATGTGACCAAAGACAAGTCGCGATTGGATCTTCTGCTGTTAAATGGCGCAATATATGTAAATTATTAATATCTCTAACTCGTTCAAGAAAAAGAAAAATAGAAAACAAGATCATAACTTTTGTAGCTTTTCAGGTTAAAGTCAACCTAATTTCAACTATTTAGAAATAGCATAGCATCATATCATATCCAACAGTTGGAAATGAATCAAAATATTATTGCATCATGTGAGAGCAAATCTATTAATATAAGAAACCGAATAGAGTTTTGCACCTGCAAAAAAATAGAGCGATCTTGGGAAGGAAACTATGCAAAGAAGAAAGAACATTAGTTTTTTTTGCCTATCTATTTTGAAAACTTGCCAAATCTCCTTGGTAGCGATTAGATACAAAGACGTATGCACCTAAGTATCTTGTGTGTTTTTTTGCCTGACAAATTACCCGGCTTCCGTTTTAAAGACTAGCACATTTTTCTAAATTTACATTAGCTAAATTAACAATGTTTTAAATTCGAAATAGAAATTTTATGCACAGGAACAACCGGCTTGACAATGTGACAGCTTGGACGGGGAAAACTAGAACAAAAACAGTTCTAAAACCCCAAGGCACTATTTCAGAGTCTTTAAACAAATACTACAAGAGCTATTCTGGTAGGGAAAGACCTCATTAGTGGTTTTAATTGCAATCTTTAGGGTCCACGCTAACTACAGCATTCACACACTCCTTTTGCCGCTTTTGCATTATACTGCAGAAATTTTTAAGTGCTCTCTACGGTAAAATATCTAAAGGAAGGAAAGAAATTGTGTGCTTTATTTTTCTTGGCTAAAAAAGAATCTAATGCTAGGTTTAACGCTCTAAGCGAAATCCATAAAAGAAAATAGTTTAAATTTATTGACACATAGGGAAACTAAAACCGAAGATTAAGGGATTATACTGCCATTGTTCTTATGAAAATGAAATAAAGATACGGAGCTCCATAAAAGAAATCGATTATTCATTAAACTTATCTGAATGTTTGGGGTTTTACGTTTATTGCCTGATATTTCTACTTTATTCCATAAACTCACAATTGTTTTCCTTTTTCAAGTGGGGTTTTCTGGTAATTTCTTTCCAAATTGTTTTTTTATGTCGCTGGATTAGTTCGAAAAATTAAACACGAATACACCACAGAAAGTCAATAAAATTAAGCAAATTTTTGGCTTCTGCAAAAAACAAGTCGCCGTGAATTATTACACACTATAGCTATTTCTCGTATACAAATTTTTCGGATCTAAATGATAACATCGCGTGCATAAAATGTGTCCGAATGATTGTTATTAGTCTGAATTTTTGACAAATATACATTTTTCATTTTAGTAGCTAATGCAGAGTTACTGAAATAATGACGAGCTTCCTAGAATTTTTGCTGGTTCGAGTTTACGTTTATTTTCCATTTTTTTACATTAATTGTATTCGTTCAGTGGCGGGTCGTGAATTTTTACCGGGGCTTATTGCAACTGGCCCAACATGATCTTTTGCCAAAAAATATCTTGCTTATACTACAATCACAGGAAGCTCCACGAGTTTTTCCTTACCATTTACAAATATTAATATTAAAAAAAACTGTTTAAATATTTCAAATACCCAAAAATCCAGACACGGCAGTTGTGTTAAGAAAGGACTTTGTTCTTTAGCTATTTAATAATAGTTGAGGTGGAACTGAATCTAAACTGAGCTGAATTTGATCTCTTTTTTCAATTAAAGCTTTAAACCCGAACCGGTATTGAATTGAAATGAAAAAGTTTGATGTTTAGCTCGTTTTTCAATGCAATCCCCGATACGAATTTCTACTGTTTTAAATGTACGGTGATCTGAGTGAGTTTGAATTAAACGGCTTGATATTAATTGGAAGGGAAAGATTTATAATTAAAAAATCAAAAAAATGCAATCAATTTCTTTTATGCTTCCTGCACTCGTTTGTTCGCTCATGTAACGGTAACCGCTGGCCTGAATAAACGAAATTTCAGACAAAATTCGAAGCCCGACGCACAAATTGACATGGATTTTTCGTATCATATTTTCAAATAACGAAATTTTTGTAAAGGTGAAGAGAGAATCTGGTAGAAGACGTTAAAACAACCAGAATCCCTTTTCTGAACTTCAAAGTTTTAAAATAGCTATCACTATGAATACTGAACGTTTTCCAAATTTTTAACAAAAAGGAGTGGTCAGATTGGCGTCAAACTTGTTACGGTTATAGTCGTAAGCGGGCAGAATATTCTGCTATAGTTATAAAATATGAAAATATGTCAAAATTAAAGAATTTCCATATTTCTAACGAAATTTTTAAAAACTTCCCACACAATATTTAAGTTATTAATAATAGGAATGGGCTATCATATAAATTAATTTCTAAATTATCTAAATGCTTTGTGACGCCCCTATGATTTTTAGAGATTTGGGAATTGTAACTTTTTTATTTAATAAACCAACGATGATCGCATTTTTGCAGTTAAGCTAAATTGCCAGTGAGTAAAACAGTAGAATTTGACTTTGAACTTAATTTTTAGGCGCAGGAATTTTTACGAGGGCTACTCTTCTTAGTGCTTCATTTTTTGGTTGCCTTGGTTACTAATTTTTGTTGTTCTTTAATTTTCAATTTTTTTTTCGCAATAATAAAAAAAATCAATTAGTTTGACCTATTTCTAGCTAGACTGTATTGTTATAGGCGTTCTGAGTTCAAACAGTGTAGAAATAATGACTCAGTACCTGTCATAGCGTTGCGAGCGGCTAAAGCTAATCTGATCTTAGAGTATCGTTGAGCTTATAACGTTGTAAAATAAAACATATTATTTAATAATGAACGAAACACTTCGCCTGACTTTCCTATACTTTAGAAATAGTTGTATCATATTACAAAAGTATGTTTGTAGTTTTGTATCAACGCTATAAGATCTCACCACTGCTGCCATTGTGCCGGCTTGGCTAGCGGCTAAACCTATTAATGTATCTACCGTGACATATGTCGAGGTGACATTTATACATTGAACTGCGAGGTATTAAACGCATCAATACTACAATCCACACTAAAGGTAAACAAATGAAGAAATTTTCGGGCCTGGCCCGGCCCGGCAAATTTAGAAGATGACTAGCCCAGCCCGGCCTGTTCTTTAAGTACACGATTTGAGACCCGGCCCAGCCCGATAAATTCAAAAAGGGACTGGTCCGGCCCGTTTTATAAATGAATAAATTTTGCCTATCTAATGTATCCTACAAAATTTGGCAGGTCAACTGCGAGGTATTAAACGCAGCAATACTACAATCCACACTAAAGGTAAACAAATGAAGAAATTTTCGGGTCTGGCCCGGCCCGGCAAATTTAGAAGATGACTAGCCCAGCCCGGCATGTTCTTTAAGTACACGATTTGAGACCCGGCCCAGCCCGATAAATTCAAAAAGGGACTGGTCCGGCCCGTTTTATAAATGAATAAATTTTGCCTATCTAATGTATCCTACAAAATTTGGCAGGTCAACTGCGAGGTATTAAACGCAGCAATACTACAATCCACACTAAAGGTAAACAAATGAAGAAATTTTCGGGTCTGGCCCGGCCCGGCAAATTTAGAAGATGACTAGCCCAGCCCGGCCTGTTCTTTAAGTACACGATTTGCGACCCGGCCCAGCCCGATAAATTCAAAAAGGGACTGGTCCGGCCCGTTTTATAAATGAATAAATTTTGCCTATCTAATGTATCCTACAAAATTTGGCAGGTCAACTGCGAGGTATTAAACGCAGCAATACTACAATCCACACTAAAGGTAAACAAATGAAGAAATTTTCGGGTCTGGCCCGGCCCGGCAAATTTAGAAGATGACTATCCCAGCCCGGCCTGTTCTTTAAGTACACGATTTGAGACCCGGCCCAGCCCGATAAATTCAAAAAGGGACTGGTCCGGCCCGTTTTATAAATGAATAAATTTTGCCTATCTAATGTATCCTACAAAATTTGGCAGGTCAACTGCGAGGTATTAAACGCAGCAATACTACAATCCACACTAAAGGTAAACAAATGAAGAAATTTTCGGGTCTGGCCCGGCCCGGCAAATTTAGAAGATGACTAGCCCAGCCCGGCCTGTTCTTTAAGTACACGATTTGAGACCCGGCCCAGCCCGATAAATTCAAAAAGGGACTGGTCCGGCCCGTTTTATAAATGAATAAATTTTGCCTATCTAATGTATCCTACAAAATTTGGCAGGTCAACTGCGAGGTATTAAACGCAGCAATACTACAATCCACACTAAAGGTAAACAAATGAAGAAATTTTCGGGCCTGGCCCGGCCCGGCAAATTTAGAAGATGACTAGCCCAGCCCGGCCTGTTCTTTAAGTACACGATTTGAGACCCGGCCCAGCCCGATAAATTCAAAAAGGGACTGGTCCGGCCCGTTTTATAAATGAATAAATTTTGCCTATCTAATGTATCCTACAAAATTTGGCAGGTCAACTGCGAGGTATTAAACGCAGCAATACTACAATCCACACTAAAGGTAAACAAATGAAGAAATTTTCGGGTCTGGCCCGGCCCGGCAAATTTAGAAGATGACTAGCCCAGCCCGGCATGTTCTTTAAGTACACGATTTGAGACCCGGCCCAGCCCGATAAATTCAAAAAGGGACTGGTCCGGCCCGTTTTATAAATGAATAAATTTTGCCTATCTAATGTATCCTACAAAATTTGGCAGGTCAACTGCGAGGTATTAAACGCAGCAATACTACAATCCACACTAAAGGTAAACAAATGAAGAAATTTTCGGGTCTGGCCCGGCCCGGCAAATTTAGAAGATGACTAGCCCAGCCCGGCCTGTTCTTTAAGTACACGATTTGCGACCCGGCCCAGCCCGATAAATTCAAAAAGGGACTGGTCCGGCCCGTTTTATAAATGAATAAATTTTGCCTATCTAATGTATCCTACAAAATTTGGCAGGTCAACTGCGAGGTATTAAACGCAGCAATACTACAATCCACACTAAAGGTAAACAAATGAAGAAATTTTCGGGTCTGGCCCGGCCCGGCAAATTTAGAAGATGACTATCCCAGCCCGGCCTGTTCTTTAAGTACACGATTTGAGACCCGGCCCAGCCCGATAAATTCAAAAAGGGACTGGTCCGGCCCGTTTTATAAATGAATAAATTTTGCCTATCTAATGTATCCTACAAAATTTGGCAGGTCAACTGCGAGGTATTAAACGCAGCAATACTACAATCCACACTAAAGGTAAACAAATGAAGAAATTTTCGGGTCTGGCCCGGCCCGGCAAATTTAGAAGATGACTAGCCCAGCCCGGCCTGTTCTTTAAGTACACGATTTGAGACCCGGCCCAGCCCGATAAATTCAAAAAGGGACTGGTCCGGCCCGTTTTATAAATGAATAAATTTTGCCTATCTAATGTATCCTACAAAATTTGGCAGGTCAACTGCGAGGTATTAAACGCAGCAATACTACAATCCACACTAAAGGTAAACAAATGAAGAAATTTTCGGGTCTGGCCCGGCCCGGCAAATTTAGAAGATGACTAACCCAGCCCGGCATGTTCTTTAAGTACACGATTTGAGACCCGGCCCAGCCCGATAAATTCAAAAAGGGACTGGTCCGGCCCGTTTTATAAATGAATAAATTTTGCCTATCTAATGTATCCTACAAAATTTGGCAGGTCAACTGCGAGGTATTAAACGCAGCAATACTACAATCCACACTAAAGGTAAACAAATGAAGAAATTTTCGGGTCTGGCCCGGCCCGGCAAATTTAGAAGATGACTAGCCCAGCCCGGCATGTTCTTTAAGTACACGATTTGAGACCCGGCCCAGCCCGATAAATTCAAAAAGGGACTGGTCCGGCCCGTTTTATAAATGTATAAATTTTGCCTATCTAATTTATCCCGCAAAATTTGGCAGGTCAACTGCGAGGTATTAAACACAGCAGTACTACGATTTACACTAGAGGTGGTCAAATGAAGATGTTTTCATGCCCGACCCGGCCCAGCAAATTCAGATGGGATAGCCTGGCCTGGCCTGTTCTTTAGGTATATGATTTGAAGCTCGGCCCGGCCCGATAAATTCAAAAACGAGCTAGCCCGGCCCGGCCCAGCCCGTTTAACGAATATATAAATTTCGCCCGGCAAATTTATCACAGAAAATTTGGCAGGTCAACTCAACTTTCAGTTTTTCTGTAACATTATTTGACGTTTTAGTTACGCTGGGTGTTGTTAGCTCTGCCAGGCCGGTTAAGCCTTGCTGGCCCGACGAGGCCCTGTTAGGCACAGCTGGCTCTACTAGGCCCGGCCAAGAATTTAAATAAGCCCGGCCCGGTCCTATAGTAAATTGTTTTGTATTTTTAGGCTGGGCCCGGCTTGTGAGCCGGATATGTGGAGACCTAAACGTTCGGTATAACCGCACTCGCAGAGAAATAAGCGGAGTGGGACCCAAACCACATCCATAACTCTATGAGTCAACAGAATTTAAATCACCATTTCAAAAATTTTCTTTGCGTGATTATTAGTAAAATATATTTACTAAACACTATCATTAAAATGTGATGCTATTGTTTTGTAGCAGGTGAAGCCTGCAATATTTAAAAATAAAAACTAATGTGAACATATTTCAAAGAAAGTTTAGTGTATACCCCGGTGTATACGTTGCGGACCAAAAACCAGGGTGTTAAAATAAAATTGATTAAAATTGTGATTTAAATTATGATCTAAATCAAACGTTTTATATAAAAAAAATTGATTTAAATCAATTGCATTTTGCGTGGAGTGTCTTTTTAATTTATTGTTAAATATTTCCATTTATACAATAACGTGCATAATTTGACAGTAAGCTTAGTGTTACACAACTATACAGGGTGACTAAAAAGTAAGGCATAATGTCTAACACGGCCTCCTGTGTTAATACCGACTTTGCGTCGCTATAGGGATAAATTTCTACCGTTGGTGGCGCTGCTATCGATGTCACAATGGCTGCGTTGTTCAGTAATGACTTCATTTATGTACAGCAAGTGCCATTTAACCTTGCAAAAAAAATGACGATAAGTTTAAAAGGCGAGAAGCCGTTACACTCTCAAGCAAAAGCAAGGTCTTTTATTACATTTCTAGTTTCTTTGCTGTATTTTTTATACGTAACCTAAATTATCGTTAATCCCTCCTCAAAGCAAACTGTTTCTAACCTTATGGGGCACGGCCTTTTAATTTGTCAAAAAATCCACAATTTTTCGTAAACCATAAATAAATTGACTTTCACTTTTTAGTAGAGTGTACCACACTGTCCAACAGCCAATTAGAGCTAGTTTAAGTTACGACTACCGACGAAACAAAGCGCAAGTAGCCGAATCAAAGCCCACTAAAATTTGCAAGGTTAGGTGGCACATGCTGTACACGTAGGCCTGGATGTAATACGCGAATTGCACGTGAATAGTTTAAAGTTTTTATATAAAATCGGAATATTTCTTCGAATTGTAGCATCACACGTAAGTAAAATAAAATATTAAAGCAATTATTAGTTAAAAAACACCGTCCTCGAATAATTAATGTTGCCTAACATAGCATTACTAAACAATTTTCTAAAGTAACATTTTAATAGCCCGAATTCATTTTTAATTTATTTAAGCTGGTTGACTACTAAATTCTTATTTTTCAGGATCATTGAAGATGAAATTTTTATCTTTAAAATCGCTCTTTGAGCATTTAGAAGCCAGCCCAAGTTCTCGATGTATTGCTGAAGGGGAAGCTGTTCTTAATGCTAATCATATATTTACATGTGAAAGTGTGGAGCGCCGTGACAATTATATTAAATTACTCGCATTATGTTTAAAAACGAGTGCGCTAACCACAGATCCACAAAAAATTTCATGAATTTTTAAATGGAGGATAAAATAAACAGTACTTGTGCACCTAACATACCTGGTAAATAAAAATCTTCCTTCAAAAAATGAAGGGAACATACTAACATTCTTGGTGTTGTTGGTTTTCCCATTAATAACTTTAATTCCCATGCCTTGCGTCGGTCAACACTTTCCACAACACCTATATTGTTTTCCAGTTCAACAAAACCACTTTTGGGTTTGGGAAAGGTATGAAAACTAAGCGATGGATTCGCGGATTTTCGGCTATGGCATCGATACACACAACAATTTGTATTGGAAATTTTTTTTTAGAACTTTCAATATTCATTTTACAACAGTGATATTATCATATTAACAATACTCGTGCTAATACTTGTGTACGCGCGTATACCTGTTCTCAAATATTACTGTTCTTGGCGGCCATTACAGTAATTCAATTTATCAACACGGGTGGCGTGTGGTTAAAAATTATCCCCTATACGGCCTGGCCTGCATTATACGTTTTCCTACAAATTTCGCTTTTTGCAGAGGCGCTACTATCCAGTGGTTGGGTGTCATCAAAATCAAATGTCTTAGCTGAGGTTAAGTTAGTAATTGGTTGACGTAAATGCGGAAAAAATGAAAAATTGCATTGTTTTTTATTTCCAATTTCAGTTGTTATGACCCCAGCGCGGATTTGTAAGCATTTATTTTTATAAATTCATGTAAAGAAATTTCCTTGCAATATATTGAGTTGCGGGAGGAACCTCAACATTTCTGCTTATATCTACTATTTCGGCGACATAGTGATGTGTGATGTGATCAAATGTCAATATTATTAAAACCAAAAGCAATCAACCGCCACTAGCTTATGCAAATCGCGACTATATGGTTTAAATATATAAAATTTTAATGCATCCCTTCCGGTGCGAACCACTAGATGGCGCCACATACGGAGCGCTAATATAAAGTTTTTGCAGAATCAAAGTATTTCTTGGCACGGCTGGCAGTAATACCGACGCGAAGTCGTTATTAATACAGAAGGCCATGGTCTAAATTCGTAAACATTGATTCTATGAAAATATAGCCTTAATAAAAGTTATTTGCTAAATTTTATCGTACACTTTGTCACCATTCAATTTTTTACGGTTCGTTATTTGGTTTCTATGGCAACTAGGAAATTTTTTAATTTAATTTTACCTTTGATAATGACATGTACGCACACATGTATAGGGTTAAATGAAAGATCTGTTGAAGTGATTAATTATTATTTTATTTATATTAACTTTAAAAGCATTTTTTCATCAATATTTACGATATTGCAGACATTATGCTTTACTTTTTGCCCACTCTGTATACTTTATTTGAGCTGCATACATTATAAAGTAATTATTACTTCTTCATAAATCCATACAATAAATACAATTTTAATCCAGCATAATCATTTTTTAATTTTAATTTAAAAAATCCGATTTAAATCAAATACGTCAATTTTAGATTTTTTTATTTAATCTTGGTTAATTGTTACTAAAATATTTAAACAAAACATTAATTCTGCAGATAATACGTTATTACTTTGGGCAAATAGCCAAATATTTTAAAATTAAATAATCATTTAAATCAAAAAAAATCAATTTTAATAAATAAAATTCGATTTAAATCAAATACATCAATTTTTTTATTTTTAATAAATATAAAATTACGATATATTGCACTCTGCCAATAATTTAAAAAAATATTAAACTAAATGTGTGTAAAGTTTTAAACTCAACAAAGTACTGAGTGGTAATCCTAAATACTCTTTGTTTTTCAAATATCTGTGGATTTCTTGGAAAACTTTAAATGTATGGAAATTTGATGCGGTGGTATTTCCCTCACGCAATTATAAATACAAAATAAATGATAGATATTTACATTTTTTAATAATTAGTTTTAAGCTAGTAATTGAAAAGTTCTTAGTTAGTATTAAACATGGTTTGAAGAATGTTTATGGCTGCAGGATTTTCCTACATTTGATACTAACTTTTCTAAAATGGCATCGGTTCCAGTGGCGGTCCGTTTTATTAGGCAAGGCAGACAGTGCCTACCAATAACTTAAAAAAAATCTAACTCTGTTTGCATAAAAAAGTTTTTTTACATACAGTTTGTAAATTTTAACAAAACCGCGTAACGTTAATAATTGGGCGCCAAATAAATAGACCGTTGACTTTAAACACAGTTTTGCTTACGCTGCGACCTTATCGGACCAAATGGTTCAAGCTACGACACAATCAACCAATCTATTATTCTTAATATGTTTGTATGCACATTGATTAAATTATGCAATGATCAGATGCAAAGAAATAGTGGGGATTTCAAAACGCAATAAGCACCGAAAAGGCACGGCCTCTGTAGTTTTTACTTTACTTACGTCGGTCAGCGGCAATCGGGAGTAGAGTGCAGCTATTCTGTAATTATTTATTTTATACGTAGTTTGCAAATTTGTAGCAAACATGGAAAATCTCGTTGGCCAGCTTTTAAAAGAAAACTTTAATGGGTACTCTTACGAAAGACAAATGTAAATAAAAAATCATGGGCGATGTACTTCAAAGTTACTAGGGCTGTTACAAACAATCAAATGACGCAATTATTTGGCGTTAGACGAAAGTTTACGTTTTCAAATTAAAGTCCATAATGACTTAATGACAAAGTGAAATTTAATAGGGATTTTATGCGTAGATTAATTCTTTGTAAATTGGAGTTGCCGTTGTTTTTTACTTTTTAATCGTAATGTTAAACAATTTTTGCCATTGCCTACCTGAATTTTGAACCCACGGAACGCCACTGATTCGTTCATGTACTTCAGTTCAATAATACCAATAGCTTTTATCAAAAGATTAAAATGCATCGTTTTGTGCAATGCAAACGTAGAATACTGTTATTCCATCAAGGCCAAATTTTTACAGAAATATTGATGAAGTGTTTATACCACATGTTATTACAAAATTTCCTATTTCTTGTTAAATATTTTACTTTTTTAATTATTTTGAAAAATGTTAAGAGAATTGCGTTTTTTATAAATTTTTACAAATATCTTGAAATTATTAGGGGTTTTGAAATTTTGTAATTTCTCTTTTAAAATCATAAATTAAAACTTATCCATTCACATTTTTTCCAAAGTGTACAACTTAGGAATACACACATCCTGTGAAAAATCCGATATAATTATGTAGACCCTTTAGTAATTCCTCAGATTAAAAAATTAAGCCTATAAAAACAACTATAAAATTTGATTGAACAATAAATTTTACCGTACATAAGAAATGTCAATCTCCATTACTGTTATGTGGGGTACAGCCGGATGTTTTTACAGGTGCTCGAGAGTTTGCGATTTGCCGTAAGGAAAACTTTAGCTATTTTTAAATTTTTGTAGTATCAATTTTTACAAAATCACGGTTCAGAAAACTGTACACAGTACACACATTAAGAATTACAAAAAATACGTATACACTCTTTAGATAAAAAAAGTCTTTTTTGAATTAAGAAGGAATTAAAATTACAATTAAAATAAGTGCCAATAAAATTTTTCAAAAATTAATTAAATTTTGTGATTTTTTCAAGCATACTTAGTTTTTTAAATTAAGGATTTAAAATTTTCTGTTAAATTGGACGGTTTTATTTATAACTACCAATGTGGTATTTAGCAAAATTTATTTACGGCTAAATAGTTTCCCATGCTTATGGTAAAAACAAATTAGTCACTTTAATAATTCAAATTTAGGAATTTACAATTTTCAATATATTATAAAATTCGAAAATCCGAATCATTGTCAATTTGTCGGATATATTTGTCAAACTTTGAAGAAAATGCAAAAAATATTTTTCAGTTTCCAAACATTTCTAAAGTGTTTGATTTGGAAAAATTTTTCAATATCTTCATATTTTTTGCGAAGAAATTTAAAAACTAAATTTGGCAACTCAAGATTACCATTCTTCTAATATACTATTTATATGTCAATTCAAAAATAAAATTAGATATATAGAAAATTCCTATACTATTAGAATGTTCCACTGTACGTGCTTAAACAATACTAGATTTAATTTATTTCAAACTCGACTAAAATAAAATAAAAGAAAATATTTTAAAATTTACTTCTACAAATTTGGAGAAAAAATTACTGCAATGCAAAATTTTTTTAACAATTTAAAACTTTTCATCTGAAAATGTTCAAATATTAGAAGTTAAACCTACAAAATAAATTTAAGGTGGGTACTTACAAATAAAACGGTAGAGATTTTAAAATGCCGCACAAAAACCGCTGACACTGACATTTAAAATTTTCGTCTAATTTTCACAGCCACCGGGTTCGAAAAACCACACTAACTGAGAAATTTGAGTAGTACTTTACGCGGATATCGATGTCAAATGCCGGAGAGAACGTGTGTAGGAGTAGACCGTCGTTTTTACGACGCTAGTTCAGATATTTCCGCCTGCGCAAGCGTCCCACCGTAATCAAAGAAAATGTCCTTTTAACACTTTTCTCCATGTGCACACATCATCCGTAAAAATTCCCGATAGACACGGAAATGTACTTAATGTTGTACAAATGTTAACTTTTTGAGTCGTTTGGGATAACCAAATAATTCCTATTCGTGCTCGCTATCACGTTTAAGTGAAATATCAACTAATTTGTTATATATTTGTATTAGAAAATACCACGGGTCAAATTTAACAATTTATTGTGCTTGTTAATGATTAAAAATAAGAAAATAGTAATACATAATTGCCAAACACAAAATTATTGCATTTTAAAATTGTAATCACTTAATCAGTAAAATATCTGTTATACTTGTGCGATAGGTAATAATGTAGATGCTTATAACTGCATTCTTCTACATCTAGGATGTAAAATTGACATTACTGCATTACGTGTCGCTGACGCAAATAGGTGTGTATCTGTGTACGTATAATATGCATTAAGTAATCACTTATGATGTATGCGTTAAAATGTAAATAATGATAACCAACCGCTTGTATTTCCTCTCCATAAGAGACGGACCCAGCCAACTTGAGAGGAGGGGGTCAATTTTCGATATGCCAACTGCATTACTTAAAACCTGCCAACTCTTTCTTTTGACACACCAACATATACTTTACAGGGATTTAAAGTAAATTAGGACAGCAGGGACATAAAAAATATAGACATGTTAAAAAAATACAAGGTATTTCACTGACAAAATTATTAAAGAGTATAAAGAGATTAGGTAATTACAGTTAACCGGTTAATTATTTTACGGAAACCGCCGGTTACAAATTTTCTAAAAACCGGTTTGAAACCGGTCTGAAAAATCGAATTAAAACCGGTCTGAACACACGGTTTGAAAACCGGTCTGAGAAAAACGATCTAAGAATAACGGTCTGAAAAAACCGGTTTAAAAACCCGGTTTGAAAAACAGCTTAAAAAACCGGTCTGAAAAAAACGATATGAAAAGAAATGTTTCAATGCGTGCGTTAAACTAATTTTGACTTAATCACTAAACTCAGCAAACAACAAACAAATATAGGCGGGAATTTATAATTTTTTTTCAATAAGTAGAATTACATAGATAATAGGTTAGAAGTTTTAGTTTACGTATATCGAGTAATGTCGCGACCGGTTTTAAGATAGGTTTTTCAAACATATATTTTAGATAGGCATTTTTCAGACTATTTTTTTCAGACCAGATTTTTACACCGGTTTTTAGACCGATTTTTTAAGACCGTTTTTTCAGACCGTTTTTTTTCTAACCAGTTTTGTACACCGTGTTTTTCAAACCGGTTTTTAGGCCGGCCTTTCAGACAATTATTTTCTAGACTGTTTCTTTCAAACCGGTTTTTAGGCCGGTTTTTCAGTCAATTCTTTTCTAGACTGTTTCTTTCAAACCGGTTTTTCAGTCCGGTTATCAAACAGGTTTTTCAGACGGTTTTTTTTCAAACCGGTTTTTAGCCGGTTTTTTTGAGACAGTTTTTTTAGACCGTTTTTTCAGACTGTCTTTTTCAGACCAGTTTTCCAGACCAGTATTTAGACCGGTTTTTAAAACGTCTTTTCAGACCGGTTTTTAGACTGGTTTTTCTTAAGACCGTTTTATTAAAGCCGTTTTTTGACCGGGTTTTCACACCGTTTTTTTCAAACCGTTTTTTTTAAATCGGTTTATAGACTGGTTTTTTAGACTGTTGTTTCAGACTGTTTTTTAGGACCGTTTTTCGGATTGATTTTTTCAGACCGATTTTTCACATCGTTTTTCAGGCAGTTTATCAAACAGCTTTATTAAACAAGTTTTTCAGACGGGCTTTTTAATACCGCTATTTTCAGACCGGTTGTTTCAGATCGTTTTTTTCAAACCGGTGTTTCAGACCGGTTTATTAAACAGGTTTCCAGTGGTTCAAAAACTGTTTTTTAAACAACCGATCAAAATTGCGAAACCGGTTAACTGGTTAAAATTATTTTTAAACAGCATTACTATTTTCCATTAATTTGATTATTAAACTAGACTGCCAGTGTCAAATGTGTCATAAAATTGTATAACGTGTAGGTGCGGCGTAAGCGTATTACATTTCCGGTTCCCATCGTTTGCGGCTCGTCAGGATCCTAACTAAATGCTGCTTAGCAGCTTAACTTTTGTTAATTGTTATTCGATATCCAATGAATGAGCCAATATAATGATAAATAATACCTACTTACAACTTGATTAGAAGCCAAAAACTCGAATTTAAAATTTTTCCTCTAAATTTTTTATTTGACGGCATTGTTTCTGTGGCTATGCGGGTTTTATACTAACTTTTCCAACTTTTGCCAACTGCCTAGAATATGCCCCTCTCCATTGGTCCGTCCCTGCTCTTTATGTCCTCTATAAATAATATAAAGTTCTCTATGTAAGAGAAGCTGAATCTTGGAATTAAAAAAAAAAGGTGTTTTCATTTTCTAGAGTTCCCCAATTTATCTACTACTAATTTAAATGGCAACCCCAATAACTCGGTTCCTTGATTTTACAGCGATTCTTTTAAACCATTAAAAATACAATTAGAATATTAATCTAATCTATTGCTATGATATTTAGAGGTGTTTGATTTGACTGGGGTATTGTGGTTGCTGGAAAGCAATTTTTGGAATGCTTGCTGCGGTTCAATTTACATTTGGAGATTTATGAAGACTTGTAATATTTTAATATTCCAACTTATAAACTCAGGGTTGCGTATTTTTGCTAGAATTCTTGTTATAAATTCTAATAATTGTTATTTTTCATATGGTTTGTTTTTACTGAAAGAAAAGAAAAACACAACAGATTGATACGAAGTCTATTTATGTTAATTGTAATTATAATTTAATTCAGAATTGTTAAAAAAGGTTTAGTTTATAAGAAGTTTTAGAGTTACTTGATTTGTGCGTCGACTAATGTCAGTTAGGATGTCAGTGTCATTGTGACAAACATATAAAAGGATACTCTTGGACATGAGATTTATGTGTTTGTTTTAAAAAATGGGGATCAAAGGAGGAAGACAAAAGATAAGAAAAAGAGAGAATTTGTTTTAATTAGTTACGGCTCGTCTTTGAAAAAAAAAGACAGAGAATTTGATATCCTCTGGATGAAAACAGAAAGAACGAGTTTAAAACGTAATGTAAACTGAATTATAATATAAAAGAAGAAAATATAAGTGATTATCTACGAATTGTGAAAAGTACAGCAATATTACAAGTAAAAGGCGATCGAGGAAGTTTCTTCGTTTGTGATAGTGGTAAAAACAAGTTGGAAAGAATATAAAACAGATCAGAAGAAGATTCGGATAAAGGGCAAGTATTATTTGTTGCTTGAGAGGTCAGCAGAACGAAATAGAGGTTGGACACTCAGCGTTTTGCTAGAGCAAGGAATGTCATAATAAGAAGACGCTAAGATAAGTGTTCTAATTTTAAAAAAGGACGATAGTAATTAGTAAAAAACTCATTTAATTTTTCGGAAACCACATTTTGAAATTCATTTAATAAATAAAAACTTATTTTGTAAAGTTGATATCGTTGTGTGTGTTTATTTCTATTTAAAATTAATTTAAATAACTTATTTACAAGCTAATAACGACCCTGAGAAAAATTAGAAGAGTCTCATAGAAAGTTTGAATTTAATTGCGTGAATTGCAGACAGTTTAGGGATTGTATTCTAGTAGTCACAAGACCAAGCATATCATTGCACTATATTTCACAAATTTATAATAACTGAAAATACTGTGCAATAAGCCGAGGAAGTATAAGTGCGATCAATACGGACACTAGTTTGATAAAATTACAAATTTAAACGATTACGTAATTTTTCTACATCACACGCTCCTTCCGTCCGGTTCAAAATGTGAAAGTAAATAAAAAAATTGAATTACACATTAAAAGTGGCTACTTATGACTACAACAATGAACTTTGCTATTGTTCATCACTAATTATTGATACAGGAAATATTTACAACTTAAGCCGCTGTGGGGCGCCAATTTCAGCACAAAACTCGAGAAATAGTTGAGTTATTTATTTAATGACGAATACAAACAGCTAAGGTTCACAACCTACTTATTAAAACAAAAATCTGTTTCAAAGACGTGTTCTAGCCACTACTTTCAAATAGTAACTTTATTTATTTTCTTGTATTTAAAGCTACAAGAAAGAGCAAGAAAAGTTAAATATTGCATAAATGCATATGTGTCTAAAAGAGAATATTCAGAAAATAAACGAAGAACTTTGTCTGGACTTTCCTGTACTTTAGAAATTGTTACTTATCTTATTTTCATTTTTGTGTTATATGCGTCAATAGTGACTGTAAATCGCACTACGCCTACCACTCTAGCGGAGGCGGCAGCTGATATTGTACAGTTGGTGTCACGGTTATTAGCTTTAAAAAAGTAACTGCAGCACATGTTCTCACAACCTGCGTAACTCGGCGTAAAAGTACGGACTAGATCCATGTTGGTTAATAGAAATGGTCGATAAAAAAATGTATTTCTTAAAGGTTAGCTTATGTAAGTTATTTTATTGCCGATTGACATTAAAAAATTAATTTTATTAACATTTGACGGACTAAAATGTCACTTTTACGGCCTAGGCAGTAAAAGTGGTCTTTTACTGCCTAGACAATGAAAAATGACATTAAAAATGAAATTATAAATATCAGATTTGTTTCTACATAGCAACCGCTTAACATAACTACATGATGGCTACGATGACGGCGATAACATTAAAAATAATCAGAAAATTAATGTTAATTCTAACAAATCGGAAAAACATTATATGTTTAACACGATAAAAATGCAGATTTACTTACTGCCTTCACTAGGTTCATAGCCGAGGCGGAGTAGTAAATCTGTGACTGTTTTGACAAGTTAATAAATAACTATTAAACCTAAAATATTAATTTTGAATGAAATTTGCAAAACCAGTTTTTCTTATTTAACCTGCGTTTAACACCTTCCTTAGCCTTAGCTAACTTTAACCAGGGGTTAACAGATACTCCTTTAAGGAGCAACAAGAAATTCTCTTAACGCCGAATATTATATAATGGGCGAAGCAGTTTGCCTGTACTTTTCCATACACGAAATAATTACTGTTACATATCTAACCACAACAATTACAGAACATCTAACTAAAAACTGTTTAAAGTTGTAGGGCATTTAAGTATAAACCCTACTAAATTCATCATTGCAAGAAGGACAATTAACAAGGCATAACTCATAAACCACCTGAGCAGAAAATTCAGGGTGGTACGGTAAGCAGCTATCGGGTCAGCTTCATTTGTTTGTTATTTTTTACGCACTACCTGTTTTGCAATTTACCTCACTAAGTTGTCATCGATGCTCCTATGCAATTTACAACGAAAAAAATATTTTTTTTTGTAAAATAATTCAGTTTTTGATTTTTCGGAAAAAGATTTCTTAAGATTGAAAAGCCAAAAACGAAAGGAATGATTTGTTGGCGAAAATTATGGCGGAAGGGAGAAAATTCATCCCCCTAACTACTGCTGCACATATAAAAAGCAGGTTTGGAATCTTATTGTACTACTACTCATGAGCAATTTAGTTTTTATTGTCTCCCGTTTATTACAAAGATGAAGATTTATAGAAGGCGTCACAGAGAAAGGCGGCTGAAACACGAATCAAACTGTAGCTGATCTCAAGCGCTATGAGCTTACAGAATTATAAAAAATTGTGTGGCCAGTTTTTGACGAATATTTTTTTTGAAAATTACATAAATTTTGAGAATATTTTTTATTTCATAGCTGAACATTTTAAAACAATTAGCAATTGTGCATTGTAAATTATTATTAATATTTATTATATTTATTTTACAAACGCGCATGACAAATGTCAGTTGGCAACCGCGACCAATTAAACTCAGGTAATGCAAAAGATTTTCAACGATATTTTAATTTAGCGGTAAAGACTACATACGCAGCAAAACAATTATAAATCATGATAAATGTTGAAAATATTGTTATAGTCATTTCTAGGCGTAAATGAACTCGGTTTTCCATGTTTCAAGTCCGTTAAACAAAACAAATTTTAAAGAAAACAAACAGGTGTGCCACAGGATTTGAACTAGAGCGCCCAGAATACAGACCCACACCTTTACCGCTAAACCAACACATCGTTTAATTTTTTCTCTATTATGCGAGGTAATTGTGCCAAGTTTCAACTGATATTTTATGTGCACGTTTCTAGAATAAAAATAGTATATGTTAAAGAAATGTTCACTTGCTTTTTGTTTAAAAATGTTAAATATTAGCAATTTCGGTAAAATAATAAACTGCGCAACTATGATTATAGCTCCACGATTTGCAAACTAATCATCGACATGCCGCGTCTGTATCATAAGCTACTGCAATTAAGTTTTTATTTGATCTCTGTGCGAAACAAACTGTAAACGTAAAAAAATATCCGTTGTAAAAACGCCAGCCTGCTGTGACATTAACATCATCACTCATCAGTGATTGTTTAGATGCTTCATTCGGATTTTCAAAAAGTCTAAGCGTAATATTCTATATTACTACCCTAATTTAGTTAAAGTAGGTTGCACCCACATTCTACTACTGCCTAAGATACACAAAATTAATGAGTACAAAACATAGGAAAGTTTTCGCTTTCATAAAATGTTAGTAATATTTCTTTTTCCCTTTTCGCACTCTCTCATTCCACCTGTCCTGCTTTACTCTCTTGCACTCATTCCGTCTCTCTACCATCATTTGCCTTTTTCTGCCTCCCACCACTTTCTCTGACTCCTCCTATTTTCCCCACTTTTTCACCTAATTATATTTTTGATTACCCTTTCCTTTATTTTCTTCTTTACCCTTCTCTTCCGTCTTGCCCATTCCTCTCGACCAATCGTCTCCCGCAGCCTCTCTCTCGCCCCCTCTACCTTTCCCGTGCCTCTGTTCGGCTAGAACTTTTATATCGTCATAGAAAATTTGAATTCTTAGTGTGAGTATAAGCTTTCGAGTATTGAATTTAAATGTTCAGATGTAGAAAAACGTGTTGCCCATACTGTGCAATTTCCAGAGTTTTTCACAGATATAACTTTGGGCGGAAAGTATTTCATTTGTGTTAAGATCTTAATCTCTCTGAAACAAAATAATGAATAAAAAAAGGTTAATAAATTTCTTTATAACTTTTCAAGAACATTTTTTGAATCATTAACCATTTTTGAGTAAAACTACAATTCTACAAAATGTAAATTATTTATTTGTTTTAATATTTTTGCAAATGTTAACAACAAAACGACTTTTGTATTAAATTTTGTGTAGGGTAAGTAAATGTAGAAATCAAATTGCGATATTCATAAATCTGATAAGACCACTACATCAGCTAAAGTTAATCCCGTCACAGTTTATACTGCTATAAAATTATATTTAGCAGGTACAATTTCATGGCAAATATAAACCTAATTTGTTATTGTAACTTCATTATAAATATAACTGTAGTATACGACATTACATGTAAACTAAAAGCACCAGAAGATATAAACCAGCAAACCAGCAAGCGCCGATTTTTAAGATGCAGTTTGAGGTGCTTAAATTTAACATTTTTCCAGTGTTTATGGATGTTTATTTCGTTATGACTTTCCTATATACAAATGATGATTCACCAAACTTTTTTTAGTACAGACTTTTGGTTGGTTTAAAATAACTGAAAAGGAAGGTACTATTATGATTAGTGTTTTTTGTTTAATTTCGAAGGAAATGGTGTTTAAATGAAATGTATCTGTTTTATGAAACCATAAACCGTTGTGGTTAAAAGGCAGATGATATATTTTTCTACGCACTTGTAACAAATTTAAAAATAACAATTCGCCTACCTATGCTAATCTTGGTAATGAAATACTTTCAACTGAAATGAAAGGAGAAATTCACTCCCAGTACTTTATTTTTAGATTGTGTATATTACGCAAGTACAGGTTTTTTTCTGAAAATAATTCATAAAACTGCAAAGTCTGTACGAAGCAATTGATCAATTACAAATTGCAGGTCGTTTTTTCTTAAAGATGCCATTATATGTTTCTTTTCTAGATGCGAACTAAAAATAAAAAAATATAGCTATTTATACTCTGTATTTGCTTTTAGATCACGTCAAATGTTATAAAAATAAATGGTCACGGGAAAATAGCATCAACCTACAGAATTTTCAATAAAAGTTGAAAAAACCCATGTACCCGTAAGCAACATATTTTGATATTTATATTATTTTTAATCGAGACACAACGCAACGCTTTATTCTACTTAATTTAACAGCATCTTTACCTTAAGTTAATTGCTACTTATTCACGTTTAATTCAAATTTCCATTCGTAATAAAAGATAACAAGCAAAATTTTTTGACCTTCACGGCCATCCCAGAGGTCGTATTGGGGTGAACCATTCTGAACTTTACGCACCGAATTACGCTCATCACAGTGTAAACAGATTTAACGAATACTCTTGACATTTTTTATTGCTTAAATATTAAAATAAATCTTTAGATTTTGTGTATGATTAATACCATTTTTGCTAAGCCATAATATCGTTTTAGATTTTTCAAAAAAATATCCGGAATTTTAGATCCATTAAAAATTAAAATATGCGACACTGTCAGAATGATGAAATCTCAAATCTAGCGTAGTGATTTTTCCCCTCAATATTAACGTTTTTTTCAAAATCTTATTTTACTACTACTGATTAACCTACGCCGGAATGTTTAAAATTGCTTATCACCCCCATTTATAGAGGGTGTCAATTGTCAAATTTCAGAGTTCGTAAAAATCGCTACAGAGACAACAACGCGTTAAAACAAAAATTAAATTGTAGTACATTCCTAGTTCTATAAACGCACAAAAATTAAAAACAAATATATCTAGTTTTTGACAAATATGTCTTTTTTTTAATTTAATTGGATATAAGCTTTCCATAACTCCCAAAATCGGGTAAATTCATGGCGAAAAGCAATCTTTGGTAGGACTTTTTTCATAAATCGAATTTTCTAAATATGAAAACGGAGTCTGATATAAGACTTTCTAGTTATAAATGGCGCCCGACAATTTCTGTTACTAGGTTCCCTTCTTCATCTTTAATGCTCCATATTTGTTTCCCGTATTTTCCTCTGAGATTTCAAACTATTGTCGTAAACTACTTCTTATTGTTTTTATTATCTTTAAATTTTTTTTCTATTACTCTTCCAAATTCTTCCTACGTTTTGTTCTTAGCTCTTTTCGTTTCTCTTAGTAGTATAAATTTGTTTATCTTTTTCTGTATCTGAGTTTATGTACCTTTTTCATGCTATTTTCTCTTTCTTCCTTTTTACTTTTTTACTCCATCAACTCGAATTCGTTTCGCTCTTGTCTTGAGCATATTTTCTGCTTTTAACATATTTCTGTCGCTGCTTCCATGATCGATGCTTTTAACTTCGTCCATCTTGTTTCTATGCTCCATATATGCTCATGTTGTTCTTCTCTTTCATATTGTTCCAGTTTTTGTTCCACTTTCTTCTGATACTCTATCCTCTTTTGGGTATTTTTTAGTTCTTCTATCTTTTAACCCTTTGATATGTCTTTGGTGGTGTTGGTTTTCTTGTATAAAATTTAGTGTCCACTATTACCAACCTATGATCGGAATTTATTTTTGCCCGTCTTATAACTGCGGATTTTGTATCTTTAGTCTATGTAATATAATCTACTATGCTTTTGGCATTTTTATTTTCTGCATTAAATGTTATCGGATGTATCGTCTTATGGGTAAAAAAGCTATTTTTAATTAGTATTTTATTATAAATACAAAAGTCTATTGTCCTGTTTCCGTTATCATTCGTTATCCTTTCATTACAGAATTTTCCGAATGCTCCAGGATCTTTGCCTACTCTGACACTCCAATCTCCCAATATAATAGTGGGCTTGCCTTTACCTCTAGTTTTATCCGTCACTTACTGTAGATTTGTGTAGAACATCTCCTTCTCTTCTACGTCTGCTTCTTCTGTGGTGCATACACCTGCATAAAGGTGATTTTGTCTTCTATCTTCATATTTAAAGTTATATCCTTGAGCAAATAGTTTCCCACCCCATTAATTGATTTATCAAGTCTTTGCTGATTATGGTTCTTAAAGCTTTGATCTTGTCCCTGCTGACCCTCCGAAGTATACTAGTCTATCCTTTTTCTAGTTCTGCTTCTTTCGTTTTTTTCTTGACACACCTAATATTTTCACTTTATTTCTTATTATTTCTTTCACCAGCTCTGTCTCCTTTTAATTCTTCTTCTTCTTCTTCTACTTAGTTTAGGACTTAGTCCTGTTTTATCCAATGATTCTCTAAGCGTTGTCATTTTCCTGGGATGCAGATGTCCAACTTTCGCGCCATCGCTTTGGTGGACGTCCTGGCGGCCTTCTGTTTAAGGATTTATGTATGTTCACTATCTTCGCCATTCTGTTCTCGTCCATCCTATCCACGTGATCTCTCCACTGCCTACGTCTTCCTCTCACCCATCGTACTATATCCTCGATCCTACATGTCTCTCTTATGTTGGTACTCCTTATTCTATCTCTTAGTGTTACTCCAGCTATGCTACGCAGGGTTTTTATTTCCGTGCTTCTTATTATTTGTTTTGTTTTAGAGGTTTCAGCCCGTGTTTCAGCGGCGTAGGTCAAAATTGGCCTGACACACGATTTATATATGCGTGTTTTACTGTCAGTTGTCATAAATTTGTTCCTCCATACAATATCTCGCAAGCAACCCGACACGGATGATGCTTTCGTAGCTTGAGTACGTACTTCCTGTTTAATATCTCTACTGCTGGATATATGTACGCCGAGATAATTGAAATTCGTCACCTGAGTGATTATTTGGTCGTCTATTGCTAGTTTACAGCGTAACGGTTCTTTAGATATTGTCATTGATTGCGTTTTGCTGGTAGATATTTCCATGTTATACTTTTCCGATGTTGTCTTGAATTTGAGTAGAAGACGTTGCAAATCGTCTTCATTTTCTGCCATGATTACGGCATCATCAGCGTAACACATTATCTTTAAGATCTTGCTTCCTATTCTATATCCGGCATTGACCGTTTTCACATCTTCAATGATTTTGTCCATGACAATATTAAACAGCGTAGGGCTTAGACTGTCCCCTTGCCTTATTCCAGAGGAGACTGGTACCTCGTCAGTTAATTTTCCCATTGCTTTTATTCTGGTGATACAGTTAGAGTTTAGTTCTTTAATAACTTTAATTATTTTTGGATGGATATGGTTTTGTTCCAGTATGTTAAGAGGATCCTCTAGTTTGACCCGATCAAATGCTTGCGTTAAGTCAATAAAACAAAGATATATTGGTTTATCGTATTCGATGGATTTTTCTATAAGCTGGCGTAAAATGTATATAGCATCTATAGTTGATCTGTTTTGGCGAAAGCCTTGCTGTTCCTCGCTCCCTTTTAATATAGAAACTACCTTTTCTGATAATATTTTTGTTAATAATTTCAGAATGCTGCTTAGTAGACATATACCTCTGTAATTTTGTGGATTGATTTTCGATCCTTTCTTGAAAATTGGGATGGTAATGCTCGAGCGCCATTGGTTTGGTATAGTCCCTGTGTCAAATATTTTGTTATAAAAGATGGTGAATTGGAGGGTAAGTGCGTTTCCTCCGTGCTTGATCATTTAGTTTGTGATTTGATCGAGACCGGGAGATTTTCGATTTTTTAGTTTTCTAATCGCTGATGCTATTTCATCTCCAGTAATTTCAAATGGGTCATCCATCTCGTCATCATTGTTCAATATAACTTCTTCTTCTGCATTTATAGGGTAAGTCTTGTATAGATTTTTGAAGTGGTCGGTCCATTGCTCAGGTGTTATACTTTTTGTTTCTACGTATTCGTTAACTGGTTTTTTTCTGTTTCGTAGCATGTTCCATACTTTTTTTTGTCCGCCATACAAATCATATTCCATATCCTTAGAGAATTTTTCCCAGAACTCCTTTTTTATTTCTCGAATTCTTACATTTGCTCGATTTCTCTTTTGTAGATAGCTTCCTCTGCACTTTTCATTATATTTGTACATAACTTATCCCATAATTGTTCAACATCATCACTGACTATAATTGGATTCTTGGCAATTCTCTCTTTTAATCTTTGTTGGTATAGAAACTGGGTACTATCATTTTCTATTGATTCAATATTAAGTTTTTTAATATATTCCGGTTCCTTTCTTTTTTCCAGTGTTACTATAGTTCTGTACTTGCAAGGCACTAGGCTATGGTCTGTACCCACGTTTGCAGACCCTAGTGTTCTAACGTCCAGTATATACTTAGGGTGTATGCTTCTGTTCGTGATTATACAGTCAATTGTTGACTGTTGTCCTCTGCTGTTCATCCACGTATATTTGTACTGAGGTTTGTGGGGGTAAAAGGTGTTATTTATGCGGAGCTCATTTTGTGTGCATAATTGTATCAATCTATCTCCAATCTCGTTTTGTACCTCTTCATTGTATTTTTGTTTTATGCCGTTGATAACACCATTGCCAACCCTTGCGTTCATGTCTCCCATAATGAATATCTTTTCGTTAATTTGTATATTGTCTAGGACCTCTTGCAGTGTACCATAGAAAACTTCCTTCTCTTCTCTTGGTTTTGAGATATCAGGTGCGTAGACGCTTATGATGTGTGTTTTTACAGAACCCAGGTTCAAGGTTACCTGTAGTAATCGGTCATTAATATACTGTATACTGTCAATATTTTGTTCAAACTTTTCATGAAGTAAGAGGCCTACTCCGGATTGGGCTCTATTTGCTTTTTCCACTCCGCTGTATATGAGAATGTAGTTTTGAAATCTGACACTTCCTTTTCCTTTCTTCTTTGTTTCAGAGAGAGCATATGTCAATGTTGTGTTTGTTCATCTCTATTACTATTTCTTGATCTTTGTTAGTCCAAGATGTTATATTCCAGTATCCGAGACGTAATGCTTTGGATCTCCATATTCGTTTTTCCCGTTTTATCGCAGTGTCCGTCAACTCAGTTTTCCGTCCGGCGTCCGAGGCATCATTGGTTCTGTGAGCTATATTATGTTTTACGGTAGGTAGGCTGCTAACCCGTTCCACCAACCCTCCTCCTTCATCTGGGCTTGGGACCGGCAACGACATCGTTGGGCTACTCAATCCACCCACCGAATGCCGCAGGCGGAGTTCTCCTTTCAATTATATCCTCTAATATTCCATATACCAATTCTTGTTATTTGTTCTCGCTTTGGTGGCGTTCCAACTTTCCGTCCATATCCGAAGCTATTATTTGTTCTCTGAATCAAGTTTCCCCATGTAGATGATGGCGGCCCTGTTATCTCAGGACAATTGGGGTCCAGTTGTGTACCCACAGACACTGGGTCACCAAAGCCTCGTTCGGTAACACAAGGAGCATCACTAGTAGGTTAGGTTGATTTTAAGGTAGGAGAGACTATAACATGCGCATCAACACACCTTGCACGCATAGCCTTGAAGAGATTTAAAATAATTAACTTAAAAAAAAAAAGAAAATCGACTTCAAATAAAAACACAAAAGTGACATAAATTAACTAAAAAGCAAAAAATAAATGTTTTTTATACAACAGTTTAATACTTATTTGTTGTTCCGTTTAATGTAATTAAGAAATTGTTGTTTGATATATAATTATTAATTGTTTTATAATTTTTAAGTCGGTGCCAAGTGAAACATAAAAGTTATATACCTCGCTACAATAACAAATTAGATTCGAATTTTTATGTTTTACTTTTGTGTTTTTATTTGAAGTCGGTTTTCTTTTTTTTTAAAGTTAATTATTTTACAATTTTAAGTGATGGGTAGACCTAGTAAGGATGCTTCTCGAATGAGGAAATGACGGCTAGTTGAAACGGAAGATGAAATACGGAAACACTAAAAAGTCGGTTAAAAAAATAGATTTTGAGGAGTATCTTCGAAGTTCAAGCTCCAATACCAATGAAATTACAATGGGACCACCTTGGAACTATACTGAACCCAACGGAAAAAGAATCACTAAAATCGGTTCATAAACAAAAAAAGTTATGCCCGAACACACATAAAAAAAATAATAAAAAAACATATATACTGACGAATTGAGAACCTCCTCCTTTTTTTGAAGTCGGTTAAAAAAGTGTGGACTTTTCCGTACTAAAATGTATCGTATTTGCAAAAGTGTAAATTTTATAATTATAATCTTCCATTCCATCCATCCAAATTCATAGAGAGCGCCACAGTGAAATTATAGCTTTGAAAAAAAAAGTTGTAGCCCATACTAGATACCAGTACTCGCCGTTGCCGTATTTGCAAAAGTGTAACTTTTAATAGTTATAACGTTGTACAGTTCAGCTAGTATTAGATTTCTAAGAAAACAAGCAGCGGGAATTTGAATTTGCGGTAGCCTGTTCAATTGGTTTCCGTACCGTAACTCTACCCATAGAAGGAGCGACTACCTGCACCAAAGCAAAATAAGCGCCGCCGCCGCGCCTATCGGCGGATTACAAATTCCGCTTCGAATGTCGGACAAAAATGGCTATATTAGCTATATTTGGGAAGTTATCAAAAATATGCAAAGAATGAAAAACATATTTCTTAACTAGAGCTAATCAATAGGCGTAGTTAAAATCACGTAAATGCCAGAAAACGCGTCGTTGATATTAAAAAGTATAGTTTGTTTTCTTAATTTTTAAAGTAGTTGAAAATTTTAGCAAATCCTAATAATGTACTTTAAATAGTCTATCGGACTGATAAAAATTTATAACGATCGCCGTTTGCGTTTTTGAATAAATAATTAATCAATTTTAAATTTTTCAAAAATTCCTGGAAGGCGTCAGAGTATAATTTGGGAGATAAGTAAAAAAAAATTTGTAATTCAATGCAAGTTCTATCGGCTCAGAAAGTTTAAAATCGTGTAAACAATTTTTTTTAAATTTTTTTGAAAATGTTTAAAATTACGAAGCAGCGCTATTGTAATTGTTTTCGGATTTTTGAAATTAATTTTATTTTATCTTCACCCTGGAAGAGCTCAAAGGGAACAAGTGGTAGTTGTTCCCGATCAGACAACTACTTTTTGAGTAAATGAGCGTTAAAGCAGAGATTTTCAAAAAACTGTAGCGGCCGCCATTTTGAAGCTAGAGAGTTGGTTATAAAAAGTTTTCGATTTGCCTTAAGTTTTTCTTTCAGATTCCGTGCGTAAATTTTCAAAATTTTGTTTTGGCGTCACCCACCCACTTACACAAACACTCACCCACAGACAGACATTTCTTAAAAACCACTTTTTTGGGGGTCTTTGAGCCGCAAAACGTATATTTCCGTTAAAATCTAGATTTCGAACATTTTCGTGAAATCAATACTTCCTACACCGAACGTGTGGGAAAGTAAAAACGTTGGATTTGCCGTAATTTCGCTTCAAATTTACAAAATTCCGTATTTTTTTTAATATGTGGAATTTCTGCTTCCAGATTTAGATTTTGGTTAAAATGTTGTTTTACGATGAACTTTTCATATACATTCCAAAGCTCATCAAAAACAAATAGTTTGTTCTGCAGAAACGAGGATGCGAACGAAGGAGTGCATTTTTAAGTTTCTGCAGGCTCAAAACATGTATTTTCTTTATAGTCGACAATTTTAATGATACAGTACATTACTTTCATCTACTGAATGTAGGGGAAAGTAAAAATAGTTCGATTTAAGTTATTTTTAGGATGAACCTATGTTATACCTGGATCTTCCAAAATTGCAGTGTAATTATTCCAGTAGAAATTCCTACGGCGCGGCGGTACACACACCTATACACAGAGACTTTTCAAAAACCACTCTTTTTCCTCTGGCAAATAAAAATTAATAAAACGAAAAAAAAAACAGAAAATCTGACTTTATTTGCTGTTTTTTTAGAACCAATATGTTTTTCCTTAGTTATCCAAACCTACGTTGGGAGTGACTTACGACAAATTTTAAATGCCTGAAAAATAACAAAATGTCACAATGCGTTCGCCTACTTAAGAAAGCAACGTCACATTTTAACTGTGGTGTATCTATTTTTAAGACGGATTAGCAGCTAACCGCCCTCAAACGACGATGTTACTATTTTAATCGTAACAGAAATTAAAATATAAATTATGTGCTATGTTTATTGCCAGCACATTTTTAAAATAAATGACGTCCATTCATTACAGTTAAGCAAACAGTTAAATTCTTTGAAGTTGCAACGCTTTTAATAGAAAAAAAATTGATGCTACAAAATAGCAAATTTTTGGTAAAAACTGGAAGCCATTTCTAATTAACAAATTTCTTACATGCATTCCAGTTGGCTTCGACAAAGCTATAAATTATTTAAAATTTTTATGTTGATGTTTTAGATGCTTCATTAAAATTTTATTGTTTTTCTCGGGCCAAAACGATCATTTTCATATCCTGGTGTTCTGATTTATTAGACATTAGAAGAGCAAATAATTGAAATTCTTTAGGTCATTTTTTTACATTAAAAATAACTTACGTATTTACAGATAATAAATATTTTGTTTCAAATAACGTGCTGGTAATTAAATTAGTTTGTTGTTATCTACACACATATATATAGCTTATTGGGAGTAATCGCCCATGTAAACGAAAACCTTTTTAAATTTCTAGCAACTTCCTATTTTAGTTTTAGATCAAGTTGTTCTAGCTTAAATAAAATTACACAAACTAAATCCTTATAAACGTTGAATGACTTCTGTAATTTCTGTATTCCTAACCAAACGATTATTTCCGCGACCTCTTGGTAATTTCATCTTTACGACTTCCCATCTAAATATAATTTCGGTGATCCTAAACACAAAATGTTATCTATTCGCTACAACACTCATCATGGTAAGAGAAAATCATCACGTTACTTCTTCCAGTTTCTGCGATCCTAATTACAAGAAGTTCTTACAAACCTGTAAATTCTCAAATGTGGATGCTAAATTATTATGCAAAAATGTTTGTTTATTTTATATTATTTATTATGCTGCCTTTTGCTGCATAAAACCTGTGTGCGTTTCTGCAATCCTGTAACTGGTTTCTTGTTGAGCAAAGCTTCCATCTTCATTGTTCAATTCAAAAACAGTTCCACCTCTTGAATTGATCTGTATTTATTTATGCTTTCCTGATTGCGCGATTTGGATTCGAGACTTTACACATTCCCGACCAAGATTCTTTCCTTTACCTCTCCACAAATTGGAATATTTTTATAAAATCACCAGTAAGGACCAAAATTCTACAGAAGGTGGAAAAAACGCCGAATTACACGGGAAGAGTTTAGAAAGTTTTAGTTTCGATTTTAGTTGTCGGTCAATGATAATGAATCAAGAACAAAACTAATAACAGAAAAGAATTGTTTTAGGAATTTTAGGTTATTATTGTAACAAACTTTGATTTTATTATAGTTAATTAACCTGAAAAATGAATGCAATAAATATCGGAAATTTTCTGGTGATTTGGAACAATAAATACATTGATTGTTAATATATTAGTATTTTTTTTAATCGCACCGAAGAACTATTTACCGTAACTGCAAGAATTGAGGAAGGGTCTAGGGTGGTTACTTCCTGTTCCTTCCCAATGTTTTAGAAATGAGAAGAAACAAGTGGGTTTAACTCAAGTCAGTATCTCAATTTGAAATTTCACGTTTTTTTTGCAATACGGTCGTTCTAGTTGGTAAAGCATAATCGTAAAACCTAACAATAAACTCACGCAAAATGTTTATTAGTATTATTGACTGTTTTTAACAAAAAGTATTATTGTTGTGGTGTTTCGTTTTAAATTTAATATTGTTTATTAATTCAGTTAAATTTTCATAAACTTCATAAAATGTTGATTGCGGTTCCCTTCCGCACATTTTTGTTTCTTTTTGTTCAGAAATTTTTTTATTCTATTTTTGCAGTAATAGGCTTTCATAACAAACGTGCTGGTCTTTTTTTAAGCATTTGGACTATACGTTTTCAAAACACATTGCTCCATCTCTATAACAATTTAGTAACTTTTAAAACGTTATGTAACCCAAATAACTAGCACGAGCATACGGTGCAGAATACTAGTTTCATGTCTGTTTACTTAGGAAAGAAAATTATATAGAATAAGCAGATTTCAGCAGTTTTGTTTATAATTAAAGATTTAGTAAATGAGCAGATCACATCCATTTTTAACTCACAGATTGAGATGATGCCTAAATACTATAGAATACTAGTTTTCGTGTTTGAATTGTTTTTTTACACTCAAGTAAAAGGCGCCCGCAGAGTCTAGTTTAAATGATAATTTTACATGATTTTATGCACTACTACAGACACTTGCAAAAAGTTTCTGTGCTCCTTTGTTACTTCTAAATTTTTATTAAAATAGTCCTCTATTCGCCTAAGAGGTTACAGAAAATATTCAAATATACCTAGCCACATTTTCACCATTTTTGTTTTAAACCTTAATTCAAAAATAAACTGGGAAATTATACAAAATATCCTGAGGAGTCTTACACAGGGGCGAACTAGTCGGTATGTTTTCTGGGACAAACATGCGACATTTACTGATATTATTAAATAATCAACACAAGGATGCATGAGCTTCGGACTATGGTGTAATTTTTCAGTTTTCTCGTGTGGACCTTGAGCTCAAGACCCTACACTGCAGCTGCATCTTAGGGTAAGAAGCCTTTGACCACTTTAACAAACAAACAAAATTGAAGGAATTGGAAGGTTGAGATTTCTACCTTGTGAAACGTATTTAATAAAATTTTAAATTACGAAGATGAGCTGAAAAGTCTGTGGAATGAAAATGAAAAACGGAACTTTGCGGTTTGAAATTACGTTTATTTTTCAACATAATCCCCTGTCACGTCGATGAATTTGGACCAGGGATGATCCAACGCCTCTATGGACTGATAAAATTCAGTTCTTCAAAATAGGCATCTACATTCCACAATAGCTTTAACATTGTCGTCCTCGTCTGTTGAAAATTTCTGGCTTGCTATGTATTTTTTCCGACGTGGAAACAGCTGGTAGTCCAACGGAGCTAAGTCTGGCGAATAAGGCGGGTGTGGCAGCAAATCCAAGACTAATTCGTCAATTGTTGCCATAGCAATAACACTCGTGTGGGGACGTGCATTGTCCTGGTAAAAAATGATTTTTTTCTTCGCTAAACCAAGACGCTTTTCCTAACCTTTTTGCTTTAATCTGCCCAAGTAGACTTAGGTAGAGTTAGGTTTTGTTATATATTATGCCACAATGAAATAAAAAAGTGCGGTGACTGATTTTTTTTTGTTTTTGAAATTTATTAAAGTTCTATTAACAAAAACAGGAAATTGTAAAGGATTTCGAATAACGATATTAAGAACGTTTATGCTAGTACTTTTTTTTTGTCAAAGATAACCAATTTGGTGCGTATTTTGCTTCAAATTTTTCAAAATTTTTCCCCGGACCCCCCAACTGGGGTATACTCCGTGAAGTACAGGAAGAATTTTCAACTATTTTAAAAATTAAGAAATAAAACGATACGTTTTCCGGCAGTTACGTGATTTTAACTACGCCTATTAATTAGCTTTAGTTAAAAACTACATTTTTCATTCAATGCATATTTTTGTAATTTAAATGTACCCACTCATAATAAGCAACCAAAATTATATCCAGCAAAATTTACCTAGAGTGAAAAATGTACAAAATTTCATCCCCCTCATTTTATTGTGGGGTTTAAACGTAAAAAAGCTGAAGTGTAGAGTTCGAGTGGACTTTCCCATACTAGATATTAATTTATTATTACCGTTGTACAGTTCACCGTTAGATTTCTAAGAAAACAAGCAGCGTGAATTTGAATTTGCGATAGCCTATTCGTTTGCTTTCCGTACCGTAACTCTACCTATAGAAGCAGAGACTACTGCAGGAAAGCAGGGTAAGCGCTCGCCGAAGCGCTGCGGCAAGTTACAAATTCCGCTTCGGATGTCGAACAAAAATGGCTATAATAGCTTTATTTGGGAAGTTATGAATAATATGCAAGAAATGAAAAAGATATTTTTTAACTAGAGCTAACTGATAGGCGTAGTTAAAATCACGTAATTGCCGGAAAACGCGCTGTTGACATTAAAAAATATCGTTTTTTTTTCTTAATTTTTAAAATAGTTGAAAATTCTTGCGGATCCTAATAAATTACTTTAAATATTGTACTTTATATAAAATTTGTAGTTCAATGCAAGCTCTATTGGCTCAGAAAGTTAAAAAAAGTCGTGTAAACAGTTTTTGAAAAATAGGTTTTTAATATTTTCAAAACTGTGAATCAGCACCATTGCGATCGTTTTCGGATTTTAAAAATTAGTTTTACTTCATCGTGTACAACCCAAAAAGGGCTCTCGAACAAGTAGTAGCTGCTCCCGATCAGACAACTAGTTTTTGAGTAAATAGACGTTAAAGTCGAGATTTTCAAAAAGCTGTAGCGGCCGCCATTTTGAAGCTAGAGAGTTCGGTAAAAAAGTTTTCGATTTGCATTAACTTCTTCTCTCAGATTCCGTGCTCGAATTTCCAAAATTTAGTTTTGAAAAAAGCTACCAAAAAATCATCTCTAACTTCCGTTTCCGGTTTTTGATTGTTGTGACAAGTTTAATTAGAACTACAATTTTCGAAATACCTCTTGATTTAAAATTTCATCAAAATCGGTCCAGTACTTTTGCCTCTAGAGCCGGCACACCCACCCACCACCAAAATTATTCATCGATGTTTGAAACCTTGCTTTGCAAAAGGAGACTCTATAGATTTCTTGCATGGTTGTGGGTAGAGGACCATCTCGGTTACAACACCGCTCCGCAGTGGTTCTTAATAAGTTTGCAACGAACTCTTTCCCTGAAGTTAATATTTATTATACTATAGTAAACTGACAACTTATATGGTGCAATTATTATTATTGGAGTTTATTTAGTATTGTCTTTGCTTGCAGGCTTGCTAACAGGCAACATGATTTTGAAGCTTGCCAACAGCCAACACGATTTTGAAGCTGTTGTTACGACAAGAATATAAACATTGGAAAGAAGGCAACAACTTTTTTATGCAAAAACGATATGGTGAGTGTCTAATTTAATTTCGACATTTTGTGGAAATTTTTAAATATGAAAAATTCGAAAATAAGTATAATTTTGTAATTTTGGTATAGTTCAAACAATTTCCGATTTTGAAATTTTGTAAAATTACAAAAATGTTAAAAATAATTTTGAAAATTATCAAAATTCTGAAATATTTAGAAATATAAAGTTTGAAAATATTTAAAATTGTCAACATTTTGAAACTTACGGAAATCAGTGAAATAGCAATAAAGAAAGCAAAGGGTGTACGCGTGGAAGGTCCCATGGCAGTTGCTCGACAGCTTTTTTTTTACAATTTAGTGTTTAAATTTCCAACTTATCTTACATTAAAACTTGCAGACGTGAACAACATCGAATAAGTTTTAATGTTATAACTACGGTATGCTTCTCTATGTGTCGAGCAATTGGAGTACAAAGTTGTTGGGCTAAAAAAGGAATTGGATTCTCAGATGGGCACTGCCAGGACTGCAATTCGAATTTATGAAGAAATGTGTTATGATACCTATAACAAAGCAGTCACCGTCAGCAGGAGAATAACCAAAATGAGAATCAGATTTACAACTACATTTGCACTCGGGAGTCGCTCGCATTCCGAATTCGCTTGCATGCCACACTCACCCTTCTTTTTATTACAATTTATTAAAAGATTTAGAATTCGGTGTTTATTTAATTTTTTTCAAATCTTTTTGGATCAAAAATTTTGATAACTTATCAAAGCTCTACTTTATTTATTGTTTGCTGTCTTAGAGTTGAAATTTTTTTATATAAATTGCATTACTGCAAAATTTCCTTTTTCAAATTTCCATTTACCAATTTTTTTGGACAATGCACGTTTTATTCAATTTATCATGCTTTAGCATATTCTAAAGTGTAGAGATGGGCGATCCCGTGATTTTTTAGTAACGCGGTGATTTTAAAGCGTTACCGTGATCGCGGTTTAGAACAATAACTTACTTGCTGAAACTGCTAAGCTATTTCACTTTCTTGCTTCATCTGTCATAGTGATTCATGTTAAAGATATTTACTGTTGGATGTTTATTTTTCATGTGTTTTTTAAAATTAGATATAGATGTTTTGTAAGATATTTTTGCTTCACAAATATTGCAACATGCATGAATTTCGTCAATGGGCTCGAAGAACTGCCACATCCCACTAGTTTTTCTTTTTCATCACGATATCTTTGAAATTGCAAAGGTAGAGGGAAAAACATGTGGAAGCAGTGAAAACAACGGGTTATTTTAGTATTAGAGCTGCCTAAAAGCAGGGATTTCTGCCCAACACCGCGATAATAATAAAAAAATGAATAAATCACTGGTCACCATTATTTCGACAATTAAGTCGCTGTCACTATCAGTGATTTTCAAATAACGGTGAAAAAATCACCGGTAGTGAAATATCGCCCATCTCTACTAAAGTGTATCTTAAATATTGTTTTAAACTTGATATTCAAATTATGAAGTGATAACTTTTTTGGAAATAAAATTTTTTAAACTAGTGTTGTAGTTTCGATCTTTAATTTTTAACCGACTTCAAAAAAAGGAGGAGGTTCTCAATTCGTCTGTATATATATTTTTTTTTTTTGTATGTATGTTCGGGCATAACTTTTTTGTTTATAAACCGATTTTAATGATTTTTTTGTGGTGGGTTCAGTATAGTTCCAAGGTGGTCCCATTATAATTTCATTGGTATTGGAGCTTGAACTTCGAAGATACTCCTCAAAATCTATTTTTTTAACCGACTTTTTAGTGTTTCCGTATTTCATCTTCCGTTTCAACTAGCCGTCATTTCCTCATTTGAGAAGCATCGCTACTAGGTCTACCCATCACTTAAAATTGTAAAATAATTAACTTTTAAAAAAAAAAGAAACCCGACTTCAAATAAAAACACAAAAGTGACATAAGTTAACTAAAAAGCAAAAAATAAATGTTTTTTATACAACAGTTTAATACTTATTTGTTGTTCCGTTTAATGTAATTAAGAAATTGTTGTTTATTATATAATTATTAATTGTTTTATAATTTTTAAGTCGGTGCCAAGTAAAACATAAAAATTATATACCTTGCTGCAATAACAAATTAGATTCGAATTTTTATGTTTTACTTGGCACCGACTTAAAAATTATAAAACAATTAATAATTATATAATAAACAACAATTTCTTAATTACATTAAACGGAACAACAAATAAGTATTAAACTGTTGTATAAAAAACATTTATTTTTTGCTTTTTAGTTAACTTATGTCACTTTTGTGTTTTTATTTGAAGTCGGGTTTCTTTTTTTTTAAAAGTTAATTATTCATTTAAAGTTTCAGATGTTCATAATGAGAACAATATATTCTAAACTTCTACATTTCAACTACAGGGTGCTTCTTTGAGCTGATCGTCAGTGGTAGTTGCAGTCGCCAGTTGCAATTACCAGTCACAGTCAGCATAAGACTAAGAACAATAACTGCTACAACAGAGGGTGAACTTTTGCAATTTTTATTTCAAAACTATTTTACTTTGAGTTTTGCTTTTCAAATTTTCATATCTATATCAATTTTTGCATCATTTTATTTTAGCCTCTAAGCTTTATTTTAAACTATCAATTAAACATTACTGAATTTTATTTTATTGTAGATCGCTGATGGAAGTATTCTTCTTCATTTGTGTATTATCAATGGAAGCAGGAAATTTAAATTTTATTCCATTAGATATGCATTTTTCAAACAGTAAAACTTCATTTATTTTATTTGAATTTTTGTGTTCTTTCATATTGATGTAAATGTCTCTTTTTAATAGTAGGTATTTGTTGTAATGATACAAGTTTCAAGAATGTGTATGTATGTATGTCAGACAATGAGTAACTTGAACAAATGCAGATATATAGGATACTTATCTACTACTATGTTAATCTACATCTGTTAATTTACCTAATTTACAAATCTTAACAAGAATATTTCTTTAATTATTTATAATAGAAATCACGTTATGGGTTGGGTAACTTTTCCCTGTAGCTTGGAGCATTAGGCAGCCGTTTTCTTCTCTTGCCATTATTATTAGTAATCCAACTTTTCCAATGGGGTTACTAACTTTATATTTATGACCCTTTCATTTCCAAATGTTTAGAAAATGGCTGATTTTTTTGAGGTTTCTAATATGGTTTCATATTTATACATCGTTACTTTTCCTATGAGCTGGCTTGAGCCACCAATGTTCCCAATTTTTTTTATAAGAGTTTTAAGTAGCATCACTTTGAAGTGGTTGTTGTCGCTGATCAAGTTTGTGACTCCAGCGGGCGGTAGTTGGCCATACACAAAGTGACTCAAAGAGCCTACCATACTTGGTATGGAGCCCGCAAGGAGTGGCTGGCGGCGACCCGACATGTTGGGGAAGCTTACTTGTTCAGCGACCTCGATACTTACACGTTTTGCTATTGCACTCGTTTTTCTCGCCCTACATTCTTTTCTTTGGTCATAATTTCAAACTGCAAAGTTCTCGGCTTATTTTTAATGACCGAATGCCGTCACTGGCACCAATTCTTCGAATCCAAGTTTTATTCATAGCACTGCTATTTGTTTCATCTTTATTTGTGCATAGCACATTAGTTGCTGTATTTGTCCTCTCAAGTTCAAAGGTCCACGCACAGCATCTCGTTATTTTTCTAATGAGATGATGCCATTGTCGGCATAAGCACCACCAATTTCCCCGTTTTTTTTCGAGAGTTTTGAATAGTATCACTTGGAAGTGGTTGTTGTCGCTGATCAAGTTTCTGACTACAGCAGGTAGTAGTTGGCCATACATAAAGTGACTTCGAAGAGCCTAACATACTTGGTATGGAGCCCGTATGGGGTCGCTGGCGGCAACCCGGCATGTTGGGGAAGCCTACTTGTCCATCGACAGTGCTATTGCACTCGTTTTTTCCCTCTACGATTTGGTATAGTGAGTGGGACAGTATCGAATTAGATCTTCATTGTGTGCCTACTTCCTGTAATCATTATTACAAGGCACAAAGCTTATGCTTATGAGATTATGCCACGACTGGCATAAGCTCTTCCATTTCAATTTTCGAGTTTAAACGATATCACTTGTTGGTGGTCGTTGTCGCTGGTCAAGCAAGGAACTCCAGCTGACAGCAGTAAGCCATCACATTTTGCAATCCTTGTGAGCACAGTGACCCCGGAGAACCCAATGCGTGGTATGGGGCCCATTATGACCACTGTCTATTCATTATCGACGTCAGAGATGTTCTCTGATGGGGAATGTCAACGAGTTGGACGGCGATCGTCATCTGACTTGTTGGGAAACTTTCTTGGTGCCAATAAGTTTTGCCGTTGCACTTGTTTTTTCTCTCCCTTCATTCTTTTCTGTGTTTATAATCTTAAACTGCAAAATACACTCGTTTTTTTAAAACCAAATTCCATTACCGGCACGACCTCTCAGAACCTAAATTTTGCTGATAGGATTGCTACTAGCTATTTTATCTTTATGTTTTGTTTACGATTATATATGTTATATGAGCCCCCCCCCCCCCCCCCGTTTCAAGTTTCACTCTACGTTCTTCTAACAGGGCTGCAAACAATTTCGTTTCTTATGTACTTAGGTACAACACCTTCATATGGAAGTTAACCGTTATGCTAGTAGTGTTTCCCATAACTCAATTTCTGGGGAGGATTTTGCCAAAATTAATTGGGAAACTAATGTAAATCAACAGAATGTTATAGAGAATAACCTATATATATTTTTTATAATAGTAGAAAGTTATTCTTGGGCGTCCTGTATATCTCATCACTTTTCATTCTCTCTTTTTGGATCTGTGAATGAATGGGAAGCATATATAACATGTTAAAGATATAACGAACTTGAACACTGAACTAAAATAGACTGAGGTTAATTATTTTAGAGAAGTTTTTAAAGCAATTACAGATATTCAAGTGGGAAATAGATTCAGGTACAGGGTGGGCAAAAAAAAAGACAGTCCAAACAAACTACCAGCAGAGGAGTTGTTAATACATCACCAACTCCATAGAAGATGCAGCTAATTTTTGACAACAAATTGAAAAAATATTGTATGCTCATTTTTCTATTGTAAAGGTATTGTAAAGGTAAAAAGTTTTTTGATTTTTGAATTGTGGGTAATCAATAATGAGCAGGTTCAAAATTACATGAATTATATTAACAACTGCGTCCGCTGTAGTATGAACAGCTGCATATTACGTAGCTGGATGTATTGTAAATATTATTTCACGCCTCTTTGAATTTCATTACGCACTCGTAATTAGCTTAGGTCAAGGGATTCTATAAAGATGACCTATTTTTTAACGTTTATTGCGTAATACTGCTTTCTTGCAATAAATATAGTGGTTATAAAATAACGAATTGTCGATATTGCGGTTTTTAGTCTACGAGTGTGTATGCGTGTATGTGTGGATGTTTGTGGGCGAGCGCGTTTGGGTGGGTGTACATGAGTCAATGAGTACAGGTGTGAGTGCGCATATGAGTGTGTATGTGCGCGTGCAACCAGGTGTGTCATAACAGCAAGCATGTATCTGTAGGTGTGGACGAGTGCAGATGTGGGCGCGCGTAAGTGTGTGTGTGAGATGTTGGGTTATGTGCGGGTGTTTTGGGTGCGTCTGAATGGGTGTGTGCACATGGACGCAAATGTGTGTGTAGGAGTTTGCTTGTCTGCATTCATGTGTGCATGCAACTGGGTGGATGTGTGGGAAATAGTGGGCAAACATGTATGTGTGGGTGTGCACCAGTGCGGGTGTGGACGAGCGCGCGTGTGTGTAGTAAGCGGAGATGTTAGGGTATGTGCGGCTGCTCCTGGGTGCGTGTGTATGGGTGTATTTGTCTGTGTAGGAGTGGGCGCGTCTGCTGCATTTTGTCCCATCGATAGCTGGATGAAAATTTTTTGCTTGCGGGGAAGCTCTGTGCGTCCCACCGACAGTTAGTGTTAAAAAATTCGTACGCGAGGACGGTCCATGCGTCTCCTCGACAGTTAATTAAAAATTTTTGACTTGAGAGCGCGTCTCGCCGACAGTTTTTTTTCTCGTCGCAAAGGAGGGCCCCTTTGTCCGTGCGTCCCATCGACAGTTAATTTTAAATTTTTTGCTTGTGGGGAAGCTCCATCCATGCTCAGCGACAGTTAGTTTCAAAATTTCTGTTTGCAAGGAGAGTCCCCGTGCATCTTACCGTTACCGAAAGTTAGCGTTCAATAAATTTGTTTGCGAGGAACGTCCGCGCGTCTCCTCGACAACTTTTTTAAAAATTTGTTGTTTGCGGGAAAGCTCCATGTGTCTCATTGGCAGTTTAAAACATTCTGTTCGCAAGGAGAGTCTGCGCGTCCCAACGACAGTTAGCTTTCAAAAATGTGCATGCGAGGTAGGTCCGTGCGTCCCACAATTTTGTCAGTAATACTGTTGTAGTGGTTATGGTTAAAAATATCAGCCATTAAAACGAATTCGGCAAACAATATTGTATGTATTAAAAACAATCTGCAGCAGTTTACTTACGACGTGAAGTACAAAAATGGGCTTGTCCAGTTCTAACTCATAACCTAAACAATCAAGTAGTGTGTGCACACCTCATAATTGCTTATTTTGAATTTAAAGTCATCGATTTATATTTGTTAAGGTTTTCAAAATTTATGTTGTTTGTAGGTTATTTGTTAGCTTTCTTTTTCTAGCTAAATAATGATTTATTTATTTATTAAGACTTTTCTCATCCTGTTACATTATCGGTAAGTGTTTTTCTTATGTTTAAGGCCCTTTGCTACTTTTTATACATTTTTTAATCTGAAGACAACTTACATTAGCCAAAACATTTAGCTTTCTTAGAAATCATAATTTAAATATATATCTACACTGGCGAGATTTACGACTTTATGGGATTATCGATCCTCCTTCCAATTAATAAATAGTCCAGTGGTTTCGATTAGAGAGAATAGGATCAGGGTTCATTTATAATTTGCAATTAGCTTAAAAATTAGTAGATTTGTAGTTTGCAGTTGGATTAAAATGTAGTCCATTTAAAAATGTAGTCCATTTACAGTTTGTAGCGTACCGGCCTATAAGTCTTGCTTCATTTTACTTAAAAATACTTGAGAAATTGATTGACTAGTATATCAGATCATGATATGTTAAGAGATAGTCCTTTACATCGAAACTAGTTTGCTATCAAGCAGGTAAATTCTGTGAGCTGGCTATTCATGAGCCGACGCGAGCAGAAAGAGCCATTATTGGCCAAGAAATCGCTTTCTTGATATATCTCCTTATGGTGGTGCCTAGCGTCTATTTCGACTCCAATTTGACTTTTAATTCCCACTTGAAAGTATTATGAACAAAGCGACGCAGGCCATACAGACCTGTAGATGAATGATGGGAAAAAACGTGGGGACTAAAGCCAGGGATGATGCAGTGGTCGTATACTAAGGTGGTAGTACCCACTATATAGGTTCCAAAACGACGAGCAGTATTTCATATCAGGTAGCGAAAGGGGCTGTGAAGGACCTGCTAGATGAACAACATCGCTTACATAGATGGGGGCTTCTGGACTGAGGCAATCGCGGATGTGCATTAGATCCCCATCTAAACGTAACGCGGAAGAAATTTTGCTATTGAGCAGGATGAAACTGAGAATCATAACAAGACTTCTAACAGGATACTGTTCTCTCAGGAAACACCTCAACACCATTAGGATGGAAAAGGATTCAACTTGAAGAGTATTTGGAGAGGAAGTAAAAACCTCTCAATACATTATCTGCGAATGCCCTGCTCTGGAAGTCAAAATACTCAGACACTTTAGGCTTCAATTTTCAGATCCCAAAGAATGGATTGCTGCGGCCGTCAGCAGCATCCTGAGCTTTATCAGCGATACTAGATTGATGGGTTATGAAACAAGTGTAGGATACAATAAGCTAATGAGCAGTCAGAGGTGGGCAATAGCTGGCTATTTTGCAGCTAAGCTCTTTAATGATACAATTAGTTGTGTTCAACTTACATGTATAAAATATTAGCTGTAACTTTGAAAAACATACTGTACAAGTAAACAGCTACCTACTATAGAATGTAGCTTATCAAAAGTAACTTAAAAATAGCTTAGCTACTGAAAAGTAGCTTAGCCATTAAAAAATATAAGTTACCTTGTTGTTAATGTATTATTGTGATTAATATTTTGTCTTGGCATTTTTGGCAAATCTGTTACTTAAATTACTATTATGCGAGTCCCAAGGTAAGAAATATATATATATAGGGTATTTATATAGGATATAGTTAAAAATGTAACTTCATAAATGATTACAGCTACTCTAGTAGCTAGCTAGTAGCTTAGCTACATTTCTATCAAACAGCTTAGCTAAGATATAGCTTAAATTACATTCATCAAAAATTGCTAGTAGCTGTAGCTAAATTACTTTTCAAAATAACTTGCTTCAAGTACAGTGGGTTTTTGCACCACACCCAAGGGCTAATATTGCAGTTTGCAGCTAACTTAAAATGCAACCCTTTAGAATTTGCAGTACATTTATACTTTGCAGTTAGGTTGAAATACCCATCTATAATGCTTGCAATTGGGTTAAAACAAAATCTATTTGCAGTTATGATAGATGTGAATTGAATTATAGTTTGCAGGTAAAGGAGGTTAATGTAAATATGTGAACATTTAGAGTTTGCAATTGATTACTGGTTTTGTGTTATTTAGCTGTGTTTTTCCTAGTCGCCAACAGAAAAAGCTTAGAAACTCTTTCAAGTGGTAAAACACTGTAAGTACTTCACTTTACTAACTTGCACACCTTAGTAAAAAAAAACTAATAGGTAATTCGAAGTAATGGTGGTATCAAGGACATCTACCATTTGCATTATATTGAATTGTATCTTCTAACAATTTCCACAATGGTGCTTTTCATGGAATTGTTGGTTATAAATCAATTATGCAAAACTACAGTTACTAATGCACTTACACAGCTGAACTTCGAAAGTAAAACAAAAAGTTTTACAGTTGAAGTTGTTTTAATAATTTGCTAATACAAAAACATTTCAGTTTGTTATTATTTTATAATAAAATTTAATTATAATCACAAATTCTTGTTGTTATGAAGACTTCATGGTTTGGGTCCTATACGTGTAATAAATTCTTACAATAAATAAAAATACTATTATCATAATTCTGAGATTTATATATATATATGTAAGTAATTATGTAAGCCCAAACGCTTGCTGTTCAACGAAAATATGTATATAATACTGTTTCAGTAGGTATGTACAAATTTTCAAAACCGTTACAAATCCAGTGTAAAACTATAACGTTAAACTTACAAGATGCAGACATGGCTACCCTTTTACAATCTTATACAAAAATAACAAACTTTTTGGACAAATTCACAATAACAATTCTAAAAATTCACAGATCATAATCAGGGAGTTAAATCGAGGCTATAATATAAAACATGCTTTCTGTTACTGAATTTGTCATCATTTTCTTTAGTAGTAGCAGTTACAGCACAAAGTAGGGGGTTTAATAGTGCCCAAAAATGGAAGAAGGATTAAATCAATATTATTAAATAACAAGATAATTAAAAAATTAGTTTTAAAAATTAATATTCATACATTTGCTGCAGAACTCAAAGAAAACGAATTTCTTATGTAAACATTTCAAAATTTTATTAGAAACTTAAATTAAAATTTAGAAGAATGCAATTGGTGAGATAACCAATTGCACTGCTTCAGTTATCAAACTTGCAATAGTTCTTTTTAGAATTCTGCAGCAAGAAATGAATCAATTTATGAAAAAAAAAAAACGAAAGGAAATTTTAGTACAAGCTTTCTCCCCTTCTTAGATTCAATTCTTGCTCTCTATCGCGCTAAATTGGAAGCCTGAGCTGAACAATCATACGTAACTGTTTTTATTCTTCATTTAACTCCCTGACTACGTATTTCTCAACATCTCCTTTCTTGATGTCTAATTAGACTGTGTTATTAGATTGTGATCTATGTAATATCACAGCACAATTTTACAAGCGACAAGAATCTACGCCGAGCACATTGCACCCAATGAATACAATATGGTGTCGAATATTGCGATACACTTTTCAATACAGAAAAATTTCAAAACATTCGAATTTTGTGGAGAAGTTTTTTACACGTATGTCCCAAACACCCATTCATCACATATGCTTATGTCGACTATAATATACGGTCTTTGCTACCATATACAATATATGTAATATATTAATTATATAATTTAACATTTTGCTAGATTAGTCTGTAATTGATTGTGTCAAATTTGAGCATCTTAAAGCAATATACAAATTTAAATAATTTTAATTATGTACAGAATTTTTTCTTGGGAAAACAAAATATAAAAAAATAATAGAATTAATAAATAACTTACAAACATGAGAAGTACCTAGAATTATACTTCGCACATAAAAATTTTACATGCTCAAAAAAGAATAGCACAATCAATAACAGTTGTGATGATTATATCCGCAGAGCTATTTTGACGACGGCTGACTATAGATGAACACTTTTAGCACAAAGAGTCAGTTTATAATAAATCCAACTGCTTGAGGATTCGGTCCATTACTTTGTTGCACGTTTTTATCCCAATTTATAAACAATATTTAAAAACAGAACAATGTTCTACTGTTATTATAATTTTACATATTAAATTGTTGAAACATAAGCTGGTGCTTACGCCAAAATGCCAAATACACATTTTTGATTTTAATATTATTAGATAATATCAGTTCAATTAACTGTAGTTAATTAAATAATAATGCTGCATGTGTGTAAGACAATTAAAAATGTACACAGTACACAAAGCTAAATTATAAATACTTGGCATTCATCAATCATCAGTGGAGATGTTTCAACAACTATATTTTGTGTTGCGGGGATAATCACTTTTATTTCACATATGGGGGAACCACATAAATAGTGTCTTATCACTTCAGAACTGTTTGTTGTTCGTTGCTGCGATTTAATAACATACAATTTTAATTATGAGTTGCATATGGAATCGTTTGCTAAATAATTCACAAATGTCACCTAGGAGTCAAAACGTGAGGTCAGACACTTGGCTTGGGACGGCCTGAAGAGTTCTGTTGTTGCTCAGACGTTTGTCGCGGCCTTGTTGGAACCACAACCGCTGGTAACGTTGGGGCAGGAGGCGGTTGACTTTTCTTACCAGTAAATATTTTAACAGTCCTTTGAATAAAATCAGTCTTTTGTCCGCTCGGTCCAGCTTCTGGCCGCTTCGAGGTGGATGACATTGAATGACAACGCATTACTAAGGGCGCACTCCCTCCAGACCAGTCACTACTGCCCGAACTGCTACTTCCTATTGAACCTAACAGCCCTGCAGAACTCGATCGGTATGGAGGCGGCGATTCTGATTCCAACACTGTGCGGTTAGGGGGAGGTTTTATACATTTTTGATATATTTCTGACTCCTGAAACAGAACAATTAGATTAGACACTATATGCGAAAGATAAGCAAGAGAGCACAGAGATTAAAACGTAACGGTACCGAAATTAATCAAAGTTAATTGTAATAAGGCTTCTCTGGCCTCTATTTTGTACCAAGATAGAGGATACCTACAGTTTTCGCCATTTAAAGCGAAAGCACACATAGTGCTTATTTTAGAGAGCTCTTGGGAAATGTAGTGGAGCCACACTGAATTTGGATAATCAATACAGAAAATGTTAATCTGTATGAAATACTTTATATATATATATATTCATTCCCGAGAAACTATTGAGCTTAAAATGGTAAGAGGGGAGGCTTTTTTTCGTGTAACTTTTGAAAATCAATAACAACTAGAGAATTCTTTTGCTCTCCAACAAACTGGATGCTTATCAAAACAATAACAGTTTCGTGTTTTACTAAAAAATAACACACGCTTAGGGGTAGGAGGGGTATGCAAACCCTTTTGCATTAAACAATTTTCGCATGACACATAATTTTCAGAAGGTACCTAACAATTTCCTATGGTTGTTAAGCTTCTTATGAAATAACAAGAAAAAAAACAAAGTAAGACTAATAAAATTCTAAAGAATCAAACCTACATGAATAAACGAGAACGTGTGGAGTCCATTACCTGTTCTGAATCTCTAATTTGTAGCCTAGAGTTAGTGAAAGGATGATCTTCACCATCGGGAAGCGCTATATTGGGCGGCAGGTTTATGGCAAAGTCAGTGTGTACAGCAGTGTGCCGTATTTGGCGGTCTCGGGTTGCTGCAAGTTCTCGTGCCGCCCCTCGGCCTCGCAGCCGGTCCATGCCGCCCACCCCCGCCGCGGCGCCGGCGCTTACCACCGACAGCATCTGCAATAAAAAATAACAATTATTATCAATGTAAAATAATGCGTATTTAAACAGCGTGGAATAGATATCAAAATAAGCTACAAAAGTAGGGGGATTCCCCCAAAAGCCACGACTTTTTTTTGGAAGTCTCAAGCTTTCTTATAAGATATTTTTTTTTAGAAATTTAGTTTTTAAAATGTTTTTATGAACAATTCCTATGACAAGTGAAGGTGAGACCATATATTATTTACGCACATATCCATATATAAAGATTCATAGTTTTTGCAAAACCGTATTTGGTAGATTACAAACATCTAGCAATACGCAATGATTTGAGACTCTAGGATTTTCCATTTGAAAAACAAACGTCAAATTGTTCCTAGACAACTACAACAACGGCGACGCCAAGACTGTAACCTCAAGGTCCGTCATCTTGTAGAAAATTGCAACGAGTCGAACAGCCGGTACCGCTGGTACCAAAGAACACGAATAATAAATCTAGTTAATCAGTGTCGTGGAGTGCACACACACAACGCATTTATAAATCATCAGTTCCGCATAGCTAATCCCACGCAGAGTAGCTGTTACACAAGACCGTTGCATTATGTAGTCGCACGAGCGCAGTACACCTGAAGGTTATCTCTTGGTGAAGCAATTACCGTGGGTGCAGCTACGAAGGCTGCGGAACGATATCGACTCTGCCTACCAACGAACAACAGCAACATCGAACAATGACAACATTCCTAGAGCCCTACCCAAACATAGTAATAACTAGTTTAAATAATAAAATCTATTATCCTGGTCTAATGAAAAATGTGCATGAAGGTGACTTTAGCGTTGTTCGGTACACCGTATTAGTGGAAGCATTTTAGCAAGGTGACATAATCGCTTAGCACACTGCGGCAGTAAAACGGTAAAAATAGCAACATAATGCATCAGCAGCGTACAAAATTGAATAATTTCTAGGTCAGAGTGTTAATTTCAACAACTTGACATCTGTCGGTAGTATTCAAGGTAAATAACGAACGGCACGTAATAGAAACATTGCTGCACCTGCAACGTGTTTCTACTACTACTGATCTCAACAGTGATATTTTACACTTACGGCTTGGTGTATGATACATACAAGGTCAGAAACATACGTGATAATTGGGACATGATTACAAAAAAAAACTCATTACCATGGGGTTTAACCTAGAATAAAGTTTTAACTCTGAGGAGTTTATCATTGGTACATATGCTCATTGTTTTTTACGAGCAAACCCATATTTACTTTCCTTTTCCTGAAGTATTCACACAAACGGAAAGTTTACACTATACCACTTTTATTGTTCATTTCCTAAGTTACAAAGTGAGTTTAAACCTTTTCATCTCTTTTTAATCTCAAATGTTGGTTATTGCTTTGTACATGTCTAACAGTTTTCCTACCAAAATCTAGTCTCAATTTTACCCTTCCTGCATCTTTGGACCATGGACTATGTACCAAAGTGTCCTAGATAAATTAATAGTCAAACAAGCAATACGACAAAACCTATTACATTAGAATTTGCCACACATCAAAAACTTTTGAAGTCTGTTTATGAACCAAGCACCCCAAAATATTTTATTAGAATCGCAATATTTAGAAAACCTCAATTATTATACAATTTCCAAGGTCTCTATAACAAAAATGGTGAGTTTTTGACACACCCAGTACAATTTAAAATTTCCTCAAATTTTCCAACCAATAAATGTTTTCCAGTCTGCTAAACATCCTCAGTTTGTAGTTGGCAACATATGTGTCAACCAAAATTCGTGAATCCAAGGTTAAAATATATTTCAAATTATAACGATTTATATAAACTTCGGTCACGGTCACATTGAACTATGTTCCATTATGATATAAAACAAAATAATAATTCTAACGCCACACCGTACAAATCTCCCAATTTTTATTTTGTTTTGGAACCCGATCGTCCTTAGAAGTCGATAACCTTGCACTTACAGCTCTGAAAGTTGATTTGGCGTTGAGGCGCGATCAAGACAATGTTGATTGGGGTCGCGACATGGTTTATGCGAGTCCCCTTAATACGGAAATTTATTCAAACGCCGGAAATAATTTGGGCATAAAATTAATGCGTATGAAGTAGGTTGTGTTATTGTGTTTTAGGAGAAAACGGCAGTTAGTGCAGTCTATATATAAACACGTGAAGTCATACACACGTGTCCAGCACGGTCAGTGGTTCTGAGTCACGGGAAGCAAAAATAATTAGATGCTCTCGCCTTTGTTTAGATGATTTCGGCTGCGGACAAATGACCCCATTACGCTACCAGCGTAATAGATGCATGCATTTTGATAACCAAACCATAACATGCTTCACATATCCACTTTGTACCTGTTGGGTGCGAACTTTTGATATGATTTCGTCCATCCAAAGACTACTTACTATAACAAAATTCTTTTAATTTTGTTTCCATTTTTAGAACCCATTCATTCATGCGATAATGGTTAAGAGGATCAAAGTTGCCCCCTTTAAGTGTTTCTTTTGAATTTATTGACTTCGACTACCTTGGAAGAAATTAATACTCGTAGAAGAGGAGCTTTATATTATGTACGTGTTTTTTTTAAATTTACATTAGAATAAGAAATCTGTATCGACACATGAAATGTGTTTTCTTCGTAAGACCTTGAACAAAACTGTTTCAAGTAGCACCTTGCAAATTTGCATAATTATTGCCGACCGACTAGTAAAACCTGAAATGGCGATGATCAAAGGGTGTTACTGGGTTCGTTCTATCTATTTCTATGAAGAACAATTTTATTCCATGAACAGATTCGAAGAAGATTGGAGAATTTTTGCTGTTCTCAGAAAATAAAATTTATGAAGGCTCAAATTTTTAATGGTAACCTTAGTTGTCGAGCCAATGGTACAATTAATCTGCATGAACTTCTCAAATTATTTGTGAGCAATGCAGAATCGAAAATGGGCCAAAATGGATTTTTTCCTCACGGACTTGAGGAAAAAATAAGATTTCTCCAGATCCTACATGAGATACAATTTACAAGAATTTAACATTCACTTTAGGCATTTTAACGTGTCAGAACACGTCACTTCGTGAAACACTTCATCAAAGAATAATATTGAGACTGTAAATACCAAACCTCTTCATGCAACGCCTCATTATCTCGACACGATTTACCCTATTAGGCTTGAAATACTCAAAGTGCTCGACATGAATTCAATTTTTACACAAGTAACATTGCAGAGTATGGGCGAAACTCAGGGCTGCTTTACCAGCGATACACAATTACACACACATTCCTACAGTCCCTATATAAAGGGTCTTCTACAACTCGGAGATTGCGAAAAATAACAATCTCAAAAATTAAAAACATTACTTTTAAACGAGAAGAATTTCTTTCAATAAGAAGGTTGACAAATACTAAAGAAAGGAGAACTTGAAATTGTTTATCATTTAACAATGTCATTTGGAACCTTCAAAATAAAAAGTTTTTCCAACTTTTCCAAATGGGATAATTGCAAGGATGGGAAAGGGAAGTCAACTGATACCGACCTCATCGAGTCTGTAATTATAACTCACGTCCGGAATGCCCCCAGGAAGGGAAGCTTCACAAGTCGTGTAGAATGATAAGTTAAGGTGTCCGTGCAGGTGCAATGTGAATGACGGCCGCGCATAGCAATCAGCAGGTGTGGGGCCAACGACCCCGAATGCGGGGGCAGCCGTTACCTGTCACGTCAACAATTACCAATTATTACCGGCTACATACATACATCTACTACAATGGGTGGATGATTAGATAAGTACAATTGTTAACGTTTTTCCACAGACCGTTACAACTTGAAAAAGGCGCCTTTCCAGAACAAAGGATCTTTAGTGCAACATTAAAGTCCACAGAAGTTCACATAACAGTTGTGGTGGTAAGCCGGAAACAGGAAGTTTGGCTAACAAACGTACAAGTTCACGGTTTGAATGTAAAAGGAAAATACCCATGTTATTGCGGGCAGCACAAAGAGAAAATGTGAAAAATCGAGACTTCAGAATTCGCCCACTGTGGTTAGATAAAGAAAATAAACTGCAAATCAGATACAATCAAATTTAAATTTATAAATCCATGTAGTGGTAAATGCGTTGCAAAGCGGATGTCGACTAGGCGCGAATGACCTTAGTCAATTGACATCTGAAATTCAAGTTATAGTTGAAAAAAAACAAGAATTGTCAACATGAATCTAAACCTTAAACAATAAATCCTCTTGATGCAATCTTTTTGAAAAACTGGCTAGTGGAGAAGAGATGATTTCGATTCCTCCCAAAATGGTCACTGTTATAGGATTCTGGTTAATGGTAACTTCTTAATTGTTCAATAGCAATTTGACACATTCAAAAATTTGTAATTAATATTTCCTGTGAATTTCTCGAAAATGCTTAGTTTATCTGGTTTACTACAAATTTTTGTTGGTTTAAGATTAAGAGTTACTTTCAGATTTTGAGTTTAATTATACAATCTTAATCGAACGCCAGAATTGTAAACGAGCTTGGTTTTACAGTTTGATTTTTATCAAACAAATTCAGCCTACTCAGTTCTAATGACTAAAAAATATAGAGTGGAAGTATGCGAAATAATATTACTGATAGTCAAAGTGGATGCAAAAAATTGTATACGCGTATTACGTCTCCCTGAGCACATAAACAAGTTAAAGTGGATTTGATATTAGATTAGCGGGGTTCCTATCAAATTTAATAAATGATGATCTATAGTTTTGCTTTCCACGATTTTCATAAAAAATTTTGCGGTTTGTGATTTTAATAAAGGTAAAAAACATATTTCTGCAACCCCTACCTCAAATTTGCTTAAAACAAATTGATAACGCAGGAAAGTGAATGAGTGTAGTGAATACTACAATTTCGGTGCCGTTATTTCGTTGTTGGAAACTTTTAAATGAACATGGTAATTCAAAACAGGGTGGCCACTTAAAACTGCTTTATAAATTCCCTGACTGATCAACTTCAGTTTTCCCTGACTCATTTTTATGGCACAAAAGCCAATTTCAACTGTTTTTTTTAAATAAAAATTGTAATCCAACATAAAAATTAGCAAAGTAAACTTAAATTACTTTATAGCAAATGAAAATTATTCAACAAGCATAACAAAATACAACATCTAAACTTTGAGGAAAACCCAAATGAAATAAATATAAATTTTATAAACATATATCTAGGTAACAAAATTTTCGTTTTTCAGGCAAAAATAAAAATATTAATATAATTGCATTTTACAGAATTTTCCCTGACTTCACGTTGAAATTGGTACAATTCCCTGATTTCCCTGAGCAAAATAAAAAAATTCTAAAGTCCCTGACTTTTCCCCGTTTTCCAGAAAAAAAATATTTATTATACAAAATAAAAAAATCACAATTTTATTGAGCTTTTTCAAGAACTAATCATACAGTAATTTCTAAAATTGTTCAGTGAACAGTCTAGAAATGTTCATAAATTTTAATACATTTCTTTTGCAAGAAACCTGTAAGCTTTATTTTTCATTTAACTTAAGTTACGAGTCTGTTTCTCTAATCGTGAAAACCTACGAAAACGGCGTTACCACAAAAATTGACAAAAAAAATCTTAAATTTCTCAGAGTAAAACACCTAGCATTTTTATTATAAAATGTTGAAAAGCTCCAATTTCCTTGAAAAATTTAACAACCAACCCAACGTCTTCTGTCTTTCGAAAACCTGAGAAAACTTGGTTTAACTTCTATGAAAATCGCTAAATCAATGGGTGAGAAAAACGCATCTAACGGTTTACAAGAAAAATAATAAAACGTGCGCGTAATTTAAAAAAAGCACAAAAGCTCATTTTGACCAGAAACCTTAATTTGGTTCCTGTAGTGCTCATTTTACATTTATGGATACTCCAACGTTAAAAATTGAAATCGGGACACAAATATTAGTATCTGGAAATTCCGATAGTTTCAATCTACCTAAAGCAGTAAGTCCCCTCCTATCTTGAATATTTACTATGCTATGCACAAACTAGATTATCGATACCAGAGCAATGTTAACTCCACATACAGGCAACAATAAAAATCACACACTTGTTCTATGGCGGTACTGAAATTTCTCACCAGGAAAAGCTTGAAGAAACTCTTTCTAAAACGATCAAATTCGGAAAACTTGTTTGCCCAAGTACAAAATCGAAAAACATATTTTTATCACCAGGAGAAAATCTCCGAAAAGTAATAGGTTGAATTTTTGTTTAACAAAAAACTGAATTTTTACCATTTCGGTTGTCTCATGCACCATTCATTTTGTATTTTCTTCCTCCCCAATTTATTGTTACAGAATGAAATGAAAAAAGCTTGTCGACTTTAACCTCCTAAAAATTTTAATCGGAAAACTTTATGAAAACTCTAATTGCGGTAAAGTATAAGACTACGGGATAACCCTGATTTTATTTCAAGAGAGTAATTTATTCTAAGTACATCACAGCGTGGTCGTGCTTGTAGGATTCCTTGAAAAAGCACTGGTATAATTTTCTTCCTGGGAGTGGTTAGTGTTCATTGGCGAAAAATTACATAACTATCATTACATAAAGCATAAAGGTAGCAAAGGCTCATCAGACTCGAAACCAATTAGCAAATTGACGCGGCCGTGAGTCAACACGCAGCCAACCTTCGACACCACCGCCGAATACGTAAATATTTACGAACGTCGTAAAAAAGTCGTATGTTCACAACATACACACCCTAAGGGGGTCACATTGAGATAGCAGGGTCGGGGCCAGACAGCCTACACGCGCCGCGGCCTTGGGCCTGTCTGCCAACAGTCTGGCGCGAGTCGCCCCCTGCCTGGAGAACCGCCGTCCGTCCTCCGGTGCGGTGCTGCTGGTTGCAGGTGCACCGTCGTGCGCCGCGTTTGTCGTCTGCATTCGAACCGTCACTTGCACCCGCCGTATTATACAGGGTGTATTTTAACTAAACTTGCTTCATTATTTTTTTTGCCCAGATAAAAATTAGTATAATTTGTAACCTAGCGTAAAAATAAAACATGATGTGTGTTTTCCGAGGGGTTAATCATTTCAAAAATGAGTGTACACCGAATACAGATTTCACATGAATACAGCAAGTACATAATGAGTACAACCGAATACCTGACTAAGTACATACACAGCAAAGAATTCGTTTGTGTACTCAAGAATACCTATGAATACTCGTGAATATATGGGAATACATGAGAATATATACAAATATTAGGTAGAGTACGCCTAAATACGAGGGCAGAAATTACTGCAATAAAGTTACAATCACGATAAACATTTATGTATTAATATTTATTAGGTACAGGTAAATGCTGTAGTACAATATAGTAGTAACAATATTGTATATATAGTTATTGAACAAAAAATAGATTATACATTCTGCAAAGAAATAAATAAAACTTTGACCTTGGCAATACAACTTAAAGTTGTCACAATGTGTATTATATATTTATCAAACAAAAAATAAATTATAGATTAACAAAAAAAAAATGTGTATGAAAAACTTCTCGAAAAACATTAGCGATATCATTAGGTGTATTTAATTTTAAGTTATCACTGCTGCTTTCCCTGTCGGGAAAATCACAGTCTTCGTTGAGGGCTTGGTCATCATCAATCTCCTCCAAGCCTACATCAGAGACCTCTGAATCATGATTATAACATGTATTTATTTGCGATATAAAGTCACTTTCAAATATCTTCACTTTTAACTGAAGAAACATTTCTTCAACAGATTTTTTGGCAGATTCAATAGCGTTTTTGACGCTGTAGCAAATAGTTTTTCATGCCAAATATCCATATCCATACATATATAAAAGCTCAAAGGGTATTTTTCTTCGGTTCCTCCAGCGGCTACCGCTTCAACAATTTGGACAATTTTTTTTTCAATGAAAGGTCTCTATTCTCAGATGGAACATGAAACATTTTTATATTTTTATTCTGCGTCGATTTTTCAATAATAATTATTTTAATTTATATATGAAAGTCTGCTAAACGCGCTTTACTTGAGGCGACATCTACACCAACGCCGCGTCTCCTCATGGAACTAATGCATCACATGACTTAGCACTTAGCCGGCTCAGTCAACGCTCGGTCTGTCAGTGCATTGTGCGCTGGGGTAACACTAGTAAGTTTTATATGACCTGGCAAAATTTTGAAATTAATTATATTTTGGTGATAAATCCCATAAAAGTCCGGCCGAGATGCATTTTCCTGAAGGAAAGACTCCATATCTTTTCTGCCAAGCTCTTCCATGGCTTCGATGTCGTGATTTTCCATTTCCTTTATCGATACGGGTGTATCAAATCCGCAAAATGTCATTAAATTGATCATATACCTTGGAAACGTGCACTTTAAATAATACTAGTGTTACCCCAGCACACAATGCACTGACAGAAAGCGTTGATAGAACCGGCGAAATGTCAAGTCACGTGATGCATTAGTTCCAAAAATGACACGCGACGTTACTGTAGAGGACGCCCCAAGTGACGCGCGTCTAGCCGACCGTCATATATATTATAAATTAAAATAATTATTATTAAAAAATCGACGTAGAATAAAAATATAAAAATGTTTCATGTTCCATCTGTGGATAAAGACCTTTCATTTAAAAAAAAATGGTCCACATTGGTGAAGCGGTAGCCGCTGGAGGAAGGGGAGAAAAAAACCTTTGTGCTTTTATATATGTATGGATTGGAGACGCTTCCAGAAGTCACTTTCTGAATCATTATTATTGGCTTTATTAAGATGACGCTCGCAAGTGTCCTCAGATAAGGGTGCTATACCTCGAGTTGTACACTAATCCAATTACATAAAACAAAATATATTAATAATGATTTCCTTTTACAGAAAGCTTGCCGGTAGCTCGCCTTATCTCTAATATTTTCATAGTCCGACATTATTTCGTTTACGATTTATAGATACTTCGCATATTACGGTTTTAATGCTTTTAACTCGGTTTTTACTGTTTGTTGTTCACTCGAGTGTTCACTGCATTGTTGCTCACTCTACTCCCTCTACTCACAATTGCAGCTGATGTAAGGTCTGACTATGCTCAATTTCTTCAGATCTAGTCTAGTCTAGTCTAATCTGCTAAAATCGGCCGGAAAAGTTATGATTGGATTAACCAAGGTCGCACAAATACAAGAGAATGCACGATGAATACGCGAGTACACTAGGAATTCACGCGAATATGGTTGAATACACAGGAAGATGTGAATGCAGATGAATATGTATTCGAATGCTCTGCTAGTGTACACCTGAATACGTAAATGATTAACCCCTCGGTGTTTTCACAAAAACGAAATCTTTTACCACATGTATGTTATGTTGAAATCATGTTTTTGTTCTATCAAGCAGTCTCAAATAAACCCCCGGTATAGACATCAATTCTATTATAATAAATTGCGTGCTTCAAACCCTCCCCTTTGTTCGTTCCAACTGCCCGCCAAATTATTAACCCTCTCTTAGAAGTAGTTCTCTCTGTTCGATTCGAGACTAAATTCGGCTACATAATTTCGTTACTGGGGTGATGTAACGCAATTAGGATGTATTAAATTGCGTTTTCGGCAGAGCTTCTGCTTGAACTTTATATTCCCAAAGGGTGCGTAATTCGTTTGAAGACGGTATACATACTGTTTATTTATGCTGAGAAAGGAGAAGTTTGAAAGTTTTTGTTTTGGGGTGTTTTCTTGAACCGAAGCTATTATTATATTGGGAAAGAGTTTTTGTCCACTTTTTAGAAAGTAAATAGATAATAGCTATAAGGGAAGTCATGTCGCATTTTCCAGAAGCAATTTGTTTCCTTTGATAATAATTTAAGTAATAAAAACGTTTCCTTCTATTTCCGAGTAGATTTATTCAGTCGAAAAAACATTTTTTATTTTAACAGCCGAAGGTTTGTCCAAAAAAGGGAAATTGACTTTCTGTAAGCTTAGATCAGTCAAACCTCAGGAAATTAAACGAATTTTTCATTTCGTATGAACATGTTCATACGAAATGGAAAACATCCCGTAACGTTCTGCGAAATATTTCAGAATAAAATCCAACCTTGGCTCAATACCTACGAAAACATCTTTGCTACCATACAGTGTCTGAGAATGTTCACATTCATTTCGAATTACTAGAATTTCCCAGTTTCTTTTTATGAGTAACTTGTGTAATAATTTGTGTAATTCGAGTATTAACACAAAATTAATAAAACGTAAAATTCAAGCACTATAATTATTAATTTTTATTTTCACCTTTTGATTTTGTTAGGTATATAATGATTAACAATAAAGGGGAATTACACTAGTAACGCCCTCTATTATGTGCGGCGAGGAAACGTTGCAAAGCAACAAACCGGCAAAGGTATCTGCGATCGCACCGGCCTCTAAGCACAAAACACAGAAACGCCCGTGTGGCAAGAAATGAGAAAGAAGAGATTTGGTTTCAATTATGGCTAGAATAGACCACTACATGTTTCGTTCTTATTTGAACTCATCAGGTGGACATAATTCTAACCATAATTGAAACCAAAAGCAAACAAGCAGATATATGCCAGAAAGTATAACAATAAAGGGAATTACACTAGTAACGCCCTCTATTATGTGCGGCGAGGAAAAGTTGCAAAGCAACAAACCGGCAAAGTTGCGATCGGAACCTGCTAAGCAGGTATCTGCGATCGCACCGGCCTCTAAGCACAAAACACAGAAACCCCCGTGTGGCAAGAAATGAGAAAGAAGAGATTTGGTTTCAATTATGGCTAGAATAGACCACTACATGTTTCGTTCTTATTTGAACTCATCAGGTGGACATAATTCTAACCATAATTGAAACCAAAAGCAAACAAGCAGATATATGCCAGAAAGTATAACAATAAAGGGGAATTACACTAGTAACGCCCTCTATTATGTGCGGCGAGGAAAAGTTGCAAAGCAACAAACCGGTCTATTCTAGCCATAATTGAAACCAAATCTCTTCTTTCTCATATAATGATTATCTGTATATAGCTATAGAACTTGGCGACTTGATCTCGGTAATCGTTTGCAGATAACTTGATTTCTTATTCCAAAATGTCCAATAGAGAAGAATTTAAGAGATCAATTTGCTCATTCATTAACGGTACAGGTTTTAAATGTTTGTGAATTTCAAAAGCTTCTAGTATATCTAATTTACGTTTATCATCACAAAAGTGTAAACATTTTATAGTGTTATTAGATGTCATTGAATGATTGTGTTCTAGTAAGTGTTTGGCGTAACTGGATTTATGTGGGTGTTTGTATTTGTAACAACGTACGTGTTCTTTATACCTAATATCAACATTTCTAATTGTCTGGCCTATATAAACAGAATTACAATGCGAACAATTTAATTTGTAAATGCCTGATTTTAGCAAATCGTCTGTTTTTGACTTTGCATTAAACAAAGTGTTTAAGATGTTTCTAGTTGTTTTGAAGCTTACTTTATATTTATTTGTTTTGTTTATAATTTTAGCAATTTTGTCTGATTTGTCATCAAAGTATGGGATCGAGGCATATTTAATTGTATATAGGTATATTTTTGTATTCGTATAGGCGGCGTTCCCCGTGTAATTTTTCGTGCGCATTGCTGACGTCACTGGAAGTAAAATCAAATGCAATATTATATCACATACACGTTACGAAAATTTTGATGCACGACTACACGCGTAAAGAATGGGTGCGAGAATAAGTGCCCAAGACTAATATTTCTGTCGCTTCATATTTATATATGGAAGAGACACAAGGTAGAAGAGAAGAAAACAGAGCAACGCACACAATTAGTACTTAAAAAAAGGTACGAGTTCGTGAAAAAAACTTGATTTTTCTTGGCATAGCAAAAACCCTCGCCACAAAAATAATTTTGCTGCAACCTCTTCTTTTGTGGTAATTATTACGTAAAATGCTTTTCCAGTTCAATAAATCCTTTAACTGTAACAAAAATACCTCGCACTATTTTCAAGAAACAGATTACTTACACAATTATAAGGGTGCAAAACTACGACTAATGAACACGGAATGTTTATTATTTTACCGAAAGCTCACATAATACAAAGGCCTAGCTTAGGGTTTATCGACACTTTACTAAAATCGAAGTGAAAGTTTACTTAAAATGGTTAGTTTTGATATATTCCACGAAATCCTAATATGTAATTTACTTTTTTCCGGCATGCTTATTATTTTTTAATACACGATCTATATTTTCGGCCAGATACCGAATTGTACTCCAATTTTAACTTTTAGGCAATAAAATTAAGATTCAGAAAGTTTGTGTTTATCTACACCTACGGGCCATTATCACCAACTTTTTATGAATCAAGTTTATTGTATTTATCAATGTTAAAGAGGTCAATATTCATTAAAACATTTAGTTAATGAATGTAATGAATTTATTTGCCCATTTCTGATTTTGTTCGTGTTTTGCAATTAATTTAAATGCTTCCTTCAGTAGAGAAAATTTTCAGCATATTTACTGAAGGATTTAAGATTTAAATTTAGTTATTACATAATTCGCAAAAATCCAAAAATAGTACCATATCAACTCGAGACTGTTTTTATAATAATCAAAACTGGCGCAGATATACTGTTCTATCATAGCTTATAAATTTTCCATTGAAACTTAAATTGTGTTTCTTATTATCTGTCTACTCCATGATTTAATAGAAATTCGATTAGATATTATGCTGCTATAAAAAGCACGAAAATTGATTGAAGAATGAGACTTGCCTAAAATAAGTTTTCGAACTACTAACGCAAAAGTTTGAGATGATTAGAAAGTCTTTGCTCAAAAAATAGGATTAGAAAAGGAATTACGAATAAAAACCTATCGAGGTAGCTTCCCACATAATCTATCAGTTGAATTTTTTTTAGATGATTTCTAATGTAAATCCCTAACCAAATTGAAACTAAGGCAACAATAATTAACCTTGTTGAACAGTTCCGAGACGCCGAGGTAACAGTAAAACAGAAATTTTTACCATAAATTGTAAAAAAAACTCCTAACAAATTAAAAAATGTACCTTTTTATTAAGTGCAAGTTTATTTCTCATGACAGCGAGAAACTTTCGAATGGCCCTCTTTGCAAGGCAAGAGGGCGAGCGCGGAACAGTCACTACAACTTCAACCATCACCAACAACAAACCGGAGTGTACTACCGACAAGTGCGCGCCGAAGAACGTGACAACGTGGGTTCGTGAGTTGTCCTGTCTAGACAGCCGCTATCATTCCCCACCACAGTCTATACACCGTGATAACACAAACTGCCATTGTAAATATAATCCCCCATATGGCCCACTTACGACGGAGGATTCCACATTGCAACATTGCTTGCTTGCTCTCTGTCTGTCTGTCTGCACTTAATCCTTTTGCAGGCAAAAACGATGCGTTTGTTTTTCCGTTTGCGAAAATTCAGTGCAGACAAACAACTTGAAGGTTGAGTCAGTCAGTGGGAATTTGTTACAATGAAGCGTTGGCGCCATGAATTAAAACTAGGGAATTTCCCCAATTACTTAACCCATTCTAAACACCAGGAAAATATTGATATTTAATTTTTAGTTTTAAATTCGTAGAAATGCAAATAAAGTCTGTATGTGTAAATACATGAAGGTTCGAGTTATTGGCATATCGAATTTAGGAGAAGGGAATTTCCCGAATATTTAATACCTTGCCATAGTGTGCGGGAATTAGTTTCAACTGTGAAAATAATTTAAGATAGAAATTTTAGTTTGGACCTCTACGGACGCAAAAAATGTGTATTGAAAATTTTGCGTCTCAATGGATTAACAAACGACATAGTGGATTGTAGAGTAAATTTGAGACAAGGTATTGGTGCCAAAAAATAAGAGAAGGGAATTTTCCAATAAACAAGTTCCCGACTGTATATTAGGAATACATAGCCATATTAAAAACATCAGTTTAATAGAAAATTATAGATTGAGCTTCCCGCCAATCCAAAAAACTTGTCTGCCTGTCTGTGCAAAAAATATTTATCAAAAAGACGGTCATATGAGCCGGGTGTATCAATATTATATATTAAATGGAAACTTTTTTAAAATTTACGTGTTCAGTTAAACAGCGACACGCTATTGGATGTTGAAAACCTCACGTCGTTATTTAATTGTTTCATCGTTCGTCATTTGTTTGAATTTAGTTCTACAGTTCGACAGAATGGTCGCTAATTATTGAAACCAAGAGTATTATGATATGCTGATGGCACTGGGAGCTTCTAATAAAGAAACAGGACGAGCGGTACGTTTATACGCGACCATTCTTTCGCACTTTGAATCGGTTTCAATATAATAAAGGGCATTGAACATTGCAAAATTAGGAACTAAAGTCAAACATATGACAAACTATGAAACAAATAGCTTGCCACTGCTTAATTGAACACGTAAATTTGAGTTTTACGGACATTTTAAACGACATTTGTAATTTTTCCTTTCAATTGGCATTTTGAACTATCTCTTTGTTTTTGTAATGTACCATGGATTTATTTTCAGTACTTGATCAAACACTTAAATTTGTTTGAATGTTTTTTTTAATACATATTTTCAGATTTTTCAAAACTTTAATAACTGTAAAAATATTAGCCGAATCGAACAATCATAGAGTAACTTTTTGTCCAGTTTTTATGGTATGGACCGTCCCAAAGTCTGTGTCCGCGAGTTTCTGAACACCACGTATACCTCCAACTGCTGTAGTTTTATTTTGTATATCAATATAAAACAATGTGTTGCGTTCGATTTTATATTATTGTAGTTTTCCACTTTCCACGTACACGTTTTTAATAAGCAGTACTTGTAATTGCAGAACATTACAAAAATGTCTTGAAATTCCTGTATCTAGGAACTCAAACGATCCGACTAATAGTACAATAATTAGAATGATAACATTATTTTAAACTAAGTAGAACAAACATGTCTGGAGATAATTTTATCAAAATTTTGAGAACGTTTATTTAAAACTGAATTCAACAGAATGATAAAAATTGCGATTTAATTTTAAGATCTTTTTAAACGCCCTAAACATAATCGCCCCTTAAACATAATAAAAAGTATTATACTTATATCAAGAATTAAACGTTTTTCATTTTCCTGAAACAATTTATTGTTTATAGGTACCAAAGACGAGTCTACATACAAGGTTCGTAAAAACTATGAAGGCAGGTTTCTATAAACATGGGCTTGGGAAAGGCACGCAATTTTATGGAGTTAACAGTCTCCCAACGGTGGTTACTCCAGAAGAAAGAAAAAGGAAAAAAAATAAGTCCAAGGTAAAGTAAGGGGTCTTACTTAACATTTACAAAGAAAAAAAAACATAATTTTCTCGATTTATTCACAAAATCAATAATTTTTGTTTTAAAAATTGGGATTTTTACAAATCTGCTATTTTGTCAATAACTTTGGCAGTAGTTAGTCGCATTAGAATTTTGAAATTATATATGTAGAGTAGGTATACGCATTTAGTACAGCATTTACTACTTATTTTTGTTTGAATACATGCAAGGGCGATGTCTTACATTGTAGGATCAAGTAATAATATTTGCAAAATATTTTCTGTGTGTACAATTTTCGAATTTGTTTCTAAAAAATCACATTCTCTACACAAAACACACAAAGGGGTATTAGTCCAGCGGTTTTAGACATAATTCAATTTTAATCAAAAATAGAGTTGCCATGAAGGTCTGAGTGTTTTCAAGATGTGCGAATAATAATAATAATAATAATAATAATAATAATAATAATAATAATAATAATATTCGCGGATAAGTTTTGCACATCAAAGCAGTAAAAAAGTAGACCCAAAAAAGTTTGCATAATCCTTAAAGAAGCTTTTCCGGACCCATATTTATAATTGTTTTAGACTCACCCGTATAAGACACAAGCCAGTTATTCAACTTATGTTTCGAGATTTAATATGATAAAATTTAATTGTGCAGTTAAAATATCAGTTTAGTTCACTACCAATTTCATTTAATTAAATAAATAGATAAAATCAAATACAAATATTTCTTTTGTGCAAATTGATAGAATTCTATTATATACAATTCGTCACGTATCCGATTTTGGCACTAAATTTGTGATATAAAGACAATAAAAAATCTCTGCAATGACAATAAGTTTATTAGCTTTAACAAAATTACCTTAACAATTGTTTTAGTAAAAGTATCCTGACAATTTTGAATTCAGATTTAAAAAACTCCAAGAAATGTTGAAGATAATTTATGTTTTGCCTTAATTTCATGAGTATCCTGATTTGTGAATTTCTACGACAAGACTTTTAGTGAAGTAATGCTATTTCTATAAACAGAAACTTTGTAAAAGCATTTTCATGGTATTACATTAATATTTATTATTATTTTGAATATTGCTTCACGTTACGAAAAAAATACACTACCATGTAATTCATGTAATGCGATAAAAAAATTTTATTGAATATAATTTATTAATTTATATAATCGTTTAACAAGAGGTCATAAAAACTTTGTTTGCATACATACCAATGGAACTATCTAAATATTGAAGTATTACATTCAAGGACTACTACATACGTATCCGCTCTTTGGTTGAGACACGTAATATCAATTTTATCCTGTAATTGGCGAATAAAAATGTGCTAATCTAAGACCACAATTAGAATATCTGACAATGTGCAATTTAATCAATTTTTTTTAAGATTATCAAATAAAGTCATAAAGTTAGCGCGAAAACGATTATGTCTTGTCTAGTAATCTGGTAAATTCTGGATTTTTATGCTACTTAAAAAAAACGCTTATGCTTCCTTTTTCCTTTATAATATGTGCTGCTGTTGATGACTCATTTCACCTTCTAATCAAAATGATTAGATTTAGTCTGCACATTATATAATTACTTCATATTTAAAATAAGAAATCCCTAATCAGCATTTTAACTGAATCATATGACGAAGCCAGTTGTGAAACTTTAATCAAAAAAGCTGCAGCTGCATAAAACTAAAACAATACAGAAATATTTATTTATAACACATTATTCATAATTATTACATTAAAACAACTTCAGAAAAAAAAAATACTAATCAGTACACTCTTGCACCAACTATGAAATTTGGTTCGAAAGAAAATCCTGCAATTAGGTATTTTTTAAAATTTATTTCCGTCGGTTCCTAGAGCTACCTGATTTGTTAAGTAACCAAAATTTACACTTGAAACAAGAATTCGCAGTACTTCCGTCTTTCCAGGAATTTAATTTGGTTGGTTCCGGGAACTCGCACACGAACGCTGTCGATTTCTGGAACTTCTACGAATTGGAGATACGAATTTAGAGAATTTCGTGGCATTTATATTTTCACCAGCAAACATTAAAGTAAAACTTAGACTTTTATTTACAGACACATTGCCAGCATAACAATAGAAACTTTTCAGATTTGGTCGATTATGCAGGAAAATTATAAAAAACTACATTGTGATTTGAATCTATTTTTTCTCATACACACAGCCCAAGTTATCACTTATACCCTAAATTTTTCCTCAACGAATACAAATGTAAGTTTATGGGAAAACTATGATGCCCGTAAAAACGAATTGTTTAATGTTTTGGAGTTGAATTTGAGTTTTTGTCATGGCCAGCTTATTCACCAGACCTAAAACCTAACGATGATTTTTGTTTGCCGCGCCATACCAAATTATTAAAAAAACTTCAAACATGTATAATATATCTTACGTTGTCTACGTTGTCAAAATGAATTATTCAGCAATAAAAAATTATATTTTACCAAATTTTATAGCACCAGTAATTGGTAGTAATAAAAAAGTTCGTACCTATTAAACTAAATCGGTTGATTGTAAAGTAAATTAGCAGCTACAAGCAGCTAGACTAGACAACAGCGCCTTTTTGTTGTTGTGGGTCGAACGTCGTTTTTATTATAGTCATCTTGTTCAACAGACTTATGATTGTGTTCCGTTGCTGCGTCGTCGTACGAAATTGCATCTTAAAAAAAAGCTCAACTATTTGTCTTCAATTGTAATTTTTTCCTAAATATTTTTTGTATTATTCATTAATTGTTAGTTACAGAGAGAGAGAGAGTTCGAAATAGTTCGGACTATTTGGAGTAAATTAAAATAGCAACTATTAACACTTCGACAGCTTCTTATTGCCATTGCTATAGTGATCATGATCACCTTGCTCACCAGATGTTGTTTCCTGAGTTATACCACATTGCGACTTACGAAATCAGAAAAATATTTATGTTTTTTTTTTATGGTAGACATGAATTTCCACTGCCGTTTTTTAATAACCAGCTTGCTCGCCTGATTTAAACCCCAGGGATTTTGTTTGTAGCATTGAATGTTGATGACGTAGCATTGAATGTTGATGACGTAACATTGCATCTCAAAAAACAGATTATTGTATTATTTGTTATTTGCAAATTTGCACGTTCTCATGTAAAATTTATTTTTACGTTCCATCATTCTTTAATTGTTAGTAATAGAAATAGTTTGTGCGCAACAAAATTAGTGCGGGGGATTTAATTTAAATTAAATTAAATTAGCAGCATAAACAGTTACGCAGCGTCTTCATCATTAGCATACCGAACATAATCTGTTTACTATTTAGCAATGCGGAAACAGCCTTACGAGACGCGACCTTCTGAATGTCACTGCGTCTGGATAACAACAGCCCCGAAAAACGATCATAAGTTATTGCGGTCTGTGATTATAATAAACAAAACCCTGGTTGGTGCAGATGATAAATTAAATTGGAACTATTTTTCTTTTTTATTTTTAAACAGCTGCGATTTTATTTATTTATTTAAGCAGGAGAGTGTTTTTATCCCTTTTGTCTCCAACAAAACTTAACCGTGATGAGGAAGTTTCTCCCAAAGGGATTATGGAGAGGTATTTTAAATTTGCATAAATCAGTTTGTACAATTTATACGAGACAGAATAAATTATACAAAAACTTCTTTGTAATTGTGGATTTACGAATTATATCAGAAATTAAAGGAAGTCCTGCGTAAAATGTTCAATACGAGTTATTTTCCAGTAATTATTTTAACGAATGATCTAATTATCTCAAAACTAATCGGAAGCATGAATATCAGAATTACTTTAGTTCACAGAAGTGCGATAGACTGGGCTGTTATCAAACAGCCGCAGACAAAACATGACACAGCCGAGAGCAATCAAACAAAATAGGTCAAATAGTTAAATGTATTAATTGTGGGAATGCCTGTCTTGTGATCACTTCCATTATCGGCACTTTTGTTCAAAAACGCCAATTTTTATTACTACTGAAAAGCAGCGGTGTCAATTTCAAGCACACATGATCACTTTGTTAACATCAAAGCCATGAAACAGACTGTCAGTTTTATCACTTGTTAAAACTGATGACTTCTAACCTTTAACAGCAATAATAAGAAGGAAGAAAGTAATTTATTGCCATGATATATCGTGGAGAATTTTTTTGAAAACAATTCAGCAGAAGAGATTGTCGTGTCTGATGTCGCTTCATCAGTGGCGTAACTTCAGATTTTGGGCCCGGGGGCAAGATACCTGAAGGGCCCTGGCCCCATCCTCAAAAAAACTTCAATAATAAAGTAATTGATAATAAGAACAATTTCTTCAATAGGAAAACAATTATTTGCAGTCTAGTAAATGAAAACAAATATATTAAAGCCGTGTCTAATTAAGATAAGTAAATCTTAAATTTTCTGAAGTTAATGTGTCTGGGTCGGTACCAAAAAGTGTGGGTGTTGTGTTATTACTAAATATAATCTCACTTCAGTATTTTTCATTGTATAAGTAAGTACATACTTACTTACATGGAATTTAAAATCTAAAATCAAAAATTTGTATTGAAAAAACTTCGTAATAGAAAAATTTAATAAAAATAAAAACTCCTGGCTCGTGGCAGGACCCGTAAGACCTCGTGCCGTCGCCCCCTCTGCCCTATATTAGTTACGCCACTGGTTCCATGTCACATTAATGTAAACGTTGTGATTGGTTTTAAAACATTACATTTGCAAAACGTTATCACCATATTGAAGATAATTTGGGAGGTTTGTAATTTTTATATGCACTAAGGTTAAAGGTAAGAGCGTGGGATGATGAGGTCAAATTCCTATCACACTTATATCAAATGATGTAAAATTCTAAAATAAAATGAAAAGTTACAGCAGAAATTTATTTATCTAGTCTAGACTGACGTCAAGATAAACTAATAATTGCAAGTTGCGTAGTTTCTTCTTCAAGGTAAGTAGAATTGCAGTGACAATAGTGCCATACAAATATTAAAAAAAAAACGTGATTCACTTTGTCTTATGGTATGTTAGTATTTAGGCTAAAATAAATTTGTCACCTGCAACGCTGGTATAAATTAACAAGAGCACAGACAAACTACCTGGAAATTAAACCAGTCAGTCTATATTTACATAAATATCAGATAATCTAATCTTTTTATTAGTAAAACAAATTAAGCGACGACCAGACGTAAAAATTGGCTAAAGCAGGTTGATTTACTGAGTAAACAACAGATCCCAGGTTTGCGTTAGTTTGGCATTGGAATTCTAAACAACATGTATATTTGCATTGCACGGATATCAGTGATAACACATTTTTAGAATTCAATTATGAATATACCCAGGAAATAGACAAGTCTTATCTACAGACATACAGACAAAAAGGTGACGCAAATACAAATAAATTTCAGATTAAGTTAATTCCAAAAAAAGACTTTTCTAATTCAAATATTTGTTCATATCCTATTCGCTTGCACAAAAATTTTAATTGCCCATCCTCTTATAACTAACTTGCCTTCACATGTACAGTTTTCTATTAATTTTAAACCGTTGTTTCTACCAGCAATTTTTTTGAGATGACGCCGCGCCGGGTGTAAACAGTGCTGTTTCTAAATTATTTCTGGTTTGCTTTTTGTGGCCTTATTTACTTAGTTCTGGTATTTTTTTCCAAATATTTAAAAAATAAAGCTATTTATTTGAATATGTTGAGTTAAAAACAATTTTTCTATTTTGTAAAGGGGGGGGGGGGGGGAAATCATATAATATTAGGGTAATTAGTAGGAGATTTTGACCTATGAAATGAGAATTTTTGGGAGTAGAAGAGGGAAATACTTGATAACCCATCTGGCAACATTGCGTAGAGTTCAGTGCTGAGCTGACTGTTGAGTAGTGCGTACTATTGTATAAATGGTTTTTCTTACAATTAGTACTAGTTTTATTAGATTACTTGTTGCATACCGACTGGTAAGGAAGCTAGCCAATTGTTGTTTTGAATGCCTTTGACCGTAAAAACTCGGTTAGCGCCCTTTCAAACCTACGGTTAGGGGCAACGAAATTTTGACTAACCCGAGCGCCGGCCAAGGACCATCACTTACAAGAGAGGTGTGAACGAAGACACCTTCTACGGGGTTGGCGTTGTAACGGTCACTCCGATGATTTCTTGGACTTGGAATGTTCACCTTTCTCCGGAAAAGTTTAATGTTTGCCTTAATTGGGACCATGAAGAACTGAGCGAGCGATTTAAGAGTATGGGTGCCGAAAATTTCGGCAGCGCGTCCTCTGTAACGGAATCTCCGCTCCTTGGCCGTGGCTATAAATTTTCCTGCGTACCAGCCACTACGTTGGGGTGACCCTAGGAGTTATAAATTTTCCCAGGAAATATACTGGGTGGTTGGTCAATGATTTGGGCAGGTGAAGGTGGACTACAGGTTTGGCTGTTGGCATTAGGGACTTGGTCCCTAGGGGCGTGATTCAATTTACTTGCTTACGCCCACTGTCAAGGTGTCAACTCAAGGGGTTCGTGCATATGCACACCCGACGCTGTTAAGGTACCTGTCACTAAGATCCAACCGGCTACCGACTAATCTGGGCGGTGCGTAGTAGACCACTACTGGGAACTGCGAGTAGGGATCTGGTAAAAGCAGCCAACCAGTAACTTTATTGACTAGAACCGCGGGGATTAAGTCCGAGCCCGCAGGAAACGGCGTAGAACTCATGATCTGCAGATTCTGTAGGTATTTAGGTAATTTCCCTCGACTACGGAATACAATCCCGAGACGATATTTCAATCCCAATCTCTGGGTTTTCGGGCCCAAAAACTAGGCGATAACCCGCAATTGTTTTGACTTAGATCTTGCAGCCTGATGTCATGATTGGTAGCTTATTCTCGTTGAATTGTTGTAAATTTGGACAGGAGGGCCTGCAGAGGGACGTGACGGATAAGGCTCGGGCTAGGTGCCACCCCATACAACTAAAGAGGTGGGCTGCAATGGCCGCCTCACAGTGACTCAGCTCAGAACGCCAGAACGAGATAAGACGGCACTTGGCCTAAACTAAATGTGGATCCCCCACCCGTTTTTATTTATCAAAATTACATTTATAATTTTCAGTAGTGCAAATTGCTCAATAATTACGACGACGTTATAATTATTATTATTGCGTTTTTGCAAAACAGAAATATGTTGAATATTATTTTGTACTATTTGAGTAGCGTGTCCGCCTCCCGTGCCAAAGGTTTAGGGTTCATATACATGTGGATTTATAAATTTATTTTCTATCATGTATATTTTACTTATCTTCAGTTACTAATTTTTTTTATTGATTATATTAACGTAAACGTATGTTTTCACCGTTGATGTTTTACAAGATACAATATACAGTTGACCAAAGTTCCCAGTTGTTTTGTGTTTCCTTAGTTTTTTAGATTGTGGAGAAGTCTGTGCCATAATTGATTAAACTTAGTAAAAAATAAATTACCTTACAAGAGCACTTCTAATCCCGATTTGCTAACCAACAATTAACTTTCAAACTTAAAAAAAAGTCAAGCATTTTTCCAACTAAATATTATCCATCCCCTTGCTACTCTTCGAATTTTTAGGGATTTTGTTTTAGGTTTTTATTTGGGCGACTTCCTTTAATTAGCAGGGATTAATTGCGAACTTTTTCTAGCCGTTCTTAAGTGAAAGCTTTGTTGAAAACTTTTGATTAAATTTACAAGTTTTTTTGTAAAACTTTAAAATTAAACAAAAAATACCAACTCCAGTATTGTGTATGGTTCACAGAAATAATTTCACGATTTCTAAACGAGTGTGTAGTAAAAAAATGTTTGTTCATCTCGCCATGTTCTGTTAATTTAGCTGCAACGCGGAGAGAAAGTTGTTGGCGTCATTATTTGACGTCAGTTATCGCAGTGTCATCTGCATGTGCAAATATACCCCATTATGTACAACAAATAAAGTCATAAAAATGTGCAAATAAATTACCCGTAACGAATTCACGTATGAACATTTTAAACGGGTGCAGGCGACATATTCAGCAACAGAAACGGTTGCTAAGTGGTTTCATGATTTGATATGGAAGAAGAGAAAGACAAGGGCATTTCTTAAAGTGAATAAAACATATAATTATTTTATTATCATTGTATTTCAGAAAAAGTTGACGTGTTTGAGATTGCATGCAACGGACACGGTTTTTCCGGGTACTACTTCTGCTAGTAAAAGCAGAATCATAATAAAAATAGATAATAAGTGTTGTGCACAACACAAACTGTACTTTCTAATGGTACAGATATTAAACAACAATTAACCTGCTTTCTGCCACTTCATACTGTTTCTTTCATTTTAATACATAAGAACTATTGTACGAAATATCAATTCGAACGACTTTTGGAAAGTCAACTCAAGTTGCAGAAGTACCAATAATTACTTTGCAATATCTATGAAAAATTCTACCTCGACTGCAAAAGGTTTAGTTATAAAATTGACATGGCTATAGTCAGGTTGATACTAAAGTGAGGTATTTGCATAAGAAATTTTGTACAAAACTTGAGAAATTGGAAATACAGTTAAGGAAGGATTACTACAAGTACTTACACAATAGTTCCATTAGTCAAAACGCCCACTCATCAAGATTTTGAAAAGCCCAACTTTATCATCAAATTAGTCAAATACTTGAATGCCCAAAAATCTGCAACCTTACTTTTCCTCTAGCTTCTTGGTTAATAATGTACAAGGCGATCTAGTCAGTGATGAACCAAGCCACCTTGTAATACTTACCGATCGTTTATTCGTAGAGAGGTGCACGAACAATAAATGTATTATTCAAATAGTTAAGAATTGCAGTCGAACAGGAAGAAAACCTATAACCCACAGACATGCGACCTTACCAAATACTTCGCGTGTACAGTGCAATTAGCACAAAAAACTATGATGATATCATACGTCTGCGACCTTGGGATATTGCGGTTTCAAGTTGATCGTGATGGTGTTTCTAGCTCTGCGCTGCTAAAAATCGTTAATCTAAGGCGCAAGCGGTATTTTTAGACGTTTTTTTGCCCAATCTACGTATACTGTTTTCTTTTAAATGTTCCGTTGATTTGATAAGTAATGTGCTATAACATATTCCAAACCCATTTTTAAAATACATTTTTTGCTTAGAAAGTCTTAAAATTCAGCAAAAGCTTCGTTTAAAAGTATTTTTCTGGTTATTGCGTTTTCGAACATCATAATTTAGTGTAGGTACATTTACAAATTTTTGTTTTGGAATAAATTAAAAAAGAAAATCTAATGTGGCATTCAGAAACGCAGAGTATGAAATTGGTAACAGAAGTAATTATGAGAAAGTACAATTCATGGCACCATTAAGGAAGATAACGTGGGCGATTCTGCGCGCCGTCTCTAGCAAATACGTAAAGCAAATACTGTACTAGACTAAAACGTATAGTACCGTCTAAATTGTCCTGCAGGAGTGATGTTCTTATAAAACATTGTGAGGTGGCAAAACTTCAGATATTCACGTCCTACGCGGGCACTGTTGCTTTTCATACAAGACCGAGGCCATGCAAACAAACAAGCTAAAACATACAAAGTCCCCCAGCAAAGCCATGATAGTAAGGGGTCAGAAATAAAAAAAAACCTATTAATCCTGCACTTTTCTCTGGCGTTCATCATATGTTATCGTATAAACAAACCTTCCCGCAAGATGGCGAGGTTACATTCTAGCTTTAATACACAATATTTGCAGGGAAACAATATTTTAACTTTAAAACAGAATTAGTACAGTTCACTCAAGAGGTGCAGCTTCAAATATAAAAAGCAAACAACTCTCGTCCTAACTTACAAATCAATCAATATGACATCAGAAATAATAAAGAATATGTGCGAAAATTTAACTCAAACACAAAAATATGTATAAATCAGTGCGGATGCACGGTCGCAAATTGACAAAGTACTTTGTTTTACTTGTTTAATAATGAACTGTGGTGTACCTTTTCCCGCACAGAGACTTGTAGATTTAAAATATTTCAGTGGAAAGGTAAAAAGAGATCATTTAAAACACGGACAATTTTAATTACTTAATGTTTGACCATTATGTAAATCAGAAAGAAAGGCGCATGGATTTATAGACCTGTAAATTAAAAGTTAAGGATTTTTTCGTTTTAAATTTGTGCCACCTTCGCGTAGTACATGTTCACGAGTCGCCATCTAGTACAACTGCGACATATTAGCCAATTTAAAACATTTTAATTAATATTGGAAAAGTGCAAAAATTGTAACTTAAGCGAAATACTTCCCCTAGTTTTCGCAGTACTTTAAATACTTTTACATTACATATTTTCGAAATAATTGATGTATAACGTTCTAACTCTAACACAACGGTTACTATATGATCATAATATGTACCAAAACTGCAGCACATGGCACCTGGCCATGTCTCCCGCTTAGAGTACCATTGACGTTACGATGCATATACAATGTGTTCCAAGACTAGCCAAACATAGGCAGGTAATATTGGAAAACTGTATATCTCATATACTATCTCCCTGAAATGTTCCCATCAATTTTGGACGTCATAACACATATTTTTGTGTTAATCCGTAGAAATTTTGGTAATTAATTTAGGATTGCAATGAACAAGTTCGGCTGATAATTCTCTTAATTTACGCTTCCCCGCATTCGCATGTTCATAGAGCAGTTAGAAAACGGGCGTTGCACGCTCTCGGCACAACCACGCTACCGAAAGTGCAGCGGTTCAAACCCTGTTCACCGCCATTTTTCATTTACCTTCTCCAATTTTGTTATTACAAAAAGCAGTACACCAATCATATTTGACTCAAAATTAAACAGATAATTATGTATATATAAAAAAAAACTGTCGTTGAGCGTGACTTGAACCGCTGCACTTTCCGCATGTTATGTGTCTATGTTCGACTAGTCTTAGAACACATTGTATATACAATTGACGAAAATTAGAAACTGTTACGCTAAAAACCAGCAACATTAACGAGGTCTGTCCATTAAAAGTAAAACAAAGTGTAAGGTATAACTAAAACACAAGTTTAAGAGAAAAATCGATTTATTGCTAAACCATCAGCAACACATAGGGGAAACGAGCTTTATTTTTTTCGGAACTGTAATTATTGTTTTGCTGACCCTTGAAGTTTAAATGAACTACTTTATCATCATAACAAAACAGCCAGATCTTCATGGCAACTTGATTCTCCACAGTATGGCGAATAAGAGTTTCAAGACAATCATTTCAAAAGGGTAAATAGCGAAAATAATTAAAAGAAATATTACCACCCTCCCACTCTGGTGCACTTATTCGGACCAAAATTGGTAAAAATATTAAACTAAATGTACAGTGTCCACATATAAAATCAATATTTTAATGTAGGTGCTGCTAAACTTATCAACAAAAGTGATTAGTGTTCCATCTTCGAGGGACTGTAACACCGCAAAGAAACCTTTTTTACATAATTATAAATGTTAGGCTAAATCCACATAATTCCGCCTTATAATTCGTGGTTAAATTTATGCCAGACATTTAATGAACACCCTATATAGTAACATTGTGTTCCGCTAGGGCTATAAGTAAGTCACATTTTACTTCGATTTGCGCAATAAGACATTAAAGGCAATACTTCCAAGAACTCGTAGCGTTCAGGAAAATCCTTAGGTTAGTCTTAAGGTTTTCTATCAGATTTCAAAATTACAAATTTTAGTTTCTGCAAAAAAAACTGCAAGACTTCCTCTTTCGTGTTATAAAATCGATCACTTTTCATTAATTTTCCTCAGTTCAAAAACACAATTTATTCAAATAAAATAACAATAGGCAGAAAAATAAATTGCAAACATTTCTGCACACCCACACCATCGAGAAAAAAGATATTTTTCTTTAAAACCAAAGAAAACAAATATGTACAAACAAAAATAAAATTCTAATTTTTCAAAACAAGTTCCGTTGGTCCCGCAAGCTTTCAATGTTTATTCGAGTGGAAGTCTCAATTTCCTTCCCTAGTAGATTGTATCAATTACGCACTTTTTCGCAGACATGATCTTGACCTAAGGTTCCAGAAAAGGCAATTACAGCTCGACTCTTCATTTGCAGCTAGACAATTTAGATAATTAGACAAATTCTGAATCATCACATCAGAGATAAATCTGAAGGAGATTTGGGCATTATTTTACTTGTATTTTATCTTGGCCGCATAGAAACAACTTGTTCAATTTACATAACATAATGTCCGATTTGATAGTGTTAGTGTGCATTAATTAAAAATTGCAGATATATTAAACCCACAAAGTAAAGTGCATTTCCTACCACAATTACGTGGGTTTAAAATTAAACGGTGATGTTTTGTTTTGCATGCAAACCAACGATAAAAATATGTGAAAGGAAGCCAAATGTCACCGCAATTTACGTATGCAGACTGATAATTTGATACTAAAACATATAACGTGTTATTTTGCTTTTAATTGGAATTTAGATAATAACCATGGCTGCGTATCACAATTGAGACTGTCAAGGTTGTTTTAAACAATACGGCGAAAGCTAGACTAGTATAAACCGGAAGACAACCGAAACAGAGACTACAAAAGTTTGCATTGGCGCAGTATTGCACCTTCCTAAAGACAATGCAAGTTTGCAAACATGGATACCGTTACAAGGAACTATTATATACTAATACATTTGCTCCTGTACTGTGGCTAAGTAAGTCTCAAACGCAGTGGCGGGCGTTCCGTGGGTTCAAAATTTGGGTAGGCAAACGCAAATTCAAAAATAAACATTAAGATTAACAAACTAAAAAGTCATTATTTCAAAAATTAGGCTCGCTATCCTTATCCAAGATAGTCGCTGCAAACAAAACTATAGGAACTAGCAGTGTTGCCAGGTTGCCAGGAACAAATTACCGTATCGAAAGCGCGAAAATGTCGTATTTACTACCAAATTTCTGTACTAAATCTTAAAACGATATATTCTTATGCTAGACTAATAAATGTATTAATGTAAATTTACAATATTAACTAATTAATTCGTTAATATTACAAAAAACTGCAACTTATGAAAAATAAAACATTTTATTAAAAAAGAAAAAAAAATTCCTTAAAAATGGTATTTGACAAAAAATATAATGACTACCTAAGACTACCTAAAGGATTTGCGGAACTCGACCACCCCGGTATAGAGATATGGATGGTGCTGTGGTGCGGAATAATAGAGATATGAGTGATTTTACTTATTTTTATTTTTCAATAAATAATAATAGGGAAAAATTATGAAATTTTAATTCAAAAATATGTTCGAATTGATGCGTTTGTATTATATTGAAGAAAAATTCTAATTATCGCACATTTGCGTATGGTGATGGAGTATGGACCGTATATCGTACAAATACGGTAATTACCGTACGTATGGCAACACTGGGATCCAGGAACAGGCGCGCCTATTCTGTAGTTATTTCGCCCTGACATCACCACTATTTTTTTTTCATTGAACCATTACATTCCTTTACCAATGTGCAAGCAGACGTATTAAAAACAACAGATTGGTTGATTATGTCGTGGTTGGTAATGATAAAGCTCGCCTAAGCGTATGCAAAACAGTGTTTAACTTTTCCTCGCCGCACATCATAGAGGGCGTTACTAGTGTAATTCCCCATTATTGTTAAACGTTCTATTTATTTACCAATGTTACGCGGTTATGTTAAAAAGTTAAAATTGTATGTAAAAGTAACTTCTTTTTATTGAAACTTCGAATTCGATTTTTTTTTATTTGAAAAATTATGGGTAGGCACTGCCAACCCTGTCTAACAGGGCGGGCCGCTACTGGTCAAGAGCACCTCCACGGTAAATTGCAAAACTCGACGTACCCGCATCCGCTATAATTATGTTGTATAATTCAACGTCTATAACTTGTATATTGATTTCGTTAGGTGTACTTGCATCCTGGTGGGTGGGAATGTTAATCTTAACAGAAAAATATAACGTATGAACTATTCTGCATTACACAAAATAACTGAAAAAATAAAAATATTCAGTTTGAGGAATAATTGCAAATGCTACAGCATCACACGAGAAGTATTACGTCGAGTTCTACTCGATTTTCTTCTGATGATAGTTATAAGGTGATTAAGTTTTTACAACACAGCCACTAAACAGCGAATAAAAAAAAGATAAGTAGTAGTGGTGAGATATTTCGAACGAAAATAATCGAACCGTTCGATTATGGCAATACCTCGAGCGCTTACAAAAAAAACCATCGAATGACTTTTCGTATTTAAAATTTTTGAGTCTGTCCATTTCGGAAGCGGGCGTTAAAGCGATACCCCCTTACAGTAGACAACTGCAAACGCCCAATGCAGATAGATAATATAATGATAGCACAAGTTGTGGTATTATGCGAAATCACAAAACACAAATCTCTGGAATTCGATTGCATAAAGACGACCTCGAGCTCGACTGCATTTTTTCCACGCAGCACAACGCCAAAATATTATTTTGTGTTAAGCATTACTATTTATTAGGAATAGCAAACACGGTAGTTTCAAGTGCACTGATTTGTTTTTCGTGGTCATTTCAACGCATGGTCGGTCACTTTTGATCATTTTAATATTGCTCTAAAAAGTATAAATAATAAAAAACATGAGAATATAAATAAATATATTAATATTTAGCATAGCACTGTATTAATGTTGATAAAAACAAGTGCTACAATTAACCAGAAAAATAATGTGATGAAATTAATAAAAATACTATTCAAAGGTGGAAGTTTACGCAGTTTTGCCGAGCGGCCAGAGAAAAGACAATGAGAACGAAAATTCCTTCATAGAAACATTCGAGAAGCAAGCGGAGGCGGTTTACTACTTCATCCATACGAATGATTTTATCCGAATGAATCATTTGATTGTTAAATGATTTCGAACAGCAATCATTCGTTTATGAAAATCAATCGATTATGCCCATCACTAATAAGTAGGAATCATATACGACGACCAAACTGGTCTATCACATACACAAGGAAAGTCTTTGATCAATTGGTAATGAAGTGAGAGGCAAAATATAAAGCCTGGCTAATATTTACAAGATTTTGGGTGAATTATCAATTGTGCCTAGGGCTGGAAATATTTATTGATATATCCATAATATCGGTACTATGGATAATTAAAAAACAATTAACAATATATAGATAATATGTAACAGTACCACAGAAAATCAAAATACAATAGTAAAGACAGTAAAAAAACTAATTCAAGAAACATTGTAGTACTAGACATAACATTAAAGGTCAGACCAGAGGTATAAAAATTACTTTTGTTGTAGATCGAGGGATGTTATTTGTAATCGCGCCCTGATTGGTCCAGAACTTATTTTAGTCAATTTTGAGATGAATCGAATGTAGGGGGTGCTCGTAGCAAGAACAAAAATTACACCCTAAATCTAAAGAAAATGGGTTTCTCGTCCAAAGGAACGATAATTTTGGATGACCCTGTATAATTATAAATTAATTCACATTAAAAAAATTATGAAAAGCTTCCAATATCGTAAAATAGCAAACAATAATTACTAACTAGTGTCAAAGAAAGTAAGAAAAAAAAGTGAGAAAGGTGATACATTGGACACTATGATAGTATCAATTTCCATTCAATGCAGTTTTAAATATCATCAGTTGGTCGAGAAATTCAAAACATAAATATGATATCTGCTTATCTATGATTTTGCAGTTATTTTTGCAAAATCACTGTGGTAGATTCTTCAAGTACTTTTGTCATTACTCATTGCCATTAGAAACCGCAACTGCATTATTCTGCAACATTGGGGAAATAATTTTAATAAATATTAATTTTAACGCTAACAACCGCAGGGTTACAAACAAAATTTAACGCGAATTTACATCAGGGTGCGAAACGTTATAAAACAACAAATTTCAATATAGAAAAAACGGAGAAGCTTTAAAAGAAGGAACCATTTAAGCTAGCGCTTCGTAAACGTCTATCCCTTAAAGCAGCGTGGGAGGCGCCATTGTAAAAGGGACGCGGCGGGAAAGACGGGAGAAGCGTCGCGACGGAGAGAGTGAAAGTTACAGCGTCGGTCAATGATGCTGCAGCGCCGAATGACTCACGGATCTTTCGCATTCTACAAGGATATCCCAAATTCTTGTTGCGTTTTCATTTTCGGTTTCCTCAGGCCATCTGCTTTTATTACTATGCTCCAATTCTTTTTTAAATTGATGAAAATAGGAAATGGTCTGATAAAAATCAGATCAAGACTTAAACTATGTTGGAAATGATACGTTTCTGAAAGACATTTACAAAACGTTTTCGTTTGCGTGCAGTTCTGTTGAATGAGGAAGTGTGATGCTCCGGGTGTGGGTTCCGGAATACACGGAGTGGGCGCCGGAGACCTCACGGGATGATCTACATATATCGATTGGTTTACCAGGCCAGATTAGGTTATTTTAGATATGTTCCCTGATATTGTCACTTGCTATTTTGATTCTACATGTTACGAGTAACGAAAAAGGCTAAAGACCATAACACGCCCATGTTGCTAATGGATCTCAAACGTTACATTAGCATTTTTGTTTAAATCTGAATTTAAACCAGGGAGTTTTGGAGTTATCCTCCAATTAGCAATAATTTAAATATGGTGTCTAAGCGACATTCTGAGAATTATTTCATTTTTGAATATGTTTTTCATTAAACAGAATAATTTACGTCAGTTAATATTAAAATCCATTGGCGTAGTCAGAAAAAGTCCCGAGTATTAAAACATAATTTCAGGATAAGAAAGCTATTAGAATTTTCATTGTTAATTTTTTTAAAGGAATGGCCCCGGTATAATCCTGTGATTCTACTTTATCAATTTTCCTAAAACCCACTTCGACTAAAATAACACTAGCAAAGCAAGCAATGAATAATTTTTAAATTTAAGTATTTTCAAATGGTGATAGATAATTAAATTTTCTCAAAAATTAATCCAGCAAATCACGTTTCAGCTTCTCGACTCATAAATTAATATAATTAGCACTAAAGCAGATAAAATTAACGCTATTATTATTTTAAACACAGAGGATTAGTCACTACGGTGAAAACTTTCTGAATACTAATGATTTTTAAGGGTCAACGTTTAAAATTCTTGAATGTCATTTAAATTTTTAAGTACTTATTGTTGCTGAATTCTATCGTTCCACGAATAATTATGTTTGTTTATTTTCACTTCCACCTTACAGACAGCCAAAAAGAAGAAACAGAACAAGCTTCAGCAATGTGAAAAAGTTGTCTGTAACGGTTCATGGTTATAAAAATAATGTTTTTTTTATTTTTGTTTTGGATGAGTCTCATTTGAATTTCAGAAACAGACACTCAATACAATCTAAAAGCACAAGGAGCAGCATAAAAAAATTAGACGATCAGTTCGGTACAAAATTAGAAAAATGAACTCTCGAATGTTGCAATAACCAAAGCATTTTTTTACATAAGATACAAACCAAAATGGCGAGCTATTAATTATTATAATTTTCAACATAATAAAGCAAGTTTTCCTAAACAAATCAAACAAGGTTGCCGTAAAAGTTCAAAGCTACGATTACATAAATAATGGATAATTGATGAGTTAAAATTATAATAATGGTGAGACATACTGTGCAGCTTTTTAAAATTAAAACTCATATTTACACAAAAAAGCAAGCCATATTTAATAACTGAAAACCCATTCATCATTTACCTACTTATTAAATCAAACCTTGAATCCTCCATAAATTGAAATGTCATGGAATTTCCTGATACTTTTATGCAACTTTGTCACGATTCCGTTCAAATACAAAAAAATGCTATTTTCTTCCAGGCCAAATTTGAATATTTTGATCACATAAATAAATCTTCCAACTTCATATAAATTTAATCTTGCATTCTGCAGGAGTCTTAATTAATGTCTTGACCTTTTGCTGTAATTTTCTAGTCCTGACACAGTTATTTCAGGGATAAGTATTTTGTTTGTTTTGTTTAAATTTCGATGACGATGATGTTTATAAGAAAAAATTGCATAACATGTTATGCGCTTGACGTACGTCATTGCATCAGGGAATTGATAGCAACTAAATTTTAGATAAAACTTGCTTAGAAAATTAATTAAGATGATTTATTAAAGTTTTCATTAAGCAATCAGCGGCATCATTTAAAAATCATATTTACATTTGGTAAAAAATCTTCAGATAACATAATCACAACCAACCTGTCAAAATGTAATCACAGCTTCAGTTCTATCAAATGTTTTATGCAAATTTTGTACTTACATATTTTGTTGGGTGAAAACGAATCAATATTTATCTGTTTTATGAGAACGCATTTCGGATAGGTTTACTGAAACAATTTTGGCGAAAGTAAATACTATAAAAACGCCGATACAAAAAAACCGATACAAACAAAGCGAATCCCAGACCAAGTATTGTTTACACGAAATTTTATATTAATATAGACGTTCATTAAATTCATCTAGTTAAAAAACAGTCTAGACTTTAGAATCGTTGGGAAAATCTCTCATGAAAATTACAATAAGAAGATATTAATATTAATTGTACATTTAATATTTCCAGTACAAATCTTTACTGAAATTATATTCAAATAAATTAGCGAAGCTCTTCCCCTGGACTTTTCCAAACATATTTTTACCTTTCATGTTTTCAAAGATATTAATTATATCATGTAGGTATAGATAATATAAGATTTCGCTAAATCGCTACCACATCGAATCAGATGCTCCAGCTACGACGCCAGCAAAAATCTACCTGTAATGGTAGCAGTTACCGAAAATTTTCATATAATAATAAATAACGATTAATTTTTTATTTAGAAAAAATTGGTCGAGATTAAAAAATATTCTTTTTAAAGTACACAATAAAAAAGCTTTGCTTACAATTAAAATCTCGTGATTTCGACTTGTCTAATTCTTGAAATTTTGACTTATTAATCTCAGAATTTCCACATTTTAATCTCGAAATTTTGGTCTCATATAATCTTGAAATTACCACAAAGTAAGAATTTTAAACTGCCAGTTTAAAGTCATTGGTTTTTAGCTGTGTTGCCCTACAAAGGTGTTTTATTAATGTTGTAACTAAAATTCCTGTTTTGACGCATTAAAAACAGCTATAGGGCTGATTACAGAAAACGGAGAGATAATCATATTTTCGTTTGCGGTTAAAACATAATATTTTAGTATTGGTTTCGCACATGGCATAGAGATAAGTTCATCCGAGTTACGTAACATATTTAAGATAATAAATAATGTCACACTTTTAAAAATTTAATATACCTACAGGGGCGCCGCCGGAATTTCTTTTTCTTAGGGGGGAAAAAACAAACCCAATAGTTTCTTCGACGGAGAAGTTGAGTGTCCCCCCGTGCACCAGAGGCCAGAAAATCTCTTGAATTTTTTGAAAACTACTAAATAAAGAATTAAAATTACAGATCGAGGGGGGGAGTATACCGGAAACAAACCATTGCGATAATCATAACAATTTGATTCTAATACAAAATATATTCAAAACGTGTTTAAGAAATACACATTTATTATAACACTTTCAAAGTAAAATATGTAAATATACACGTGTAATACAGTGACCGGCAGAAAATATGTTATCATAAGGAATTTTTTTTATTATTTTAGTTACCCAAAATTTGATGTAGGCAATCGCTTCTGCTTCATTGAAAACAAAAGAAACCCCAAAGCTAATGTATTTTGACTTCCGGTTTGCCAGGAAATTAAAAAAAAATTGAAATAAAACTGAAAAAATGAATTTAAAAAGAAATATTCAAAAAAGTGTTTACAATTTAGCTTTAAGGCTATGTGTAAGTTTTGAAACAAATTAAATATTTTTTAAATAGCAATTTTTCCAAAATTAAATTTTTTTTGTTTTTTAGATATACGTTTTTAATAAACTATATTAGATAGAAACTCAGCACCAGAGACTATAATTCATGAAAAATTAAATTTCACACTTGTTATGAACAAAACTAAGATAATTTATATTTTAGTAATGCTATTGCCGTAGCGTAGAGGTGTTTTCAAGTTTTACAAACATTATTGCGAGTATTTAGAGTTACTCACGCGTTATTCAAAAAATCTCTGAAATACGGATTGGATTGCATTCAGAATTATTGCTATTACTTTATTTATTTTTGCTTCAAAATTTGCATATGACTTTAAAAATAAATTATGAATACCTTTTTTAAGTCATTTTTTATAAATTTCCGAATGTACCCGTTTTGTTCACATTTTCTTTAAAATTTTTAAAATTCACCGACAAACCGAAAGGTGCAAAATATATTTTTCTGCACCTATTTAATTATATGACAATTATTAGCATTTTTTTCGTGAAAAATCGTACCTATAATTCGCTGTAGTGAATTATGGATTCATAATTCACTGTATCCGACCAACCACAAATACAAATTCCAAAATCACTGTTTCGCTGATTCGATGATATTTTAAATCGCCCGCGATCAACTCTGCGGCTGACAATCGACTCGCGTGACAGCCAAGTGTATCGCCATATTGCTTGTTTACGTTTTACAATCTGTGCAAACTAATAATTCAACCACTAAAACGAGTCTAATTTATTTGTTTAATATGTGTAGAAAAAGCATACTATCACATTCGCGATTATGGCCATTATTCACTCGGATGATTTGCGCCACTCGCCTGCGGCTCGTGGGCTCAAACATCATCTTCGTGAATAATGGCTGTCATAATCGCTCATATAATAATATACTTATATTTTCCTTTTTTTAACGCAGAACCGATTGCAAAAATAAAATTTTTGTTAGATGAAATAATAAAAAAAATTCCTATATGCAACATTCTTTGTGTCGGTTATAACAGTAACAGACTGGATACATTATTTTGTTGATAGAAATATGCATATTTTTGTACTTCAGTAGTATAAGTAATTCTCATTTGTTTCCCGGATCCCCGGCAATGGCTCCGCGGACCCCTGTTAAAGAACTGCTGGTATAGATGATAATAATAATAATAACAAGAAAATAATAATAAAAAGTCAATAAAAAAATCCAGAAAATCTTGTGAACCATAACAATAATAATAATTACATTCCAATTGCAAAACCAACAATTTTCAGCTGACACGCATAATTCCAAATATCCGAGAATTCTGAAGTTTCCTCGGCTTCAGTTTTTATTTTTTGTTTTTGTAATCAGATGACAAAGGGTTGAGTGAAGCCAAAATCATTATATATTCATGTCTATCTCCTAGGAAAATGTAGGCTTTAAGTATTTTGAAAGAGTTTTTTTAAATAATTCGAAAAAATTCATTCATTTCATGATCTATTTGAGCATTTCGTGGAAAGACGGATTTCACCAGAAGACTACGACGTACGGCTGTTCTACGAAAACAGCCGAGAAATTTTTTTACTGATGCCATTTTCCGTGAGAACTTCAACATTGTTTCTAATTGCAAGGCATAATCTTTGTTTACATAATCTTGTTCAGAATTTTCTTTGCTTTTCATAAAAAAAAAACAAAAAATACCGGTAATTGAACTGCAACCAAAAACCAAAACGTTTTTTTATCCTAACAACTATGTCAAACCATCGATATAAAAATTGTCACTTTTAAATATCAATATTATAAGTCCCAAACTTCGAGATTAAAAAGTCAAATTTTTGAGATTAAAAGTTAAAGATAACAAGATAAAAAAATCACATTTTCGCTAATAAAATCCTATATTTCGAGATTAAAAAGTGAAAATTTCGAGATTACGAAGACAAAATTACAAGCTCAAAAAGTCAAAATTTCGAGATGTAAAAATCAAAATTCTGACATTAAAACGTCGGTCTTAACGAGATTAATAAGTTTCGAGTTTAAAAGCAAAAGTTTCGAGATATTTATAAAAAACTCCACGTTTTTGGTCGTACAATTTAGTCTGCTTTCTACGACTTCGTAAGGGAGTGATTATTTCTCTTAAAATTTTACTTCATAGAAAAACCACTAAATATCATTTATTCTACTATCTACCAATAAGCCAGAGATGTAAAATTGCTGTAATTTAAGTTTTCGGTTATTTACCCAATATTTTACCAAAAACAGTTCATAATTTCCGAAGGACGGTAATTTAAAATCTATGGTACTTTACTCGGTAATTTACCATAGATTTTTAATCTATAGTTATTACTAATTAATAATAATTATTATTGTATTTAATGGTTATATGCTAATTTACCATAGAAATAGCCAAAAGTATTTAGCAATAGTTTATATTTTAAAAAAGTTACAAGAAAAAGCATGAGGCGTAGCCCACGGGCTCTGCTGGTATAGTTTAAAGCATATTAAAATTTCTAATTGTCTGGCTTATATAAACCTACTTACAATGCGAACCATTTAATTTGTAAATGCCTGATTTTATCAAATCAGATAATTAGAAATTTTGATATTAGATATAAAGAACACGTACGTTGTTACAAATACAAACACCTAAATAAATCCAATTCCGCTAAACACTTACTAGAATACAATCATTTAATGACATCTAATAACACTATAAAATGTTTACACCTTTGTGATGGAATAAGAAATCAAGTCATCTCCAAACGATTACCAAGATCAAGTCACCAAGTTCTATTGTTGCTATAACAACACTAACTGTTAACGATTTAATATAACAAAGAAGAGATTTGGTTTCAATTATGGCTAGAATAGACCACTACATGTTTCGTTCTTATTTGAACTCATCAGGTGGATTGCAACTTTGCCGGTTTGTTGCTTTGCAACTTTTCCTCGCCGCACATAATAGAGGGCGTTACTAGTGTAATTCCCCTTTAATGTTATACTTTCTGGCATATATCTGCTTGCTTGCTTTTGGTTTCAATTATGGTTAGAATTATGTCCACCTGATGAGTTCAAATAAGAACGAAACATGTAGTGGTCTATTCTAGCCATAATTGAAACCAAATCTCTTCTTTCTTATTTCTTGCCACACGGGCGTTTCTGTGTTTTGTGCTTAGAGGCCGGTGCGATAGCAGATATCTGCTTAGCAGGTTCCGATCGCAACTTTGCCGGTTTGTTGCTTTGCAACTTTTCCTCGCCGCACATAATAGAGGGCGTTACTAGTGTAATTCCCCTTTAATGTTATTTAATATAACCTTTGATAATGGCATATAAACATGTCGAAATGCGTATAAGGTTAAAATAAATACATATTGTTGAAGTTAAAAGTATTTTATCCATACTCAATAAGCATGGACTTCCAACGAAGTAAAAATAGAACTTAAAAATAAATCTTTAAATTACCCTTTTTTTGGGTAACTACAGGTCCAAAACAAGTATTTCCGTCAAAGTCTCAGAATCGAAAATTGTGATGATCACAAAACAAGTATGGAAAAGTAAAAAAGCGAACATGAAAAATAAGCGCCACAATAAATTTAGATATTTCTTTCTTATTACCAGGCGGCGCGTGTGGGTGTTGCATGTAAAATGTATCCAATACTTAAAAGTTAAAAGTATGAGCAATCCTCCAACACAAATCGTCGGAATGTAAAACAAAACCGCAATTATAAAATAAAATGAGTTGGGTGTAGTCACACCACGTTCGGTGCATCCAAAATCTCCAGGTCTGACTGTGCTATTATTTATAAATTATTTAACTACTTCAGCTTAGCCTTGAAACGTCATAGTTACGTAAAAGGATGCACTGAGCAAATTGGTAATGAAATACGTCTGGAGATAAATTGCGGACTCTCCTGTCTAGCAGTGACGCCACACATCAAGCACTTAGAATATATTTGCGGTTGGTTTTACTGTTCCGTTTACTATTAGTAACTTACACAGGCACTTTTTCAACAAATTTAATGGAAAATGGAAGAAGTCAACATCCTCACCTAGTATCAATTAATTAGAAACAAATGGGGAGTATTATTCATTAGACATAAATGTACTTGTATTTCCGATTTTGAGTTTCCATCATCATCGCTCTAAAACAACTAAATGTACAAACTATTGCGTTCGGATTAAGGGTGTTTAATATTACTTTATTGGTGAGTTTTAAGCTAACTTAGTTAAATGTACTACTTTATGTTTGTATTTCATACCACTCACTATGAAATGATTTAAGTTCCGCAACTTCTTGTTGTGAGGCGTTATAAGTGAAGCAGGTCGAGCGACAGTTTGCAAATTCAACAGTGCGTAACGAAACTGGAGAAATTATGAAATCGGCGAGAATGCGAAATTCCACGCCACATAATTTTAGTTTTCTAAAGAACCGTGACAGACACATAAATAAAATCGAATTCTTTATCCCACAAAGTTCGTATCATGAAAATCACTCATTGGAACCAATTTACATACAGAAGACGTTCGAGTTTATAGAACTTCCATGGTCGTCTACTGTACGCCTGTACCTCTACCTATAGTTTCACTCGATGAGAAAGGTTGATGTAGTGGAAATTTAGGTTTCTTTAAAACAAATTTACATCGGTTTCCAAAATAACTCGACCTTCAGATGAGTATAATGAATGGTCAATGTTAAAGTTCTGAATTAACTGTAAACGTTACCGTTATTGCTGATCTTTTCCACTCAACGGAATGCATAAAATAATAAAACCAAATATACCAGTGGCATTTGGGTAGGCAATGCCTAAAAAATTATTTAAAATTAAAATTAAAAATAAACAAATTTAGGCAACCCTAATTTACCAAGACCTGTTGTTAAATGAATTAACCTACGTATAAAATTCTTATTAAATTTCACTTTGTCATTATGCACTTTAAATTTGATAACGTAAACCTTTGCTTAACGACAATTTAATGCGTGATCTGCCAAATAATTTTCTTCAAACAGTTGCAGATAATTGTTCTTTGGTCGACGCAAGTTTTTTTAATTGCAGCTGAAAGAATTTTTAAAACAGAGTATCCTGTTTCAGACTATACTTTTGTGGGGTTAGATATAGATGAAAATAGTAAGCAGTTCCAGAAAAACAGTTTATTTTTAATATCGCTACCAGTTAGCCAATCCATTCTTTTATACCATTCGGTATTAAACGATCTAGATTCCTTCCTACTGCCTGTCTGTAACGGCCATTTTGAAGTAGACTGCCCATGATTTTTTATTTCTATTTGTCTTACGTATCCATTAAATTATTTTTTTAAAAGCTGGTCAACGAGAATTTCCATATTTACTGCAAATTTGCAAACTACATATAAAATAAATAAACACACAATAGATGCACGCTGCAACTTACTGCCGCTGTAATTTAAAAACTACAGAGGCCGTGCCTTTGCCGTGCTTATTGCGTTCTGATATCCTTACTATTTCTTTGCATCTGTCCATCTGATCATTGCATTATTTGTTTTAATGTGCATGCAAACGTATTAAGAATAATAGATTGGTTGATTGTGTCGTAGCTGAAATCATTTGGCCCGATAAGCTCGGCCTTCGCGTATGCGAAACTATTTGCCTATTTATTTGGCGCCTAATTTTTAATGTTTCGCGGTGGTGTTAAAAAATAAAAATTGTGTAAAAGTAAATTTTTTTGATTTTTTTGAAGTGCTATGGGTAGGCACTGCCTAAGTGGCCACCCTGCCACTGAAATATACTCTCCTTTGTTAGTTTTCTGTCCCATTTTTTATAAAAAAACTTATATGATAAGAAGTCGATTTTAAATCTTCATTTGTGCAAATTTGATTTGTCAGATTACCGTATCTCGCGTTTACCATTTTTTAAATTATACGTCCTACTTCTGCCGCTAAGGCTTATCACCGATGTTAGAGCGCAACCACTACACCTACAAATTTATACATATAATATGAAATACGTTGTGTGTATTTTAATTGCACCAGTTAGTTTGTTTCTGGCAAATCATTGTTTTTTTTTTAATAATTCAAATTTCGAAGGTCTTGAATGTTGTACGGGTTTAAATTTAAACACCGCTACACAAATATTTTCCTAGACATCCGTTGAATGATAAAAACAATATGAAAAATACAATAGAAATAACAGCAGGTAAAGGAAACACGTGATGATTCTTGTTTTACATTTCTTCCAAGAATTAAAAAATATATCGACCTTTAACTACATGTAATCAAGTTTTATCAGACAGACAGACAGCCAGACTATGGTTTCATAGGTGAAGTGTGTTGTGGACTTTGATGTCATTGTTGTTTCAAGAGAGATTTCCCAATTCCATTCTATTTTTAACATTAGGAAAATTTCCATTAAAGTATCAGATACAGTTTATTCCAAAAATGGTATACTTTTAAAGAGATAAGACTTAAAAACTTATATGGAGTGTATGGGTCTCGAAATCAACTTCTATCAAAAGAGACAAATTTTAGAATCTACATTGATGGCTCACACTGTGACAAATATGGATTATAGCGAAAAGAAAAATACCAAATTCCATTAAAGAACAAGAAATTCTTACAAATTATGAATATTTTGCTTATGAAGTTTTAAATTAAATACAAATTGGTGGAGTATGCGATTTTAAGATTTTAACGAAAATTCGAGTTTGAAATTGAGATTTTAACGGAAATACGTGTTTTCTTTTAAATGTCGGTCTGTGGGTGGGTGACGCCCTAAAGGCAAAAGTACTACACCGATTTTGATGAAATTTTACCGAAAATTGTAGTTCTAGTTACGCTTTTCAAAAAAATTCGAAACCGGAAGCGGAACTTGGACATGTTTTCGTTGGTAGAGTTCTGTACCAAAACTAAATTTTGAAAATTTAGGCACAGGATATGAAACAATAACTTAAGGTAACAAAAACTGTTTTATGGAACTTTCTAGCTTCAAAATGGCGGTCGCTGCGATTCTTTTAAAGTCGCGACTTTAATGTGCATTTACTCAAAAAGTAGTTGTCTGATCGGGATCAAATACATATTGTTTGAGAGCCCTTTGTGGGTAGATACGATGAAACGAAAGTAATTACGAAAATGTGAACACGATCGCAATGGCGCTTCTCTTAAATTTTGACAAAATTTTAAACAACTGTCCACACGATTTCTTTTAATCTTTGTATGCTGCGAGAACCGCAGAATGGCTACAATTTTGGATTTTGCTAAAAGATATAATTTTTGAAAATCGAAAATGGGCACCCCTTTATTTATTTAAACGGTGTCCCAAAAAAATCTTTTTCCTATGCAGAATTGATGATCATGACTGTAGAACAAAAACTTGATGTTAGTTTTTAGATACTTTTATACTTGGTGGGGCTACTGTAGAAAATGTTTTCCAAACATTTGTAATTTTCAAAATAATATTTCTCAAAAACTGGTTACACGTTTTTGTTTAAACTTTGTAGTCTTATAGTGCCGAACATGGGCCACAATTTAGCTTTTTTGCTGAACACCACAATTCCACTGCGGCACCCTCTATAAATTTTTGAAAATCAAAATTGGTACCTTTTATTTATTAAACGGAAAACAATAAAAAAACTTGTGCTCAAGAAGAATTACTCATCTTGACTAGTAGAACTAAAATCTAATATTAGTTAAAAAAAATATATTTGGTGGGGCTACACGTCTCTCCTTCAAGATTTAGCTGACGAATTTAAAGATTTGGTTGGCTACTGTAGAAAATGCAAATTCCAAATATTTGTAAAATTAATCAGCATCATTTTTACTGACGTTACGACTCGAATGAGATGTAATAAAGGTGGAAGTATTAACGGAGTGGAAAACTGTCGGTGAACTGTACCACGTTAAAATTATAAAATTTACACTTGGGGAAAGTACAATCGAAATAATAAACACTTCGGCATTCTTTAACACTTAGGCTTTTTTTAAACAATCTGTCAAATGGATAGGGTTTGTTTCCTAGATCTGTGTAACAACTGATTCAATTTTAATGTAATTGGAAATGTGAGGCTATGCTAAAAATGTATAAAAAAATAATAAAATCAGACAATGGAAGTGGTAGTTACGCAATATAGTTTTGTTATCATTCTACACTTACAAGATCTAGTAGAGATCAAGACAAATCGAATGCGTTTTCCGAACTTCTTACCTTCGTAATAGCGGTCGCTACGATGTGACATTGTAATATCCTTGGGAGTAAAGTATTAACGTATATAGTTTTTGCAAAACTTCAAAAATTATTCAAACTAAATTTTAAAAAACAGAAATTGAACAAACAAATTTTGAAATTTTGTTAGTTATTAGAACTGCTATCGTTTAGCTTTTCTTTCCATCTACTTAATTTCTCTATGACGTTCTCTACGAATTTGTGAAAATTCAAATTAATGCCTTCGAGTTGAACTCGAACAGCGGACGTGAAAACGGGCGCAAAAAATTTTTAATTTACGTTCGTTCGTCTTTGCTTTGAAATGTTTTTAATTACCTGCAATGTTTCAATCTTATTTATTCTTATGAAAATAACACCTGCCGAAATGTTAATAAAATAAAATGGTACAAATGATATACTAGTTTTATTACTTATAAAGCTCCCTTAAGCCTTGTTTTAATATCCTTATATTAAGAAAATAGAGGTCGATAGAAGCAACGTTTCAGTATCAGTAACAATAGAATAAGAAATCTAAACTTATTTCTTTCAAGCAACTATTTTTAGGCGGTAAGCTCCCCCCCCCCCCACCTTTGTTAGACTAACCAATTTTATTTTCTTATCTCCGATGTTCTTTAAGCCCAATCTAACTCTTCACCAAAACATAAAAATGAAAAAAGCACTTCGCCTGAACTTTTCGATACTTTAGATATTGGTACTTATCATACATTCAAAAAAAAATATTCTTGTTTTTTCATTTTGTTATTAACGTTTTACGCCATCACATTGGTTAAAATAATATGCCACCAATCTTACAACTGTAATGAGAGCATAGCTGCATAATAGTTATGTTATAATTTATAAAAACATACTGAATACAGACAGTAGTGAAGCTAAGGTCGACTCGTTATTTAACCAGTAGCTGTGTAGTCGAGTGTTTGATGCTTTGTAAAAAGATTGCTTGGGTATCAAGAAAACCTAAAACAGAGAGACAAACAAATTCGTCCATCAAAAATGGAATAGGAGACAGAAAAAAAAACCCACCCAACTATTGCTGTATCTAAAACTTAAGTTGAGAACTTTATTCGTTCCTTCCATACATGAACAATTTAGCTTAAAAGGAAATTTTGTCATCGGCCCTGTTTATTAACTAAAAAGGGGTAGAAATTTAAGATTTTCAAAAATTCATAGAAGGTGTCACAGAGAAATTAGCGGACTGGGACACAACTAAGTTGTAGCTAATCCATAACTCTATTAGCCCTATTGCGATTAAAAGTTTGATCACGGTCTGGTAATTCGTTTTTGAGTAATAATGCGTTAACGTAAAAATTTCGAAATGTCGTAACAGCCGCTATTTTGAAGCTAGAATGTTCAGAAGCAAAGCATTCGCTTCGATCTAAGGTCTTCTATCGAATTCCGTTTTTAGATTCGTTTTCCGGAAAAATGTTACCCAAAAACATGTTTAACTTCCGCATCCGTTGCTGGATATTTTTAAACAGCGTATTTACCCGATGAATTTTGATGCATTCCCATATTCCAAAGCTCATTAAAATTGGACTATCCGTTCGGAAGTTATGAAGCGGTTTTGATCAAAACCCCCAATTTCTTTCGTGGTTACATTTTCCAACTATCCCTACCTATAGACATATTTTAACTACTTTTCTGGGTTCCTGAAGGTCCAAAAAACATGTATTTCCGTCAAAAGTTCGATTTCGAACATTCGAACAACTAATTACTCTCAACTTATCATACCGTTGCCAGCGATAAAATATTAGGTTAATGTTTGAGGCAACTTTGTAGTCTGTATTAAATAGAACGGAAATTTTCCCCTTGGTGAACCATATGATTTATGCCGTCTGCGAAAAAAATTAAGCAATTTAACTGATAATTTTAGTGCAGTCTGTATTATGTAACAAGCCTACCGGAAAAGTTTCTAGCCTTGATGTAACAAAATTGCACTCTTTTTGCTCTTTTTTAAATTATCATCGTCCCAACAATCATCACCGTAATTGCTGTAATCATTATTACGGTGATAATTTACAGAACAAAACCGTGCTGGCGGGAACGGTCTGTCTGCTACATCCTGATTTGACTAATTACTTTGACGCTTTATAGAATTCGATAATTGTACGTAAAAAAAGAGGATGTTTCCTGTCGCGAATAATCACCAGTTTACTCATTTTAGTTCGCAATAAACGAAATCGAAAGTGTCAAGATTCTAGGAACGTATAATAAGCGAATGTGTATGAAGCTCGCGTCGCGGCGGCGGGCAGAACAACCCCTTGCGCCCTCGGAGGGCGAGACGCGCCCTCGCCGTCACCATCACCACCCAAAGCACAAAGGATTTCCGCACGCACATTTGCTGACTGCTTGCAATCACGTCAAAAGGCGTGATTTTAATGCATGTATGCTCACAGATAGCGTTAGCAATTATTTAAATTGTTGCTATGCAGAGAAATGATCGCTTACAATGAGAAAATTGAAAATTTATCGGACGCTTTAATAAATAGGCACGTGGAGTTAAAAATACGCCCGAGAAAAACGCGAGAAGGTCTCCATTGAATCGTTCGCAACTTGGAACGAAAATACAAAGACATATTGAGAGAAGTTTGCTCCAGTTTCTTTTCAGACGACATGTCTTGTGATTGATTGCTGGAGAAAGTTATGCGTTTTTGAATACTGAACAAACACGTGAATCTTGGAGAAATGGAACGTATTTTTCATTAAGTTTCGAAACGAGTTGATTTAAATCACGATTTAATCCAAGCGATTTTTATTATGTTTCTGACAATGCCCATTAAGAACTTGCACAAAATAAAAAGCCAAAAAACTGTACGAGTTTGGAGATACCTTCTGTTTTGTTTCAGCTTTTCAACTTTAATTTCATCAACATAGTTAGTTGTTGGAACAATAAAAATGCTAGCAAACCAAGCTGTACCGTACCTTCTCTTTGAGTTTGGTAGTGACAAAACCAAAACTAAGCAAACAGCAAAGCGTAACGCAAAGTAAATTATTTGCTTGTAATTTATAAATTGTTTTAATTAGCGACCGCCGGTTACGCGCCAGACATTTTTTTGCGCCTAAACAAAGCCTTGCAACCTGAAATTATCAAATGTACGTTCGTTCAGTGCTGCGACAAGGTTGTAGAACATTTAAGCGAGCAAGGCTGTCGTGCTGATATAGTAAACATCATTGTCGGGCAGACACAACAAACTACACAATACAATTACTATCAACAGTGCAGCAGTTTTTTTGTGTCTGGCACGACCTCATTACCGGTTACCTGCCCGATTGCTCACTACGCAAATTAATCAGAGCTCCCGGAAAAATCCAGGATTCCTATAAAATTCTATTGTCAGCAAATGAGCACCTGAACAATATCGTCTTTCAGTTCTGGTCAGAAGAAATTATTCTCTGGAAGTTGCTTGCAATGTCTATAATATCAATAATTAAAGATAAAAGATCCTATGAATTTACAAAATTCGTATGAACTATACATTTATTAGGTATGCAAACAAAGCTTCATCCAAATACTGTTTTCCGTTGTGATTACAAAACGGAACCCATAAAATGCTATAATGAAAGGTCCAAAAATTAGCTGTAGTCAGGGCTAGTTTGGGCAGGTGTCTTGCGTGGCCACGACCTTTATGTGACGGCAGTGTTTAGTGGTACAGCGCGATATGGCAGGTGCTACAGCATAACTACAACAATTAACGATTCATAGCGCCTCTTATGTTCAATTGGAACAGAAATTTTGACCAAAACCAACTTGTGTCGTATGTACGGCACTTCATAGCAGAAATTGTTCAATACTTGGTCATTATCATCAAAACTGGTTCGTTTCACGTTTTGTGACGTTCAGGAGGGAGACGTGCATCATGCAATAGAGGAAGAGACCAATTTGAAAGAGATTGTTTAATGATATGAGGTGGCATAATTTCTGACAGTCGTAATTGTGCTGAATTGGGTTTATTGGTATTGCATGTATGATTTGGCGGACTCAAATTCAAGAGAGCACAATTGGGATATGGTAAAGCAACGCATTAGAAAACAGTTTTTCTACATGACTGTGCAAGGAAAGGCACCAGATGACACAAATCGAGATTCTTGATCTCTTAAACAGGATATAGTCAGTATCGTTTGCACCAGAACGTGCCATTGTTACTTAGTTAGTTGCTACTGTTCGATACCATTAGCTACCGTATCTTAACTGCTACCGCTTGCTACTGTTTGAGATTTGCTTCCGTATTTTACCTGCTACCGTATTTGCTTTTGTATATATTTTAATTTGCTTGACTTGTAATACCGTCCGTTTTAATGTGATAATTATTTTTGTAAATAGCCCACGCAGTTAACCTTTATTTTAACAATAGATATAATTTAATGCTACAGTTGTTTTCTTAATAACATTTCATGAGCACAAATAGTTTCGGTAAGCAAAACTATTTAGACCCCTGGAAATTGTCATCTTTATTGCAGTTACCCAGGTTTTCAACTAGGTACGAGGGAACCGTGCCGACCGACTGGGGAAAAGCCTTTCTAACAAGTTAAATTAAACTATGAAAAAGTATTCACTAGAAAGTGAAGTCATAGTAGGAAAAACCTTCTCCGCAAAGTGAACTTTTCGAGGAGAAACGCCCTCGCCCAAAAGCCCGCCCAATCCCACCCGCGACACCAACCACGCAACGAAAGAGCGTCGCAATACAAATACATCCAGGATTAACCCCGTCTGGATTAGAACCGGAATACGTTTTGTAAAGCAGTGCTAAAGCCAACGCCCTTAACTGATGCTCTACCGACCGCCCCCTTTACATATATTATTTACATAGTTAGATTAAGCATATCTAATCTAGATAATGTTGTCTCAACAAATAAAATAGTTGTAAAACATATACACCATTTTTGGAGGTTCTTTAATTCTCTCCAAAAGTGTGTAAGAACAAACACCAAAATTACGGATTTATTCTTTACAATATTACTTATATTTTCTGGATATTTTTAGCAAAAAATTAGTTCTTATTTTAACCAATTTTATACTTATTTTCGTCACCACTGTAAACAGAAAATAATTCTAATAATTCTTACTCACGAAATACATAAAATCAATTTAGTATTGCTTTGACATATCAAATTTTGGCTGTAATGAAGCAAATATACAACCCCCTTGATGTTCGCTATGAAAGAGTTTTACGTAATTGGTACTGTATAACTGTATAACGTCGGTAATACAGATTCTATGAGATTCATAACCAGGGTTGTAACATTACATGTAAAATATCATTTTCTACCTACGATATCTAGAATAATATTTGGAATGTATGCTTAATAAAACTGATATATATCTTTTTCTACATTATTATATATGTAAAGTCTTATCTCATTCTGACGCCTAAGGCAGTCGAAATTTCGCCGCCCCCAACCGTAGATTTGAGTGGGTTCAAACCGCGTTTTCACGATCATAGGCATTTAAAACCCCAATCCGTCCCCTGCTCTTAGCCACCACTATACGACAATTATTTTAATAAAACAAGCAATTATTTTACGGAAAACTTAAAAAACCACTTACACAATAGTACGTACTACTCAACAGTCAGCACAGCACTGAACTCTCACGCAATGTTGCCAGATAGGTTAAAGAACATTTCCCTCCTCCAATCCCAAAAATTCCATTTTCATTATATGAAATTCCCCCCTTTTTTTTTTTACAAAATACTGTTCTTAGCCCAGCCTATTCAAATAAATAGCTTATGTCTTTCAATACTGGAGGGGGGGGGGGGGAAGAGAACAGAATTAAGTAAATAAGATAAAAGAAATCACTCATTAAAACTATGAATAAACACATTATACGGAAGTTTCAAGAAAATGGTACGATTTTATTAAAATTTCAGGAATTTAACTTTCTTTCCCTTGCAATGCCAACATTTTAAGGTTTTATTAAAATTTCCTGCTTTTATGAAAATTTTCCCTTTTTCACAGCATTGACCGAAATTCTCCAAAAAACGGTAATTTAGCTCCCAGGTCATATTACGTCACGTCATGCGCCGGCCTACTGTCGTTGCTGTACTTGGAACACATGCATCTGTGAATCCCCGAGTTAGTATTGTTAGCGTGAGAGAAGGGAATCGCAAAATAAGAGGAGTTGCAGCTGTACGTCATGTGCAGAAGAATTGTATACTTGCTGACTAAACTAATTGTTGTTTCGTTTTATTTAATTATTAATTTGTATACATAATTTACTTGATTTCTCATTAGGGATGGCTTTGATCGGCACCATTGTTTAACACTTTATTGGCTTTTAAGACCACGAAACTTTGGCATAGAGAAAAAATCAAAAAAGCAACTCTAGTTTATTTGAGTATTGTTTGAAATATTTATTATTAGCACTCAAAATTTATTTACTTCCAATTCATTCAAGTTTCCATAATTTTCCAACTCAATAAATGTTATACACACACGCGCATAAACATTGAATAAATTTCAGCTTTTCGTGTAAAGAGTTATTTAAAATTAAAATAAATCACGCGAATTTGTTCCAACCAGCTGATAATATGTATAGCTGCAGACTCAACAGCTACACCAAATTCCACATTTCTAGTGAAAGTTAATAAGAGAGGAAAAATTTCAGTTTGCCGTTTTTAATGGAAATAATTCAAGATTTTTAATTTTGCCATCCGTAATGCTTCCCCATCTGTATGTATATATACAATGTTTTGTACATGAATACCTGTATGCGGGTCGAGTTAGTGCAGACGTTAATTTATTGTGGTATTTTGGGCAGTTGCCAACTATTTATCTAACAGCGCGTATTCGGGTACGAGTAAAATTATTTACAGTTCTGTAGTGGTTGTGTACATTTACATTTATAATTTATAATTATTTACTTCAATTTAACGCTACTGTTTTCTGTACAACAACACAGGCATGTTTTTCCAGCACTGAAAACATGGATTTTATTAAATTTACAACGAAGAAGTCGCGGTTCTCTCTACAATAACAATTTTAGAACTAAATTTAATTACAAAAAGTACCTCAGGGTTAAGTTTAAATTGATCTTTTAAACCAACGGAGCATAAAAGAGGAAGACAGTTTTGTTGGAAAAATTCAGTACTTTTTTTCAAAATTGTCCGAAACTGAACTGTTCTTCATTTAGAACTCACATATGATTTCTGTTATAATCCGTTACTTTGAAAATAAAATAACTCTTTTAAGTTTTTGAATAAATTGTATCTAAAAGCAATTTATTACAACAAAACAAGCAACAAAAAGGAAATTGGTATTTTTTTTAGTAATTTATCACCGACCAAAGTACATTTACGCTTCACACAGACACACTAGCAACTAAACCACCCTCAATCACTTCAATTTATTGGTCTAGATCAAGGGTTAGGTTTTTTCTAGGAATCAACTTTCCAGATTCTATTTCTTAGTAATGTCAACAAACATAGGCACCTACGCTACAATTTATAGGTCTAGACAGATGTACACAGTTCTAAGTTTATTTCAAGAATTTTTAAGGGATCATACGACGCCTCATTTGTTGAAATCCTAAATTTTTAGATGACAACCCCTAAATGTTCAGTTGGTGAATGCCTAAAGGGGCTCTTCAGAAACATACCCGAAGTGTTTGTCGCCAATCAAAACAGCAAGTTTGCTTTATAGACGGTCTCTCATTACGGGTGCAGCGGTTGCAGCACACATGTCGGTCTAATTAGCAATTAGGGCTTATGTGCACAATCAATCGCCAAGCTCAGAGCGCGTTATACGATAGGTTGCTAAATTAGCATGTCTATCCACTATAGTGCAATGCGGCAGATTAATGAGCCTTTGATCGATGCCGTGAATGGGAAAATATATAATTATGATGACATAGGAAGTGGTTATACTGCATGTGATCAAGGGTTTGCACGAATACAAAACGAAGAGGGCATACAAGCCTGGAAACTGCAAGGATTATGTGTTATTGAAATCCGCAGTGGAAGTTCCATTTCAACCGTTGGTTTAATTTCGAAACGTACATTAAAATATCTTAATAGACAAACATCAATATCATCATGGCTGGACCTTTCAGAATTAAAATCAAAAGGCAAAACATGTACAATTTTCTAAAATATATTATATAATAAAATTCATAATAGCTGATATAAGATTACAATATTTATATTTAGCCACGCGCAATATTATGATTATGACATCGAGTTGTCACAAACATACGGCTTAGATTAGTTTTACCATTATGAACCCTCCCTTACCCGATATAATTTTTATAAAGATCAAGTGTTTTTTTAAGAATCATGAGGCCGTGCGTGAGCACGACTCCATGATTCCCATCCCACCCCCTTACCCGGGCTCAGCGGACTTGCGCTATACACCGGTCTAACATGCCCCACCCCTGAAAGACATGCAACCCAGCATACACATCACACACACCGTCCATGGACACGCCAGATTTAACTTATTCAGAAAAATTTCCGACGAGCAGAGGATTCGAACCTACTGCCGTCGGGAGTCTAGTTCTAGACTTCTAGAGGTTGGGACTCTAACAACTAGACCCCCCGCTGGCCCTATAATCAAAAATTCAGAGAAGAATATGAACATGTACTACGAAGATGAAATGAGGAGATGATGGAACCACAGCAATTCAAGAAATGCGTTGGACCTATCATTCCCTCATCTAACACTTTTAACTATGACGAACGAAATGCCCATGACGGCACTAGTATTAGACCCGCGACCACATGGTAGCTAGTGCATTGTAGCTAGTAGCATTGATATAAAATTGTAATTTATCCGGTAAATTCCAAAATTATTTATCGTACTTCACGATAAAATACATTTTTTCTACTACCGTAAATTATCTCGTAAATTACCGACACTATATTGGTAAATTACTGTCCAGTAGCAACAATTTTTCAACAATCTCAAATTCTTTGACAATAACGCCTACACTAAAACACAAAAATATAAATTACCTAGTAATTTACCAGAGCTAATTTATATTTTGGGTACATTACCAGGTTATTTATATTTTTGCCTTTAGTTGTCGGCATTACTGTCAACAAATTTGAGGTTGTTAAAAAATTATGAAACTGGGGAGTAATTTACCAATATAGTGTTGGTAATTTCCGGTATTTTATACTTTCTTTATTACTGAAAATTACCTCGTAAATTACCAGCACTATATTGGTAAATTACTGTCCAGTTGCAACGATTTTTTTAACAATCTCTTTTTTTTAATAAAGCCTACACTCAAGCACAAAAATATAAATTACCTGGTAATTTACCAGAACTGTAGAGGTAATCTATATTTTGGGTACACTACCAGGTTATTTATATTTTCGTCTTTGGTTGTCAAAAAAATTTGAGATTGTTAAACAGTTATTGCAACTGGGGAATAATTTACCAATATAGTATTAGTAATTTCCGGTAACTTACACTTTTTGTATTACTGTAAATTACCTCGTAAATTACAAGCACTATATTGGTAAATTACTGTCCAGCTGCAACAATTTTTTAACAATCACAATTTCTTTTTAAATAAGGCCGGCCTACACTAAAATCCCAAAATATAAATTACCTTGTAATTTACCAGAACTATAGAGGTAATCTATATTTTGGGTACATTATAAGGGTATTTATATTTTTGTCGGCATTATTGTCAAAAAATTTGACTGTTAAAAATTTTTTGCAACTGGGGAGTAATTTACCAATATAGTGTTGGTAATTTCCGGTAATTAACACTTTTTTTATTACTGTAAATTACCTCGTAAATTACCAGCACTATATTGGTAAATTACTGTCCAGTTGCAAAAATTTATTAACAATCTTTCATTTTTTTTAAATAACGCTTACACAAAAACAAAAATATAAATTACCTGGTAATTTACCAGGACTTTAGAAGTAACCTATATTTTTAGTACATTGCCAGATAATTCATATTTGTGTCTTTGGTTGTCGGCATTATTGTAAAAAAAAGGAAATTGTTAAAAATTTGTTGCAACTAGGGAGTAATTTTCCAATAGTGTTGGTAATTTACATTTTTTTATTACCGTAAATTACCTCGTAAATTTATTGGTAAGTTACCAACACTATATTGGTAAATTACTGTTTAGGTGCAAAATTTTTGTAACAATCTCAAATTGTTTGACAGTAATGGCGACACTATAACGCAAAAATATAAATTACCTGGCAATTTGCCAAAACTATAGAGGTAATCTATAATAACCGAAAATGTTCCATCAAGAACGGCAAAAGTTTACTTGTCGGATTGTATCTATAAATTAAAGATTCTCTATGGGAAGGGATAGCGGCCCTCCTAAAATTTACTGTATCAAAAAACACGTTTGTAATGTTATTGTGCTGTTCGGGATGAACAATTCAAATTAAATGCGTTTATTGAATGTAACGCCATTAATAATCCAATTTCAAAAATACATAAGAAGGCCTGCGGAGAATTTTTATGATTAAGAAGAAAGGTAAATGATAGCCCAACTTCAGTTCTATTAACTTATAAAATTATAAACAAAATCACATCATTAGTTTTTGATATATTAATGAAATTTCAAGTCTGCAAAATTTTTACATCATAAAATCATGCCCTCTAGCTAATCGATGTCAAATCTTATGCCAATCTGTTACGGACGTCATATTTCTAATTTAAAAAAAAACGCAGCAATTGCCTTGATCATGAACAACCTACAAATTAAAAAAAAAATAATTCGATCTGCCTTAACACGATTTTTATCAGATTCTGTATTCAAATATGCAAAGTTCACATTATTTGTAAAAGCTTCATTATGAAATTTAAGTGTATGTAAGTACCTACTTCTACAATAGTTCTAGTTTTGTCTAAATCGGTACAGCCATTCCGAATATTGCGGGAACAGAAGCACAATGTGTATATGAAATTCAAATCTTTAATATTATGTGTTAGAAAAAAAGAAATGTATGCTTAGTAAGCCAATTCTAAGTGAAACTTCTTAGCGTGTTCTCACTAAAAGTGAATTGGATGGCATGATTTAGCAGAAAACGAAAACGGTTGTTATGTTCGAGTTAGTTGTAGGAAGCGCTATAAAAAAGCCAATGCGCGTGAGTGAGTTACATCAAAACTTCATATGTTTAATTATTATTATCTCGTATTCGCCGTAGTAGTTTTAAGTTTGTATTGCTTAATAACATATTAGACAGTGCAAAGGAAGTATGCGTATTCATAGAAAGTTAGATAGTATTTAAGCAAATTGTAATGTTAGATTGCATTACCGAACAAAGAACTGCGGAGTGCGGGTCACTGTTAGCTAGCATAGATAATACGTTTCTCCCGCTGAGTCAAGTACGACGTCGTACAGACGGGGGCCAGAGGCTGCCTAATCGAGGCTTTGGAGTTTGGTCATGTTTTACAAAATTTTATATTTATTTTGTTTTCAGTTTTATTATTAACGAGAAAACTACAAAAATGGTTGTATTGCAATCACAAGTAATAGAGCAACAACTTTACACGACATACTTTTTTCATTTAAGGCTTAGATGTCCAGATAATCGTTGATAAGCGCGTGACGCAGTTTCGTTTCGGTCTTCACGAACAAGTTTTAGTGCTACGAAATATGTAGGTGCCGACAAAGAAGTTTCACTTCAGAAATTATATTATACCACTTCATCATGAGTGGTTATTATTACGAAATGTGTAATCACTTGCTGAACACACCACGAGCTATTATAAACAGCAAGTAATCTGAAATTAAATTGTATTTTTATAACTTCAACTGCGAAAAATAAGCAATTTCCTGCTTCAGAAATTTTTAAAAAACACGGCAAAAAAATAGTTATCCATACAGATATAAAAGCACTAAGGGTTTTCTTCTCCGGTTCCTCCAGCGGCTACCGCTTCACCAATTTGGACCATTTTTTTTTAGATGAAAGGTCTCTATCCACAGATGGAACATGAAACATTTTTATATTTTTATTCTACGTCGATTGTTCTATAATACTTATTTTAATTTATAATATATATGAAGGTCGGCTAGACGCGCGTCACTTGGGGCGCATCTACAAAACTGCCGCGTCTCATTATTGGAACTAATAGATCACGTGACGCATTTAGACGGGTAGAACAACGCGAGTCTGCCAGTGCATTGTGCGCTGGGGTCTCACTAGTAAATAATAATTGCAAAACCTTCTTTAGTAGGTATTATGTCACCGTTCAATAACTTATTTTTAAAAAGAAAAGATTATCAAAACGAAATCTTCAAAAAACCACAACAGTCACAACTTTGAATGTAGAGCTGTCGCAGCCCAAAAAAAACCTACCAATTTTATTTATTTGATTAAATACATTTTCTCTTAACTTGTATTACTTATAATTCAAAGAAATCATCATTTAAAAAATAATCACATTAAGTAAATATACCTCACTTTGTAAGACCTTTTCACAAAGGATTCAAAATTACTGTTATAAAACGATAGCAGATAAAAGTATCGTCACAAAAAACAACTGTTTAATAGAATGGGCATCTTCTGTAAAAAAAAGTAATTACCTCTCTATCTTTAGACACAATTTTTGGTAATAGCTACAAATAAAAGCTCAGGAAATGCCCGAGTCTCACTTTGCACAAGGGTATTTTTTGTGCAGCCGAGGATGCGGTCAACCTTGACCAATATTCTGATGCACCTTTTCTGAGAAGTGCAGGATGCAGGAAATTCCAAACGGTAAAAAAGTCTACCGAAAGACGTTCTAAAAATGGAGTCGTTAGTCAGGGTCAGTATAAGCTCTTTTTTTTCCTGTAAGGTTGTCTGTAGGAGATGTTTATAATATATTAAAAATAGTATATTATACACCAAGGTAGAAAAGTCTACTATTATAGCCTGAGGGCTAACGTTAGATCCCGAGGCGCGTAGCGCCAAGGGATGTAAGGCCTGAGGGCTATAAGACTTTTCTACCGAGGCGTATATACTTTTTTTTTCACTACTAGTGATATAAACCCTTATAATTGTCGAAAAATAACTATTTTAACTTAAATCCCTGTTTATTTCAAATTATAAAACAAATGACAGTTTTTTGTTTTGTTGGCATGACAGTTGTTTGAAAATTGTTAAATCATGATTGGTATTCAAAAACATTGTTTTTAAGAACTGGTTTCATCTAAAATACTGAAATTATTAACAATTTTCTCTTTTTTACTTTGTGTGGTTGTATTATAGGCGAAATTGATATTGACAAAGTTGTCATTTATTACGGCGCGGCGCAAAAAAACGTATATTCAATTACACCAAAGTTTTTAAAATTAAATTAATTTATTTAAACAACTATATTATGCATAAAATACCATTAAATAGAATCTCTCCATTATATTAAATCGTGCTATAAAAACGTTCTCTTTAAAACTGTCACAGGATTATCAAAAAATATAAATTTGTTCATTATTTACCAGTGGTTAATAATGAAAAATTAGTTACCTGTCAGTGAGCAAAGGTAAAGAAATTGAATTTCACAGCATTCTATTATGTGTCAAAATGTACGCCATATTACTAGTAGTGAAAAAACATATTTTTTCAAACTTGCATATTTAGCACGGTAGACCATGGTATGGTCGGTTGAACCGACATGAAGCTACACGTCCTTAGCAGAAATTGTTTTGTTTCAGAAAAAAACTATCTTCCTGCGTTATGAACTTCAAACTAACAGCCAACTATGCGGTTTAATATGCTTCCCCATTAATTCCCAAAGAATAACATTTGCCAGCGTGAGAGCTTAATAAAATCCCATCCCTTTTATCATCCTCCTGCACCCCGAAGGAACCGTCTGAGCTTTAACCACTCGCTTCCAGAACAGCTCGTCGAAATTCTGTGCAGACGTTGATGAATTACCAGGAGTGAATTTCTAATTAATGAATTAATTAACTATGAAGGAGTTTGTTTACTTACGGGTGCAGTGGTCGGTGTTTGCCCGGCGTCGTGCGGGTCGGCCGCCGTGCCCCCGCGGTAGTGGCTCAGCACGCACGTGACGAGTCCCAGCGCCACCGTCAGCACCACCGCAGACACCACTAGCACCAGGACGGCGGACTCGCTGCTCACTGCAAAAAAACCTTAATTAAATTCAGAATTAAAGGTTTTTTCTTACACTCCACTAAATGATTTGTCAAAGACCTGCCGGACAAAATTTAGCAAAACTTGAAAGGGAAAAAATTAAAAACAATAATCTTGAATACAATATTGCTAATTTAGCTAAACTAGATAATAAAATTGTGATGATCGAGTTGGGGGTAGCAGTGACGCTTAACCGCCGTCGAACTCCAATATTTGCTGATTTATCCAAAACATGTACAAACAGTAAAGATATATTTGAAGCTGGTTTAACACACAACAGAATAAACATAAACGTTCCAAGTCACCAACACAATTATTTGCCATTTTATTAAATTTTTATCACTACCACTACCAGAAATGTGTTTTTTTGTCGAATTTGTGAAAAGATAAGACAAATTACTAAAGACCAGACTTTTGGGCGCAGAAGAGCAAAACATTTCGTTACAATTCAATAAGTAAACAAAAACCATGAGCGTACTCAAATCCATTAACAGGGTGGCCACTTAAAACTGCTTTCCAAATTTCCTGACTTTTCCCTGACTGATAAACTTTAGTTTTCCCTGACTGATTTTTATGGTACAAACGCCAATTACAACTGTTTTTTTTAATAAAAAAGTAACCCAACATAAAAATTAGCAAAGTAAACTTAAATTACTTTATAGCAAATGGAAATTTTTCAACAAGCATAACAAAATACATCTAAACTTTAAGGAAAAACCAAAGAAATAAATATAAATTTTATTAACACATACCTAGGTAACAAAATTTTCGTTTTGCAGGCAAAAATAAAAATATTAAAATAATTGCATTTTACAGGATTTTCCCTGACTTCGTGAAATTCCCTGACTTGACGTTGAAATTAGCACAATTCCCTGATTTCCCTGATCAAAATAAAAAAATTCTAAATTCCCTGACTTTTCCCTGTTTTCCAGAAAAGTGGCCACCCTGATTAAGTTATACGTGAAACATATTGGACAAGAAAACTAATTTCTTAGATGAGAATTTAGAGAAAGTTGTTGTTGAGTACTGCAATCCTTGAAGTTTTTTATTCAACGGTGATTTTCCGTCTTTTATAGTTAAAATTTTTTTTTCGAAGAACTTTCTCGTTGTATTAATGAATTTACACGTTCTATTTTCATTAATTCGTGGTTGCTATTTTATATTTCAATTTCAAAAAAAATATTTTTGCAGTTTCATAAAATTGTTTTGACCATTCATATTCTACGCTTATGAACCCTGTTTTATTTTATTTTACTATTACATAAGCCTCATTTCCAGTTGACCAAATAAACAATAACTACCTGCACAAGCTAGATTGAGGTCAAATATATGGATGTGTTACCATTCTAAGCTTGTAGATAATTCGTTTAAAAGTTCTCATTATTTAAATACTGGCAAAATACTAGACTAGAAATCGGGACTATACAAATTACATTGTTTCCATTTACAACACAGGTTTTGACTGTTTCTACCAGGGTTGGGCATGTAGAATATTACATGTAAAATATACTTATTATACATGGTTATTCTACATGTAGAATATTCAGCTCTTTTTCTGCATATTCTACCTGTTGAATAATACCGATGCAAAAACAGAGTTTAAACGTAAAAAAAAACGAAATTTCATTGTCGGTGCATTCTTCGCAAAAGAGCGGCCGCTATAGCTATAGGGGTCTTTCAGACTCCGCACTTGAGTCCTGTGTCGCTCTTCAGCCAATAAAAGATGGTAAGGATGGGTTAGCGTTAGAGCAAGGAATTTGGATAAGGGATGATTTCCGTGGATAGTACTGTTGCAGTATTTACTTTGTGATCCAGGAAAACCACGGGAAAACTTGATACAAGACAGCCGGCCGGGCCAGGGAATGAAACACAGGCCTCTTGAATGAAAGGTGAACGCGCTTAGCGCGGAGCCACCCCGATTTTAAACGTAAATGAACACTTATACAATTTAACAAGTGCCCCTCCCCCAAAGAAAAGCAATTTATATTGATAAATTAAAATTTAAAATATCTTAAAATAGTGAAAAACTAAAAACGTAAAATAATTGCGACCAGTGCCGGAGTTATGGTGGAGGCGAGTGGTACTTCCGCTCCAGACGTAATTATTTGTACAAGCGCAATTTTATTGTATACTTTTTTAAGGAGCCAACTGTCGTTTAATAACTGCTGGTACGTTTGCATAGAGAAAAGGCGGCGCGTTCGTACCGTTGTATAGTCACATGTCTCACTCCCCCCCTCTACTATGCACACACGCGTTCATCTACATAGTAAAGTTAACACAATAATTTTATGCAGGTATTTTCCTAGAATCCTGGTTTCTACCGAACTTAACCATGGTACTTATATTTAAAAAAAAACATAGTTCTTACGTATGGCAAATAAAATGCGTATAGTTGCAGTGATTAAGTTTGCAATGAGAGTAGTATTGCAGTAATTAGTTACACATGCGAGGTTGATACAAGACTGTGAGAGTAATTAATAGGTACTGTGCTGTCTTTATGCATTACTTTTGTTTATGAGTTCATCAATCGTTCCTCATGTTGCAGCCATAATTAATATTATTGATTAACATTTCATTTCTAATTACAATTAACATTTCTTGCTGATAATAGAAATGAGTTTAGATAAAAGCGACACATTAATTTTCGCAATTGTTTGGAAAATGTTTTCATAAGTATTTAACAGAAAACCATCAATTATCAATTTAATGTGAAAGTACGAAACCTGAGACACACACTTCTTACTAATTACTAGCAACAAGAGTAGCAGTATTCTTAAAAAAAATGTACATAGTCCATGCTTCAACATACAAAATCAGTATCTTTTACACTTCCACAAACACCAAGAGATCCATGAAAGTTTTTCTAACTCTGATCAATAACCGTATAACAATACCTCCCAACAAAATAATCCCATCTATTCATATTATACCTAAAAGTAGCTACGTATTCAAAGAATAATCTCCCCATTTGAAAGATTGCACAACCAACTGATGAACTCTATGATTAAACGTGATTTAATTCTAATCGCCCTTCTATTTAAAGCTACAGGAACTATTGCAAAATAATGTCCACACCTGGCAAATTACAATGATTAACAATCAATTTAATAAATAAATGTTGGGGTCAGGCGGCATACCTATTTACTATCACCGATTGGAAGCAGTGTTGCCAAATTGATGGGAATGTTTTAAATCTAGGGAATTGAAAACCATGTTTCACAACAAGAGTTTCAATTTTTGAATTATTAAATCTCAAGTTTTTTTTAAATGTTTAAGTTAAGATTCATTAAACTCCAGAAAAAAATCAAGAGTGACATGAGGGAAACTAGGTGGCCATTTAAATATCCATATTTTAGCCAATTCTTACAAATAAACAAGTTATAAGCTTCAATAAAATGAACACACTGTATGTTACTCTAAGAAATGGATTTCTCTGGAACCAACAGCAACGTGGTATTGTGTACCAAAGGAATATACTAAAAGTCATGTCGAAATTTTTTGAGTAGGGCGGGCGACTTGGCAACACTGAATCAAAAATATTAAAAGTGAAAAAGGTGTAGTACTTGGAGAGGTTTCTGTAAAAGGTTTGTTTATGCAACCTATTCTCATTACTTGTGACTTTGCATGTCTGACATTGAGCTGTTGTTCGTGCGGTCACTGGAGGGAAAAAAATAAAAACCGAATCTTATTTTGTCTGGCCCGGACAAGTTGCTGTTATATGCAAATATCTGGGTGTTCTTTTATATATAAAAAAGTCAAGTAAAAGAAAAAACAGGCAGGGGAGACGTGCAACATGAGAATGCGTTTACGGTGTGCATTCGAAATCGCACGACGATACACAACCAGTATTGTTTACTTTCTATTTTCTTTTTCAGTCAATATGCAAGAAGCCATGCATGCATTTGAATGCAAATTTAGTCACTTTAAAAACATCATGGATGAATAAAAAAAACTAGTCATTTCTAATTTTAACTTTAATGACACTTGATAAAAAGGTACAAAAATATCGCCTAGGCTAAAAATTAAGAAACTTCCAACAAAATGTGGGGCAGAACCGATTTGCAAACAAAAGTTAAAAAACAAACAACATATATTCACTGAAATATCGGAAAAACAAAACTATGTTTTGTCATTATTTCGAATTTAATTACCTTAAAATTACATTCATTAAAAGCAATAAGACATAAAATGACCTCGGCGGTTTTAGATACCTAAATAGTTCAGAATATATACCAAAATAGAATACTATCGTGACTTGCAAGCAAGTTTTGTTAGTGGATCAAATGTTCATTCTTGTAATTAAGGTTTTTCTGTAGATTTACTGGCGCCCGGAAACTTCTATCAATAGATATTTTAATTTGTTTTATGATTGGCTCGTTAAACTCAAACCAATCAAGGACAATAATCAGCGAACTGTAGTTTTTGTTTTTTATAAATTAAAAATTAAAGAAAGTAACGCAATTCCACCAAAGTTATTTTATAAACATTGTGAATTTTAAGAAACTTCCATCAGTTTTTTTCATATTCAATTTTTTTATAGCTAAATATTCTGAACTTGTGAAAATAGAATTACCTTTGTAAATTGTGAAAGTATTTAATCATCATCCGCTACTTAGTACATTGATTAATAATCGGTTAATAATATTCATGTTGCAAATATAATTTTTTTAACAATAGGGTAGGTTTTCAAGAGCAGATTAAGTTAAACGCGCACAGAGTCTAAGTTCTTCAGGGTATATTTTCCTCAAAGGCTAAGCAAGATTTTCACAAATTGAGTAAATGTTTCAGAGTCAGTTGCATATCCAGGAGGTTTTTCAAAGAAAGAATAACTCTTCATCAGCATAGACCAGGGTGGCCACTTAAAACTGTTTTTTAAATTCCCTGACTTCCCTGACTGATAAACTTCCGTTTTCCCCGACTCATTTTTATGGCACAAAAGCCAATTTCAACTGTTTTTTTTTTAAATAAAAATTGTAACCCAACATAAAAATTAGCGAAGTAAACTTAAATTACTTAATAGCAAATGAAAATTTTTCAACAAGCATAACAAAATACATCTAAACTTTAAGGAAAAACCAAATGAAATAAATATAAATTTTATAAACATATACCTACGTAACAAAATTTTCGTTTTGCAGGCAAAAAAAAATTAAAATAAATGCATTTTACAGAATTTTCCCTGACTATTTCAGGAAATTTCCTGACTTTACGTTGAAATTGGTACAATTTCCTGATTTCCCTGACCAAAATAAAAAAAATTCTGAATTCCCTGACTTTTCCCGGTTTTCCAGAAAAGTGGCCACCCTGTAGACGTATTCAAGAAAATTGTTCCAAAACATTTCAAAAATCTCGACCAAAACATGCAATTTTTAACTACTTTTGACGGCAACTGGTTCGTATTTGTCGAGGTGCTTGAGAGCGCCCTTTTGCCATAACTTCAGTAAATAAATGAGTAGCTTCACCGAGCCCTCTGTTAATTTTAAAAGTTTGCAAGAAAATATACAATTTCCATTAGTTTGTTTTGTTTTTGGTGCCATGCGTGCATTAGTAAATAATTTTAGTCATTACACTGCTTATACATAACAGCATAAAGCAAAATATTTTACAAAGACAATATTAAATGGAAAGAAGGAAACAAAGTTTCCTTTCTGCCACCCCCTGGGTACACCTATGAGTATATAAAGTGTATCAAAGGTAAGGTCCCTTTTAAAGAATAGAGTAAGTTCTTCAATAGTAGAGTAGAGCAAGTTTTTCATGCGTAGATTTAGTTCTTTAAGAGCACAGTAAATTCTTCTAGAGTAGCGTAAGTTCTTCTACAAGAGCATTAGTTTTTTTAAATGTAACAGTAAATTTTTCAAGAGAAGGGGAAGTGTTTTTTAATGGCAGAGTAAATTTATCAAGGGTAAGTTTTTAAAGAGCAGAGTAAGTTCTTCTAGAGTATAGTAAATTATTCATGAGTAATTTAGTTTTTCTAGAGCGAGAGTAAGTTATTCTCAAGTAGCGTAAGTTGTTCCACAATAAAGTAGATTCTTCAAGAGCATTTGTTTTCTTTAAAAACAGAGTAAATTTTTCAAGAGCAGGGTAAGTGTTTTTAAATAATAGAGTAAGTTTACCAAGAGCAGAGGTAAGTTTTAAAGAACAGAGTAAGGTCTTCAATAGCGGAGTAAGTGCTTCTAGAGTAGAATAAGTTTTCCAAGAGTAGATTTAGTTCTTCAAGAGTAGAAAAGTTCTTCAAGAGTGGAGTAAGTTCTGCTACAGAAGAGTAAGTTCTTCAGCAGCATTAGTTTTCTTAAAAAATAAAGTAAATTTTCCAAGGGTAGAGTAAGTTCTTCTAGCGTAGAGTTTTTCAAAAATAGATTTAGTTTTTCAAGAGCAGAGCAAGTTCTTCAAGAGTAGCGTAAGTTCTTCTACAGAAGAGTAAATACTTCAAGAGCATTTGTTTTCTTTAAAAGTACAGTGTATTTACCAATAGTAGGTTAAGTGTTCTTTAATGGCAGAGTAAGTTTATTTAGAGTAGAGGTAAGTTGTTACAAGAGTAGAGAAGTTCTTCAATAGTAGACTAAGTTATTCTACACAAGAGTAAGTTCTTCAAGAGCATTTGTTTTCTTTAAAAGTAGAGTAAGTTTACCAGTAGCAGTAAGTTCTTCAAGGGCATTTGTTCTCTTTAAAAGTAGAGTAAATTTTCCAATAGCAGGTTAATTGTTTCTTAATGGCAGGGTAAGTTTGTCTAAAATAGAGGTAAGTGTTTAAAAACTAGATGAAGTTCTTTAATAGTAGAGCAAGTTCTTCTAGAGTAGAGTAAGTTTTCCAAGAGTAGATTTAGTTCTTCAAGAGTAGAAAAGTTCTTCAAGAGTGGAGTAAGTTTTGCTACAGAAGAGTAAGTTCTTCAGCAGCATTAGTTTTCTTAAAAAATAAAGTAAATTTTCCAAGGGTAGAGTAAGTTCTTCTAGCGTAGAGTTTTTCAAATAGAGATTTGTTTTTCAAGAGCAGAGTAAGTTCTTCAAGAGTAGCGTAAGTGCTTCTACAGAAGAGTAAGTACTTCAAGAGCATTTGTTTTCTTTAAAAGTAGAGTGTATTTACCAATAGTAGGTTAAGTGTTCTTTAATGGCAGAGTAAGTTTATTTAGAGTACAGGTAAGTTTTTACAAGAGTAGAAAAGTTCTTCAATAGTAGAGTAAGCTATTCTACACAAGAGTAAGTTCTTCAAGAGCATTTGTGTTCTTTAAAAGTAGAGTAAGTTTAACGGTAGCAGTAAGTTCTTCAAGAGCATTTGTTCTCTTTAAAAGTAGAGTCAATTTTCCAATAGCAGGATAATTGTTTCTTAATGGCAGGGTAAGTTTGTCTAGAATAGAGGTAAGTGTTTAAAAACTAGATTAAGTTCTTTAATAGTAGAGCAAGTTCTTCTAGAGTAGAGTAAGTTTTCCAAGACTAGATTTAGTTCTACTAGAGTAGCGTCGTAAGTTTCTACAGAACAATAAGTACATCAAGAGCATTTGTGTACTTCTTCTTCTTCTAATCCTTCGTGCCCTTTCGAGCGTCGGATATTTGTGTACTTTAAAAGTAAAATACATTTCTCAAGAGTAGGGTAAGTTCTTCTAGAGTGAAGTAAGTTTTTCAAAAGTAAATTTAGTTCTTCAAAATCAGAGTAAGTTCCTGTAGTAAGTGTTTCTTAATGGCAGGGTAAGTTTATCTAGAGTAGAGGTAAGTCTTTAAAAGGTAAAGTTCTTCTAGAGTAGAATAAGTTTTTCAAGAATAGATTTAGGTCTTCAAGAGTACAGAAGTTCTTCTAGAGCAGCGTAAATTCTTCTACAGAAGAGTAACTCTTTCAAGAGCATTTGCTTTCTTTAAAAGTAGCGTAAACTTTCCAGCAGTACAGTAAGTGTCTTTTAATGGCAGAGTAAGTTTACCAAGAGTAGAGGTAAGTTTCTAAAGAGTAGAGTAAGTTCTTCAATAGTAAAGTAAGTTCTTCAATAGTAAAGTAAGTTCTTCTAGAGTAGAGTCAGCTTTTCAAGAGTACGTTTAGTTTTTTGAGAGTACAGGTGTTTTAAAAAACAGAGTAAGTTCATCTAGAGTAGCGTAAGTTCTTCTATAGGAGAGTAAGTTCTTCAAGAGCATTTCTTTTTTTAAAGGTAGAGTAAATTTTCAAGATTTGTGTGTTTTTTAATGACAGAGTAAGTTTATCAGGAGTACAGGTAAGATTTATAAGAGTAGAGTAAGTTCTGCTAGAGTGGAGTAAGTTCATGAGGAGTAAATGCTTTCATGAATACCGTAAGTTGACCAATGGTGGGTTCCTGTAGTAGGGCCGAGTAACTTTACCATAACTACTGTAACGTTACCTTTTCAGCATTATAATATGCTTTTTTAAAGCAGAGTAAGTTTATCAACAGTAGGGTAAGTTTGTCAAGGGTAAAGTCTTCCGACAAGCAACTGTACAATGCATACACTTAATTAGTATAGAATCTTGAATATCCAAGACAAAACATTTAAAAAACATATGGTCTTATTTATTTAAAGTAAAACATGTTTTGTAGCCAAACAAAATTTTAATTTTTAATTTATAATTAGGATATAAATTTAATTCACCTTGAATATTTTACGACAATTAAAGATTAATTTAGTTGCTGAGTTTTTAAAAACTGCCGCCCTCAGAATGGTTATAAACTTACCACCTTTAAAAGTGCGGAGACGAAATGCTGTTTTCTGTGCGTTTGTTCAATTGGCTATTCTTAAAAACTCTTCCTTAATACTGTTAAAAAAGGGTGTTTTTCTAAGTGCCTATTTTATCCAAATAGAATTTCGACTTCCTCAAAATAATCGTTTCATATTATCTTCTTCTTCTTCGTACATCCTTTCATATTATAAAAACTTAAAAGAAAAATTAGTTGTTGATTTTTCTAGCTGAACATGTGTATTATGTAGCCTTTTACATTCTTTTCGGATGTTTTTAAATTAGACGTCTACTAAATTGCTAATTACAATAGCCGTTTAATTGAGTTGGTGGGTAATATTGAATATAAAATTCGGAAAATTTTGGAGTAAGGAAAGTTCAAGGAAGCACTTTCTTGAAGAGTTTTTATTAAGAATGGGTAATAAGGAAGCACTCTCTAGTCTCTAAGATATGTTCTCATGGAACATTAACAAAAGCACGTCCCTTTGCAGGAAAGTGCTCAAATGAAGCTGAGAAATTATAGGAACACGCCCTTTTACAAACGCCCCCCTATAGAAGGCACTTACGTACCGAAAGAAACGTTCCTTTGAGGAAGCACGTTATTTGAGAAGGGTTCCAACGGAACAGCCTTGTTTAGGCAAAACATTCTACTGAAGGTCGCATGTTTGGAACATATTTTCAATTTGCTTTCTTAATGGTTTCAAATGTACAAACAATAATTGAAGCCATTAATATTCCAAACGAGTCGGGGTAATTCCAATTCTATCAAACTTCCAGCAGTAAACAATTGAAGTTTGTTTCCACATTTTATACTCGGTCGGAATTGACTTCAGTCGGTTCGCGCCGTTCCACGATGCCTGAGAAGAATGCCAACTTTTGTTTATAAACAACGATTCTCAACTGATGGCAGGGATCACAAAAACAGAAACTTATCTCGTCTAGACAGACACAAATGGGTGTGATTGTATAAAATTAATATTACATCCAAGTATAAGTTATATATTATGTGTGATAGCGAGAAGTGTGTCATCGAGGTAGCTGTAGGTCACACCGTCTGGCCGTCGCTCCAGTGGCCCAGACTTATTGATTGAGGTAGTCTGCCACGTTCTTGTCTATATGGAAGCGCCATTACATGCCTGGATTGCCTTTAACACTTATTTCACATCAGTTTTAATCCTTGCATTGCATCACATGCACTGCTTAGCTTACTCGCTATAATATAACACACATGCTAAAACTGCAAAAAGGTTGCATTTGTTTGTTTGCCTGCGATTTTGCAATTTCTGCAGGATGCACATTAGAAAGTTGAAAAGGAACCTCGGCTCGGTAATCAACTAACAACTCGGCAGGTCAGAGGAAGTCTGCATAGTAAAATACAAACTGTGATGCCCTGTACTTTTAAAATTCATGTTAACACATAAAGATAATGATAATTTAATGGAAGAAAAGAAAACTTACAATAGCATATAATTTGCTTTGCCGCAAAAACAAATCTTAATTTTTTCACATTAGTAAAAAATTTAACACCGTCTTTAATATGACGTCGTAAAAGCTGAAACACCCATAAGCGATGGACACGGACAGATGTCTGTTGGACAATACCTTCCCGATTATATCAGGACTGTAAAGTTAGATAAATCTAATCTCTCGGATTTTTGAAACAATTGTCCTAACGCTAACAAATTTTTGTGGTTACAGTTAAAACATCATGCGAATTCAAAAATAGATAAGGTGTTAACACAAAAACAACCGACGAATAAAATGGTCAAGCAAGTATTTAATAAATGGCAATAGTTTGACTTTATAGTACAAAATATTGTATGAAAAGTATTGCAGAGGGAAGGCTTCGCTTCTAAATACTTAAGAATTTTATCAATTAATTTATGAGAACATTACTTTTTGACTCTTCTAGCAATTTATTCTAAATCATCATGAGTTTGACGTTCATCGGGCTCAGTTCACGGTTTAGCGAAAGGTCGTCAATTATATACAAACATAATGTGTAACAATTTGGTGTCTCACGATAGGTAAATTTAACTTTCAGGACTATAAATAACGGTAAGAAGTAACGAAGGCACAATCGAATGATTGTCATTCGAAATCATTTAAAACCGAATGATTAATTCAGATTAAATCATTCGGATGTTTCGATGCCGTAAAAAGTAGTAAAAACACTCCCCGCTTGTTTCTCGAATACTCCTATGAAGAAACTATCGTTCTCGTCGTCTTTTCTCGGGCCGCTCGCCAAAACCGCGCAAACCTTCAGCTTTGAATAGTATTTTTATTAATTTCATCACATTTCATCGCTAATTCCGGCCTTTTTCTTGGGTAATACTTCTAAAAACCGCAAAACTGAATAAATTGTTCTGTTTTATAAATCAATTACTTTTTTTAAATGAAACCAGTGATAAAAACAATACCCGATTATTAATTACTACATAAATAATCAATTTTTATTTTTTTTGTGAAGTGTTCCACTTGTTTTTATCAATGGTAATGCAGTATTACTCTAAATAATTTTAAAACTTTTGTTTTTAAATTTTATTATTATTTATACTTTCTAGAGCAACATTAAAATGTTCAAATACGACCCTACGTTGGAATGACCACGAGAAACAAAACAGTGCAGTTAAAACTGCTGTGTTTGCATTCCTAATAAATTGTAATGTTCAAGACAAAACAATACTATGTCGTTGTGCTTGCGCATTATATTATATATGGGTTGCGCGGGAACAACGGGCAAGGTCGTCTTTATGCAATCGAATTCCAGAAATTCTGTGCCCATTGAATTTGTGTATACGCGTCATAATAGTAGGACTGGTGGTAGTCAGTGGCGTTCCGCGGGTTCAAAATTTGGGTAAACAAATGCAAATTAAAAAAAAAACATTACGATTAACAAACTACAATTTTTTCTATGCATTTTTAAATATGGCAAATTCTTGTTTCTTTGTTTAATGAACAGCGCACGTTAAGAACTATCTGTTTAAGCAAACTTGCTCATGAATGGCAGTAAAATAAGGTTCACATCATAACTTTTTAGGCGTGGTAATATTCCCCCCCCCCTCCCGCCGCTGTATTTATGCGAACAAATTTGTCGGTTTTTGGTATTGTATAATTGCAAGGAATTTTGTTTCAAAATTCAAAGAAAGTTGTTTTTGTCCTCATTAAAAACAAACTGCAGTACACTGTCAGCTTCAGTTACATCGCTCTCTATATAGAGAATATACGCTAATAAAAGCGCCTCCATAATAGAGCCATCAAAATTTAGATTATTGTTTTCTTTTCACAATAAAAACAGAAACCGTAGAGCATGACAGCATTGTTTAAAAAACTCAAGAAAAGAAACTACGCTATGTGACTGACAACATACATGGGCTTTTCATGAAATGCTCAATTCCAACGCTCTCTCTACGATATATCACAGTAACTAGCCGGCCGGTGCCGGCGGGCAACTCTTTGCCGGTAATACAGTATACTGTCATCAGGTAATATGGCTTGGTTTACCGGCAATTTAAATTTGACCAGCGGATGACGCGTATGTGTTCCATATTTTATAGTATCGACAGTAGAACATTTGGGACGATGAAAATCCCCATGCTGTGGTTCAAAAAGGATACCAGCAAAGATTTTCCGTGAACATTTGGGCCGGGATTGTTGGCGACAGACGCATTGGACCATATCTGCTACCCCAAAGGTTAACAGGAGCAATTTATTTAAATTTCTTGCGCTATGTCCTGCCTGAACTTTTCCACCTCAAATGTGGCTGCAGCTCGATGATGCCTCATTTTTCGGCGGAAGTCAGGGAATTTTAAAATAACACTTTCCCCAACAGATGGATAGGTCGAGGAGGGCATGTGGCGTGGCCTCTACGTTCTCCTGATTTGACCCCACTTGATTTCTTTTTGTGGGGTCATGTTAAAACGTTAGTGTATGCTACCCCAGTTGAAACTGTAGAAGAACTTACGGCGTGTATTCTTGCTGCATGTGAAGAAGTTCAACAGACTCCTGGTATATTTGGAGCGGTGCGCAGGAATTTACTTCGTAAATGTGCTTCGTGTGTAGAAGGGGGCGACATTTTGAACATTTACTATAATTTTGTTAATTTTTACTTTGTAATTTTGGTTTTTTCTATTGCTTAGTTTTGAAACATTTTGTTAATTAAATAATTTTAACTTTAATTTAAATTTGAAAAGTGGGAAAGAGGGCTTTATTTACCCTGTATTAATTTCCGTCGTTACGAAAACAAATAGTAGGTAGTAAATTGAGTTGCCTACATTTAGGCGAAATATCGATATTTCTCTAAAAACAAATTTCACACTGAAAAATGGTTTTCTTTTGTGTCATTGATAGAATTCTATCTTAAAAAAATGATTCTCATTGATTAAATAATATGGAGACAGACGGCGCCTCATAAAACACAACCCATATAGACAAAACAAACTTCAAACGTGACATCCAAACAAGAATAAAATAATCAGAACAACAATATAACATTATGCGATAAAAGGCGCATCGTTTTAAAAAACGTTCATGTACTTGGTGTTATCTATCGCTGTTCGACCTTGAGCAAATTTCATTCAAAAACAATGGCAGTCGCTTAAGTGGACGAAATCATAAACCACATAAAAACACAATTTTATGTTCTTATAATTATAACGATAAATTCAGAGATTAATCTCGTAAAAACAAATTTTGATATTTACAAAAACAGCAAATAAAAGTGTTCACTTACTTGTAGTTTATATTCATAAAAATCAAGTTGCTTGTGATTATTGGCCGTAAACAGAGTCGACCTACCGACCTTTTTATTTTTTCAGTGCAACTGTTCTTATTATCATTATCAGTGCGGTGTTTTGTTTAGGAAGTAATAAACAAAATTTCTGCTACCGGATTTCAAACAATTTAGTAATAATAGTCTATGATGTTTTCAACATCAGTACCATCAATCATAACTGCATACAGTATGTACACAATCTAATCTGGATCTGGAACAACATTATTTTGATATGGCGAAGCAGGAAATTCATCGGATTGTAAAAAAAAACGTCATATTTTCCTCTAAAAGTAAAAAATTTAATTTCTCACGATATCAACTTTTGCTGTCTTTAAAAAACGTAAGTTTATATAACTAGCAGCTAGTCCGCACCTGTGGAGCGGTAACTACACAAGAAACTTGAGCTCTGTAAAGTCTAGACAAAACATACGCTGCAGCTTGCATTAAATAACCCGTATTATGATTAGTCAATAACCATAAAATACATATCAGGGACTAAATAACTTCCTATTTATAATGTGCCGTCTAGACGGCGGGTCGATATCAGAGGGGCGAGGCGAGGCCGTGACGTCGGCTGCGACGGCGTTTGAAAAGCACGTGAATCTAATTACTCGCAAATTTTTCGAATTGTTTAAAAAATAAATTAAATACCCAATCAGTAATTAACGAGAAAATTCTTCTGTTAAACCAAAAATCGGTCTATGTAAAGATGGCAAGGATACACAAGGGGTCAGTTGAAAGCTTCAAGGTATTCACGAGGCCAGTTGCCTTGGAATCGGGGGAGAAAACGACAGGGCCCTTGAGCTTTTTTCACATCTTAAATCAAAGAACCGAAACATTTTTGTTCGCGTTTCATTTATTTTGTTTAGCCCTCGGTCTTTTGAAGTCTTCTTGCTAAAAAAGGCAGTTTTTGAAAACGGTTAATATCGTTTTCCAGTTATTGTAGCTACACAAATGTAAACTCGTTGCACCCCAAGTTCGAAATTAAGCTTTTTTCTAGACGTTGAGGAGACAGTTAAGTTGGGAGTTAGGAAAACTTCCATTACATCTCTTACGCAAGGACGCACCTAAAAATATCCGCCAACTAATTGTATCATATTTTAGACCTTATCAAATAATGTCCGCAAATAGACCGCCCAGAATATTTACCTTTCCAATTTCTAACATAAATCTCATTCAATACTGGATGAAATACGTTGCTAAAAGAATTTTTCAAAAATATTTGTGTAGTGTTTTATTGTAGTTATTTTACATTAAAATTAAAAAGTTAAAAAAACTTCGGCAACTCCAATTTACCAAGACCTGTTGTTAAATGAATTAATCTACGCATAAAATTCCTATTAAATTTCACTTTGTCTTTATTAAAGACCGGACTTTTAGTCGCAGAAGAGCAAACCATCTTCTTAAAATTTAATAAGTAAACAAAAACCATGGGCGTGCTCAAATTCATTAAGTTATATGTGAAACATATTTAACAAGAGAACTAATTTTTCGGATGAGAGAATTTAGAAAAAGCTGCACTTCTTAAGATCTTTATTCAACGGTGGTTTTCTATCCCATAGAATGAGGGACAAAACTATTTTTTGTAGAACTTTCTTGTTGTATCATTAATTCGTGGCTGCTATTTTACATTTCAATTAAAAAACTATTTTTTTCAGTTTCATAAAGTTGTTTTGTGAAGTATTTTCAAAACTCATGGCCATTTATATTCTACGCCTATGAACACTGTTTTATTTTATTTTACTATGACATAAGCTTCAATTCCAGTTGACCAAATAAATAATAAGTGACTGCGCAAGCTAGATTAAGGTCAAACATATGGATGTGTTACCATGTAAGCTCGTAGATAATTCGTTTAAAAGTTTACGTATGCGCCAACTATACATTTAAAGGAATAATGCCGAAATTGCTTAATCATTGACTGCTTTCTAATTTAAATACTGACTACATACTAGATTAGAAATTCCGAGCATAGTCATAAGCACTTTAACTTAATAACGTAAACCTTTGTCTAAAACCAAGTTATTGCGTGATTTGCCAAATAATGTTAAACTAACCGTTGCAGATAAATGTTCTTTGGTCGACGTACATTCTTTAATTGCAGCTGGGAGATTTTTTTTAAACAGAGTATCCTGTTTCAGATTATACTTTTGACGGGTTAGATAAAAATAATAAGCAATTCCAGCAAAATAGTTTATTTTTAAAATTGCTACCAGTTAGCCAGTCCATTCTTTTGTACCATTCACTAGATTTTTTCCTACTGTCTGTCTGTAACGGCCCTAGTCATTTTGAAGTACATCGCCCATGACTTTTTATTTATATTTATTTTCTGTGAGAGTATTTATTTATTTATTAAATTTTTCTTCTAAAAGCTGGCCAACAAGAATTTTCCATATTTACTGCAAATTTCCGTATGAAATAAATAAACACACAGTAGCTGCACGTTGCCCCCAACTGCCACAGACCAGCGCAAGTAAAGCAACTACAGAGGCCGTGCCTTTGCCGTGCTTATTTCGTTCTGAAATCCCTACTATTTCTTTGCATCTGTCCATCTGATCATTGCACTGTTTGTATCAATGTGCATGAAAACGTATTAAGAATACAACATTGGTTGATTGGTCCGATAAGCTCAGATTTCGCGTATGCAAAACGGTGTTTAAAGGCAACGGTCTGTTTGTTTGGGGCCTGATTTTTAATGAAACGCGGTGGTGTTTAAAAGTAAAAACTGTGTAAAAGTAACGTTTTTTTAATTGAAAGTTAGAATTTGATTTTTATTTTGATAAGTTACGGGTAGGCACTGCCTACCCTGCCTAATAGGACGGGCCGCCACTGATCAGCAACTCAGTCATTGTGAGTATCTTTCAAGCCCCCAAAATTGCAGCAAAATCTTTGGCAAGGATTAATTTGTTGTGGGATCTACTCCACATGAAATCAGTCTTAAGCGGCAACTCTCTGCGCGGTCTCTTTAATAAAGAGAAGGTCTTGCAACCTTTAGAACTTATTCTTCCAAAACATGTACGTAGCAATTCAAAACCAAAGAATTTTTATCTACGAGTCTCACCATTTATTAGATAACAAACCTTTTATCTTACTTATTTGTTACTTAACAAACGTCAACATTCTGTTGTTGCATGTAGTTTTAAACAGTTATTGTTTTAGTAAAGTGCCCTCAGAACAATGTGGAATAATTCTACGAAAAAACATCAAACGTCATTAAATCTTTCTATGCAACAAAAGCGGTTTTTCGATATCTTTGATCATCGATCGATATCGTAAGGTAAGAACGCTTATATTGTGCTATAGATCAGATGCCGTGTATACTTGCACGGAAGATTCGAAAATAAATACAGCCGTAGTACATAGCAAAATATAAATCCGACTATTTGATATACGTAGCATAAATTTCAAGGTTTTTTAACTACACGTTTAATACTAACCGAGATGCTTTTCGGTACAATGTCGAGAAAAAGATGAGATATGACTCGAGACAATACAGAGAGTGGGAGGGAAAAGGGAGAAACTGAAAGATAGAAGAGGAAGAGGATGAAAAACGAGAATAAGAAATGAAGATGAAAGGGAAAACAAGAGGGGAGAGATAGAAGAGGGAAAGGTAGGGTACAGGTAGTTATAAAAAGAAAGATACTGCGAAAACAAAGATAAATGGGAAAACAGTAAAAATGGAAGATGGAAAAAGAGTTTGAGAGCGGTACACATTACATGGGAGGGAAAAAAAGAGGAGGAGGAAAACGGCAAATGACAATAATAGAGAGAGCACGGAAGATAGTATCAGAAGAAGGAATATAGAGGAGAAAACGGGGGAAAGCAGGAGAAACAAGAGAGTCATATAGAACATGGCAGGGAAAAGAGTATGAAGAGTTAATTTAAAATTAGGAGAATTGAAGATGGAACAAGTATAGAGAAGGGAGAAAATAGAAGATCTGCAGAGTCATATAATTCACTTTAATCGAATGTGGCGGCTGCAAATTTGAGATAAGTAGATATATTAAGTAAGTTTTTACTATCCTATACTTTCAATATAGGAGGAAGTATTGATTTCATGCAAATTTTCGAAATGAATTTTGACGGAAATACTTGTTTAGACCTAGCAAAATCCACAAAAATGGTTTTAAAAATGTCTGTCTGGTGGGTATGTCTCCATAACTACCCAAACGAATGGTCCCATTTCGATAAGATTCGGAATGTGTCCTTCCGGTTTTGGATTTCTTTAATCCCAAAGGAATATTTTTGCAAAAAAAAAAATAAAAATTAGTTTGTTTTCGTTTAAAGTGGTGTAGAGGTGTAGCTGATAGTGCCCTCAGCTATGATGTCCCGCGTTTCAGCTTATAACTCACGCAAGCTAATCTTACCTTTAAAACATAACAGCTGTGCCTCCGCTAGAGTGGTAGAGTTAGGGACACCTAGTTATTATTGGCGCGTAACACGAACATACTTTAAAAAGTATCAGTTTCTAAAGTATAGAAGAGTCCAGGCAAAGTGCTTCGCTCATTTTTGACAGTGTAACAAGGACTAAATATTATTTGTATGCGATTTAAAGATTTATTTTTCATTATTGAAATTAGGTAGCAGATTTAGAGTTAACATTTGTGGTTGTTAATTTAGACGTCTGTATCCTCCACATTCGTTTGCCATTATTGTGGTGAGGATTTTAGAATAACTTGTCAAAATATTGTCATATTGATTTTTAAATACAATTCAAGAACATAACATTAGAGAAGGAAAGCTTCGCGTCATACTGCAGATATACATCGGATAACTAGTTTTTGAGTAAATTAGGTTAAAGCTGAGATTTAAAAAAAATCGTAGCGGCCACCATTTCGAAGCTGGAGAGTTCGGAAACAAAGTTTTCCATTTGCCCTAAGTTCTTCTTTCAGATCCTGTGCTCAAATTTCCAAAATTTAGTTTTGCAAAAAAAGGCTACCAAAAAACATGTCCAACTTCCGCTTCCGTAACTAGAACTACAATTTTCGATATGCCTCTTCATTTAAAACTTCATCAAAACCGGTCCAGTAGTTCCGCCTTTAGAGGCGTTACATCTACACTCCACCCACCCACAGACGGGCCTATTCTAAAACCCACTTTTGGGGGTCTTTGAGCCCCAAAACGTATATTTCCGTTAAAACGTCAATTTCGAAAATTTTCATGAAATCAATACTTCTCTACACCACAGGTGTAGGAAAAAGAAAAAAAAATATTTTTAAGAAAATTATCTATTAAAGCACTGCTTAGCTACGTTGTCATCAGTACCAAAAGGTTCGAGTATGGCATAAAGTAGCTCATTCCGGCCCAAACAACTTTTATTAAGAAACAAAATTGACATCCTCAATAGTTTAGGAAATAATAAAGGTTACACTTAAATGACTCACCCTGTATATAATCTTAATTTGGAGGAATGTAATTCCTGATGATTTGATAACAATTTCGTATAATTTTCTTATTATGATGATATTGAGTTAAGTTGCAACTATTTTATTTATTTTATTTATATAAATTCATTAAATATTATTACAATCAAGTTAGTAAGGTTTTATTTAAATAATTGGAAAATTTAAAAACAACTTCCAAGGATCATTTTCATTCAAGGTGAGCTTTCTGAAGGGCTAAACCCTTAACAATGTTAAAATATGTCAAATTATATGATCTAAAGAAAGTGCGTTTCGGTGGAAAACTAAACCGAGAGATCGTCACAATAATTTGTTGGAAAACTTCTAAGGAAAACAAGGGCAAAATTTTAAAGTTATCAATGCTTATTCATTTTGGCCATGATAAAAGAAAAGCCATTTTTATCCAGTACGCAAATTGCATTGACCGGACACGCAACATTCTGGAAGAATGAAATACCCTTTCACCGTAACGTTTCTGGACCTTGATACTATTTTTATTTTACTGTTTTTCCGAAAATACCCAACAGACATAACAGAAACATCGACGGCATTCATTCACTCGCGCGTTACTACACACACGTAAAAGTATTTTAATGCTAAAAACACCGCATTCATTACTGAAACGCAAAATGAGGAAAAACGAACACCAGAAAGCGCATGTCAAATAATGAAATAACAAACTATAATTTCTCGTTGCCAAAGTATATTTTATTTTAGGAATTCACCTGAAAAATGCAACGAAAATAATATAAAAATTTCATAACAACGGCGTGGTTTTAGTAGTTTTTTTTTCGTGTTGCAAGCTGCTTAATTTATTAACATGGAATATAGTACAAAATCGGGTCAGATGAAAATAATTTTATTCGCTCGTAGATCAACTTAAAATATTGTTTTTTACAAAAGACTGTAAATAATTTGATGATTTTGCCGCACGTAAAAAAACGATGACATCTGTATAAAGCCCGACATATGTCATAAAATTCCATTTTTATGCTGGCTAAACATAAAACAACCTAATTTAAAAACTATAAAACTTCACATAGTGTCTCTAATGAGCATAATAAAATAAATATAATTTTATAGGCACATTTGTATTTGTAACTCAGATAAATTTAGAATGATAAGACGAGTTTACAAGACTCCAATTTGCCTTTATTGTAAATTGCACAATAATAAAATTCAGGGTTAAAACGAATCACCTCTCCGAGAATGTAAATTGGGCTATGCCGTAAGAACGATGGCGCCTGTAAAAACAAGTTTTTACATAACCTAAAACCTACTGAATTTTTATATTCTAAATTCACATAGGCCAATGATGAAAGGTATATGGAAATAATAATCCATTAATCTAAGAGAAACCCATTCCAACCACAACTTTATTAATAACATAAAAACTTCACTAAACTTTCTGAAGTTGTACGAGTTCCATTCCTGGTAATTCTGGATGGCACGTGTAAGTGCGCTATCAATAATTCAAATTGAAATTTTTAGATGCAAAACTACAGCAGCCAACAATCATTCGGGACATAACCAATCGCATAAGTAAGCAGAATTTTTTATCAATGAACGTTATCGAAATAATATTGAGAAAGAAGAATAACATTTACATGAAATCCCGAACTCGCTGAGTTTCACACAAAGCAGAATAATACACAATATAAATTATGAATGACTCCAAATACGATGCAAGAACGAAGAATGGGAAAAACGCCTACTCCCACTCCAAAACATGAAAGGATGAAATCGCAGGGATGTTTGTGTGCGACGTTTATTTTGGCAGATGCAAGAACGTTTGCATATTATAACAAACGAGTAAAATGAAACTTGTCCCAGTTTTCAACAATGTTTTTCTCTTAAGTATTCCTACTTTATTTTATCCCATTTTTATTTTTATTAGTAATGCCTGGAAATATCCTTCCATAATTTACGTACAATAAAAGATCAGCTAGAAAAGTACCCCCCACCCCACAAACCACTGCAATACCAAATAAGTCAGAATCCACTGCAATGTTTTTGCAATCCCAACGATGCGCGATTGCTTTTTAATTAACTTATCAAAAAGTTATTGTAAACGTGGGCTACTTGGCAAGTCGTGCACATTCTAAATTTATTTTCATTGCAGGATGTTGCACACAACTTGTTTTTTTTTAAATTGAACACCCTGTATATTTTCATGAATCATGAATGTCTTTTGTTTTTTAATTTCCGATGCGGCGTTGCCAAGTTAATTCGCGTTTTCAAACGAATTTAACGTTTCAGACGTAATCTAATAAAACCTCACAAGCCGTACTTCCCCAGATTAAACAAAATTTTTGAGCCAAGTTTTAGTCAACACCATGTACTGTTCTCCAGATATTTTAAAGTGCGGTGCAAAGACTTACAACTTTAATGTATTATAACTCGAGTTTTTTATATTGTTACAAATCAAAATTAGATATTTAAAATTAATTAATAATTAAATACTTAAAATAAAATATTCAAAGATATGTTAAAAAAACAATTCCCTTGTTATTGTAGGTTTTGCTGACTTCAATAATTGCGAATACAATTATGTTGCAAGTATTGATGCAACATAATTATACGCGTAATTATTAAAGTCAGCAAGACCTAAATAATAATGGAAATCTTTTAACAACTCTTTGAATATTTCTATTTAGATATTTGATTACTTAATAATTTTAAATGTCTAATTTTGATTCGTAACAATATGGAACACCCTATATATTTTCACACAGCCGCATCGAGTTTTCTGGCCTCTATAAATTTTATTAAATAATAGTTATGCCTAAATCCAACGGTTTTTGGAGAAAACTAAATTCTAAGCAAAAAATCAGATAATTTTTAGAAATACCCACATCATAGGAGGCAACTGCGAACATTGTTTCAATTTATGTAAGAAAATTGTTTTTTTATAAATTATGAAATGGCTGAGTGCCTAATTTCCCATACTATACCTTAAATCTTCAACCAAGATTTGGTATGATTGACATTTGTTTAAAAATACCCTGAAATAAGTTCTTAACATTTTTTGTTTGAAAACTTCATTCAAATTAAAATAAGTTATTTTAAAGAAAAAATAGGTATCTGGCCTCCTACGATCAATGGCGGTCCGCCCTATTAGGCAGGGTAGGCTAGGCAGTGCCTACCCATAATTTTTCAAATAAAAAAATTCAAATTCAAACAATTATTTAAAAAAAATTTTTTACATTTGAACAACACCGCGTAACATTAAAAATTGCGATCTAAATAAATAGACCGTTGCCTATAGATACTGTTCTGCATACGCGAAAGGGAACCATTTCGCTTCAAGCGATTCGAAATATTGTTATTCTTAAGACCCTCTGCATGCACGTTGGTAAAATTGCAAAGATATAGTAGGGATGTCAGGATCCAGCAAATAACGAATGTGGCTAGGCCGCCTGTTCTTATAGTTAAGTGTTGCTAGGTGGTTAAGAGCCACCAAATTTTGAAAAGTGGTCTGGTGATTGATTAAAACTTTTGCAAAAACGCAAAAATCTTAGTGATTTTTCAATCATTGCAAACAATTAAAAAATCTACTTTTCATAATTCAATAATAAAAATTTTAAAAATGTGGTAATTTATCCTTCTCCTCCCAGTTTGACGTCTCTGTTGAGGTTGGCAACCATTATTTATTTATCATAACTCAATAATTAAATTATTTCACAAATAGCGCCATTTGCTAACCTGCCAACTGTTTCGACTACTGGGTTTGAAATCTCAGTGTATCATTTACAAAAAGGAGCAAAAAAGCTAGCTAAGAGTCTACAAACATTAGTGGTGGATTACCGCACAGGTGCACAAGACGCTCCCCTGAGTCATGCAAGGGCTTCAAAACAAATAAAACAAGAACTAATTTTTTATTTTCAAAATTTTTATTGTTAGATAAAACAAACCATAATTTGCTGTTTGTACCAAGTACCGGCATACAGCTGCGGTCTACGGAAACAAGAGAGCATGCGCTTTGCCTAGTACACAGTGCTAAGATCCGACCATGCTCGCTACGCTTATAATGCACGTGGACGTTTAGAGGGCGCCAGGAGATTATTGGTGAGATAGTACAGTGCTGCAGACCATCAGTCTATTTGTTCATTTTTAATTTTAAGTAGGCTCCCTCGCGCAATAAATACGTAGGGGTTCTCAATCCATTTGCGACTGAGACCTACAATGACACTGGGCAATCCAGGATTGTTTTGATACTGTTAGAATTCGGCAATTCCCCAGATAATATCTCGTGGACCAACGTTTAACGACAAATACATGTTTCGTTGTTTGGTGATATTTGATATAAAAAATATTTTAGTTTTTTAATCGTAATTTTAAATTTAAATTTGTGCATTTACTATTGCCTACCCAAATTTTGAACCCACGAAACGCCACTGCCTACGATCAGGTAATTTCTGAAAATCCAGGTATTATAGGTAGTCTTTTCTTAGAAAAGTTCGGTATGATTACTTATTAAAAGTGCTTGGAATTTGTTTTAAATAAGTTTTAAGCAAAGGTCAATCAAACCACGACTAAGTTCAAAATTTAAAATATGGAATGGAAAATTAGGCAATCTAAAATTTCAAAATTCATAAAAAACAAATTTCTTACATAAATTGGTACAATCTTCGCAGCGGTTTCTTCCAAAAACAAAAAGATGTCATGTCAATGCCTCCTACGATGCCTGTATTTCTACAAGTTACCTGATTGTTTCCTTAGAATCTAATTTTCTCATTAACCATTAAATTTATTTACAACCATTATCTAATATTTTTTTTTACAGAATCATTAGGCCGTGCGTGAGCACGACACCATGATTCCCATACCACCCCCTTACCCGGGCTCAGCGCACTTAGCGTTATTCACCGCTCTAACATGCCCCACCCCGAAAGACATGCAACCCAACATACACACCACACACACCGTCCTTGGACACGCTGGGTTTAACTTATTCAGAAAATTTTTCGACGAGCAGAGGATTCGAACTTACTGCCGTTGGGAGTCTAGTTCTAGAGGTTGAGAATCTAACCACCAGACCACTCGCTGGCTCTAATAAAATTTATAGAGCGCAGAAAACTCTATCCAACTATCTAAAAATATACAAGGTGTTCCATTAAAAAAACGAGTTATGACACATTAGAGAATTAAGTATTTTCACCGTTGTAACAAAATATAATGTATAACCAATAGGAATAGTACACGGGATTGATTAACATTTAGAAGAATTTTTAAAAAATCAGTATAAATGTGGCTTGTGCAGGTTTTATCAGTTATGTCCGCAAATGTCAAATTTTTTTAACGAAGTTGAATCACTTGTCAACGCCGAAACGGAATTTCAAAAACAAAAGATATTCATAGAGAGAATTACACGACCAGTAAGAATATACAAAAACTATATAGGGTGTTCCATTTAAAAAAACGTAAGTTTGGTATTCCCCTCTAATGGGGAACACTCTGTATAAACCAAAATAATTTTAAAATGTGCAGAAATTGTCAAGTAGCTCACTTGTATAATATCTTTTTGATAACTTAAGGAGTTATCATAGAATTTTGCATCGTTGGGACACCCTGTATAGGTAACAATTTCCTGTATTTCAAAAATTCGTCACAGAGTAATTCCGATGTGTAGAAATATACCAAATTATGGCCTATCCCCAGTATTAATATCTTACAAAATTTAAAAAAATACATATTGACGACTAGTTTTAAGATTTTTATTCTTTTTTCAAAATTTTTGGAGTTTTAATTGCTAGGTTTTGGAAATTTCTTAAATAATTTCATATCTTCATTTTTTGTTCTCCTAGTGCTATTGTTTACAATACCAAATTTTATTTACATGAGAGAACACACAAACGCATTACCTATCGACTGACACATTCATTTTCCATAAACCTTTAAATTCCCCCAGTGGGAAAATTAGTTTTTTTACTGAAAACCTTAAAATACAAAATTTGCAGGATATTAATACTTACTTATGCTGAAACTATGGGAAAAATAAAAACATAAACGGGAAATGTTTCACAGACATTACAGCCTTATAGCAAAGTTGTTTTGCTGAATGAAATCAGATGAATTCATTTTTGCAACATGACAGCAACTAATCGTTTATAAGCTGAAAGCAGTAAATTTTCAGTAAACCAACGTTAAATTCTAGTAAAGCGGCTGTTGATCTACGCTTGTACAGTTGACATGACAGTAATGTGCTTATATAATTAAATTAGATGCGAAAAACAAATCGGCGACTATATCTTTAGACATTATTCATATGTTCATGGAGTTTATTTAAATAAGTTTAAAATTACAAAAAATATTCTACCTACAAAAATAAATTAAAAATGTTTTTGGTATAATGATTTTTGATTACGCCACTGTGTTTAAAAGGGTAATATACAATACCTATCACCTACCAGGGCCGGATTAAGCAAATACGAGGTCTGGTCTGATACCATTACTAACTTCGAGGCGTCGCGTCGCCGCTGCCACCAAATTGCTGGATAGGGAAATAGATAATCATACTGAACAAATCTTTTGAAGAACCGATTTGGTCTCAAACGAGTTAAAATTTTATCGTATTTCAAATTGCAAATTATAATTCTGTCCTTAATTACTTATACGTCAAAAAACTTGACCCACCTGATCAATCATAACCACAAAAAGTGGCAGGTGGTTAGGTGACCTTATGCATTTTTTGCTTCCAACAAAATGACAGAACTGCATGTTATAGACATGCAACAAAAATTTGATATTAATCAACATAGAACTAGCCCACCTTCATTTATAAATATATATTATTATTTAATTGACAAATTTAGCAAAAAAAGTTAATTTAGAAAATACAAAACGGTGGACGGTAAAGGTTAAATTTAATTTAGGTATGGGCGGGCGGGCGTACGACTATTTCCTGCTACCGAGATGCAACTTTCACGCTGAATTTATTACCTGCAATCATAACATCGTACACGCATTTCATGCATAATAAATAAGAAGATTGGATTTTAACAGCCAAGATTTTTACGGCTGCAGGTACTGGCAACTCAATTATTTTTTGATGTGTATCAGCACGTTCAAAATTTCCATTTTTTCCATTACTTTCCGTCCGCGATTTTAATGACATTCTAATTAAGAAAAAGTTAAAACATAAAACCTGCTGTTGGCACTTTTAGCATTTCCTAATTTTTAGTAATAATATTTTAATTGCATCTGCTTAAAACAGAAATAAAAATAAAAATTGAAAACACAAAAGAATGCAAGTACCCATTTTAATAGCTAGGACTGCTGGTTTCTCTGCAACTAGTGTGTAATGATATTATTTCTTAATAAAACGAATCTACACTCAATTGTACATAAAAATTGAACTAGGGTCGCCTCACCCAGAGCCACACTAACTAACCTACAGTTGGACTACAAAAATAAATAAGTTAATTAAATGCCTTATAGTTCCGGTCTTAATGCCTGAAACCTTCTCTGGAATTTAGTCGTTCGGATTCGACGTTAAACTGTAGGTCCCCCGTACTCCACCTCAGCGCTAAGGGGAGTATGTGGCAGAGAAGAGTACCGGTGCCCAGCAGTGGGACGTAAAGGCTGATTACGATAGTTCCGGTACTAATTCATTTTTCTAAAGACCTAGAAGAGTTAAAATGATACCTTAGACGTATCCATATTTACGGAGCAAAACCAAGCGTGCACGTGGAGGGGCGGAATTTTCTCTCAAGCACTAAAGTAAAAAAACTTTTTTTGGTCCAACATTTTGGCGTAATTTGCGTCTTTTAATCAAGTTTGGACAACTTATTATATTTCGCTGGTATCTCTTAAATTAACTTCACAATTTTTACCTACAACATCATAATAGTTTTATAAAATTATAATTAAAAGCCTAATTTAGTCCTTTCTAAGCTTCTAAATTTAAAAAAATCTTTTTCGCAATCAGATTCTGAAATGAATTTTATTAACGCAGTTTTCAAACATGTCCAATCCGGTCATGCTATGGAAGTCTGCTATAAAGAATAAAGAAATGTGGAAAATTGTATTTCTTTCGAGTTGACAAGTTGCAGTAAAGTTCATTGCAATTTAAAAAGCAGACTCGAACAGCAGCTGTGGCAGATGTACATTTCCTAGAGCAAGTCTAGTCTATTTCAACGCGGATGTTCTGGGAAAAACGTCTACGCCCGTGGCTCACGTACGGGGCTCATCTCACGATACACTTGGCGAGGGCTACCTGGTCTGATTACTAATGAACTTGACTCGGCTGCTTTTGTATGACTCGAATGTCCGAAGAGGTCTTCCACACAGCAGAAGTCGGGAGCACCAGAGCCAAGCCGACGTATATTCTTGCCTTTCTTTTGGTTTTCCCAACTGCCCCTGGATTCCCGGATTGAATTAAGTTAATGTTCTGAACCATTGTGGTTTTATGAAAAGGGCCCCTTGTTTTGTAGCCGAAACGAACGAAACAGGCTATATTAGCGAAAATCTGCGATTGGGATAATTGGAGATGAGTAGACATTATCTGCAGAAGCTCCACATAGCACTTTATTGTCCAAAATGTAACAGCTCGTTCTCATTTTTACGGGGTTTAGAAATAAGGTGAGATATTTAACTATTAATTAACTAAATTGAATTTAGTAATAAGACACAAAAACGTAATGTATAAGATAAACCTAAGCAGTTTTCGGAAAACTTGGAATTACCATGCGAAATTATAATTAATTCGACACTATTATGAGTATACAGGGTGTTAATGAATTGTAGGGACAAACTTCTAGGGCTTGCAAAACACAACAAAGCAAACAACTTTTGTTAATAAATGTGTGGTCAAAAGTGTCCCCTTTAGAAAACAGAGACTCTTAAAGATTCTTTAAGAAGTACCTGAAAATAGGCAACCCAAATTGCATTTTCAATTATTTTGCACAGGTCACACGGAATTTTGAAAAAAACAACGATCTAGACATACATGCATTCAAATAACGTCAATTTTGACACAATTCGATATTTTTGTGATATTTTTTGACTTTACTTGCATTCGTTTCTTTCTGTGCCTTTTACAATTTTTTTTTCGTTCTGTGATTTTTTTGATAATTTTTTTCTTCGTTATTTTCGTTCTGTGTTTCGTATTTTTGTGTTATGGCGAATTATACTTTTGCCGAACAGCATGACATGATGTTCATGTATGGAGGGAGCTGCTTGGGCTAATTTACTAGAATTTTGTTAATTTTTGAATTAGTTATTGTAAATTGTTCAAATAGTTGATTTTTGCTTTGTAATTTTGTTTTTTTCTAATGCTTAGTTTTGAAACATTTTGTTAATTAATTTATTTTAAATTTAATTTGAATTTGAAAAGTGGGAAAGAGGGCTTTATTTATCCTATATTAATTTCCGTCGTTATAAAAACAAATAGGTAGTAAATTGAGTTGCCTACCATTTAGGCGCTTCTTAAAGACTCTTTGAGAAGCTCTATCCCTGAAAGGATACACTTTTGACCACACATTTATTAACAAAAGTTGTTTGATTTGTTGTGTTTTGCAAGCCCTAGAACTTTGTCCCTACAATTCATTAACACCCTGTTTAAGAACAAAATTCGTTACTCGTAGATCTTCACATCATTTGAGTTTTTGTTTCGAAAATATTATGCTCCGTACAAAAATACACAAAAAAGTAAGTACTTTTGTTTAAAGTTGTGATAATTCAAAAATTTTGTGAAATCGAGTTGCCATGAAGGTCTAAGTCTTTCTCAAGATGCCTAAATAGTTTCCACAACTGATGGGATATTTCGAACGAAAATAATCAGACCAAAAATATCTCGCGATATCTCGAAACGTTACAGAAAACTATTCGAATGATTTTACGATTTTTTGGGTTTGTGCGTTTCGGAAGCAGGCGTCCCCCCCCCCCATTGCAGTAGGCAACTGCAAATGCGCAATGCAGATACATGACACGATGATTACCATCAGTCCTGGTATTATGATGCGAATACAGAAACTTAATGGAGACTGAATTTCTGGAATGCGATTGCATAAAGACTACCTTCCCGACGCCTTTCCCGTGTAAGCCATAGATAATATAATGCCAATGCGCAAGCACAAAGAGATAATGTTTTGTCTTAAACATTACTATTTATTAGGAATCGCAAACACAGCAGTTTCCACTGCACTGTTTTGTTTCTTGTGGTCATTTTAACGCAGGATCGTATTTGAAAATTTTAATATTGTTCTAAAAAATATAAACAATAAAAGAAACAGTATTATTCTAAATATTAGAAAATTTCCTTTTATATACTTAATTAAAGTTTTTAAAAACAAGTAGTACACTTCACAAAAACAAAAAAAAATGATTATTGATATAGCAATTAATAAGGTAATGTTTTTATTCCCAGTTACATTTTTAAAAATGATATTTGATTTATGAAACAGAAAAATGTTAATGTATCCATTTTCGCGTGTTAGTAGAAATATTACTTAAGGTCGGAACATTAATAAAAATACTAAAATATTATGCGAAGCTGAAGATTTACGCTGTATTGCCGAGCGGCCCGAAAAAAGGCGATGAGAACTAAAATTCAACAAAAAAGCGGAGAGTGTTTTCACTACTTTTAACCGCATGGAAACATTCGAATGATTTTTTATTCTACGAATCATTCGATTATTAAATGCTTTCGAATGGCAATCACTCGTTTATGCCCATCATTAGTTTCCACTAATAATAAAAGAAGAGTTTTACACATTAAAACAATGATAAAATTGAAAACACTTCGTTGCCGAGGTAAAACCTCCAGAAGTGAGAAGTTTTAACCATTTGACTAATGCCTCCTGTGGAGGGAAGCGTTTCTGGGCATTTGTTTATAATAATATGAACTCATTTTATTGCTTTTATGTGTAAAACGCATCCTTAAAAGACAAAAGCCTGTGCTTGTATTTACACACCTGCAAGAAACACTCGCAGGACCGTACTGGCTGCCCAATTCGGCCCAGGATATTAGTTCAAAAACGGTCAAACTTGAACAAAAATAACGATTTGCTTCGCCTTTGCATGTTAATCCTAGTGGCCCAGTCCGGCCCTGAATAGTCGGACCTTCATGGCAACATGATCTTTTTTACAAGAATTAAATTATCTCCAAAACTGTAGCAACTCCCAACAAGGATACCTGTTGTGTGTATCCTTGTATGGAGAAAAAATGTAGGTATTAAATAAAATTCCAAAAATTGTCAAGATCTAAAATATTTAAAAGAAAACCCCCATCTGGTGCATTTATTAAAACAAAAATTAGTATAAGTACTAAGCTGAATGAGTAAACTTCAAATAGAGAATTTCAAAATTTTAATGCAACTACTGTAAGTTATCGACAAAACAGTTATAAAACTGTTCCATCTTCGAAGGGCTGTAACTCAGTAAGGCAGCGTTCTCGAATACATATCTATACGAACTGGTTTAAATGTTATTTGGAGTAATTGCAGTTATATTATATGCAGCTATTTTAGGACCACCCTGTATATAATAGTCGGTATGAAAACCTAGTTCTTTTTGTTTATAGGCAAGTAGTTATTCTAATGTGCGTTTACCCAAGTCGTTAATAGATGGCAATGTGTGTAAATATTGAGCAAAAAATGCTTATTCGCGGAATCTCAATAATGAAAATGTACTAAAAATTATTAATAATATACAGGGTGTTCAATAGGAAATGCATACCATTGGTATCTTGGAAACCATAATAATTACAAAGTCGGCTAAATGGGGAAAAGGTGGGTATTTTAGAGCATGGCTTAGTAGCTGTTATTATTTTTATTTAAATAATGCATGGCTATTTGGAAATGACAAAAAACATCAGTTTTGTTTACACTACGATATTTTTTAATAATAAAAATAGAAAAATGTTAAAGAGAAAAGTTTGACACGAAGACTGAATAAACCGAGGGGTGTCTCACTAGCGGCAATAGGTGTACAAATTTTCGGCAATCACCCGGCAATCACGGTAATCATTCGGCAAACACGGCAATCATTCGACAAACACGGCAATCATTCGGCAAACGCGGCAATAACTCGGCAAACAGGGCAATCACTCGGCAATCACGGCAATACAACGGAAATCAATGAAAATAAGTGAACGATTAACGAAAATATGCGGGTGTAATCGAAGCTAGACAAAAGCTAAGTCTTAATTTTGTATTTTTTATTACTATTACAGTACATAGATAATGTGAACTAGTTAAAACCAAGCTTGTTCCCGTTTAGGACGAAATCAAAAAGTACGTAATTCCCAGCTAATTTTTATTTAGCTTGTGTTTACCTTTACTACATAATTATTGTTTAGTTACTAACAAGTATTAGATGAATAACAAATTAAAAAAATAACATAATGTGCGTAAACTTTATGTGAGGCCATTAATCCTCATATCTCATATCATTTAGATAGTTAAATGTACTTATGAAAGTGTACCACTGTGTGCTTTACATTGAGGAGTATATAGCCTAACCATCGTAAGATTTCTTGATCTTCCCTTTCGGGAATAAAATGGATTTTTTGATCATATTTCAAGTGAATGTAATATCTTATTACCAAAATATTTAACACAATTACTAATCTATACGAGATTTGATAACATACGTTCCCTAAGTAAGTTCCAAGAAAAAGATGTTGAGAATTTAATATTAGATGAAGAAAAAATAAAGAATTTTACGGAATATATGCCTCGATTGTAACGATAGTTCAAGTTGCAGAAGGCCACAAAAAATTGTTGGTTGAGCCATTGATAACAGCAAATACGCCAGCAAAAAGAAAAATATCCGACAAAACATTAGATTGTTGCTGCTCATGTACAGAAAAAATGGGCGAAACAGGTTGCTGGTACATTCCCATACTTTTTACGTTTTAAATATTCTCACGTCAAGAAGCGATGGAGATTTACATCTAATCTAGCCGGTACAAGCCCGCTGCAGACTCAAGACGTTGCTTACTTACGGGCTACGCGCTCTCCTACGACGCGACGTGACAGACGCTAAGATATTTAAAGTTACCAAAAATTTGCAAAGAATGAAAAATATTTATTTTTATTATAGCTAATTGATGAGCGTATTTAAAATCACGTAACTGCCGGAAAACACGTTGTTGATACAAAGGTACTTTCCCTTAATTTTCAAAATAATTGAAAATTCTTGCTGATCCTAATAAAGTACTTTAAATAGTCTATCGAACTGATGAAAGTTTATAACGATCTGCGTTTATGAATAAACAATTAATCAATTTCAAAACTTTAAAAAATGCCTAGAGGTTGTCAGAGTGAAAATTGGAAAATCAGTAAAAAGAAATTTGTAGTTCATTGCAAGCTCCATCGGCTCAGAAACTTTACAAGAAAATGTTGTGGGCAGTTTTTGAGAAATTTTTTTCATATTTTCCAAAATAAGGATAATTTGAATTGATTGGATATTTTGTTTTTGCGTAATTGGGCATTTAAAATTTTCAAAAGTTCGTAGCGGGCTTCATTTTAAAGATACATCGTTTGGAAAAAAACATTTGATTTATCTTTAGATGCACCACAACGCTATGTATTCAAAATTTCAAAACAGTGTTTATAAAAAAATCTATACCAAAAACACAGGTTTTATTTCTGGGCAGGCATTGGAGTAAAATTTGGGAGATTAGTAAAAAACGAATTTGTAGTTCATTGCAACCTCTATCGACTAAGAAAGTTCAAAAAAATGGTGTGGGCAGTTTTTGAGGATAATGTTTTGAAAATGTGCAAAATTTAAGTATATTTACAATTTTCATATTTCCAAAATTATTTTTGCATCACTTGATTATACTTATTAGGAGCTGTTAAATAATAATTTGTGTAGATTAGATATTTTGCTTTTGAATAATCGTGCATTAAAGATACAGCATTTGGAAAAAATCATTTGATTTGTCTTTGGATTCACTACAACGCTATGTACCCTATAAAAATCGGGAAAGGGGTTCCGGAGATACAGGGAAACGAACGCACCCACCCACCCACAAATGGACATTAAAAAAACACTTTTTTGGGTTCCTTGGACCCCAAACCGCGTATTTCCGTTAAAATTTGAAGTTCGAAAATTTACATGAAATCATCCCTTTACTTACTTCAGCAGAAGTATGGGAAAGTAAAAATAGGAAACAGGATTCAAACGATTCTGATACATCCGTCAATAAGGAACAAACAAAACCATCGTCAAAAGCTTTCGGCGTAGACCATAAACGAACCGTAGCAATAAATTATGTAAAAAGTGTTTTTGAATTTTCGAAATAGGATGTTTAAAAAGTAGTTCTAGAAAAAGCTGGCGACATATCTGTAGAAATTGACAGCGATTTCTGCACGCTAAATGTATCTGTTTCATGTGCGACTACGCGGCAAAATTAACTACGTCCAGAAAAGTATGGCAAAAAATGGGTGCTTTGAAGTTTTAACTGGCATTTTAGAGGACATTTACCTTCTGATAAAAACAAACGCCGAGACAAAATTCCTCAGGAAACTTAAGAGAAATGTCAATACCCAAACCGGCAGAGACAATAAAAAATATTAGCTTGATATCGATTATAATTTCAGTTCTGAATTTCAATATAATTTATATTCAGTATAATGCATCGGCAATCACGGCATCCCATATTTTCCACAATATTTTATGAAGCAATTTTAAATATAATATACAGAAGTAACAATTATTAGTATTGTCTTGAGATTTAGATCATACCTAATACCATTACAATTTTTGTGGTAATACCAGATAATGGGTTTTCCTACCCACTAAATATTAATGTTGTTTACATAAAATTGCAAAGAGAAATTTACAAGATTTCAAGTTGAACACCAAAATTAATAATCGAAAACGAAATTACCTTCTTGTTTTTGATGAACTAGGCAAAGTTTAAAATAGAAATAATATAATAACACAAAAAGTTCCAGCTAATGAAAGCTGTACAGAATCAGAATAATCATTGAAATACATCGAAAATCGCAGCAATAATCGACAAGAACGTCCGCAAACAAGGCAATCAGTGGGCAACAACCCGGAATTCACGGCAATAACTAGGAAATCATCGGAAATCACGGCAATCAAGTCGGCAATCACGGCAATCAAGTCGGCAATCACGGCAACCAAGTCGGCAATCACGGCAAACACGGCAATACGGCAATAGGTGTACACAATTTTACTGAGTGAGACACCCCTCGGAATAAACAATGATCTAAATTGACGAGGAATGCAATTTCAGCCATCCTAGTAAACCTCAAGGGAATCATCGCTGGATGAGGACCCCTACATGCCACAACAGTCAACAAATTTCCTTAATACTCTTATGTATTTACTAGAGTAGATTGTGAATTAGCGGTTCTATCAATTAAAAAAAAAAAACTTTTCGGATTGTATGAGATAATAATTTTGTATTTTTTTAATGGCAATCATGGTTAAAATTCTGACCATTAAAAGAACTGTTTTTTTCTCTTTTTAACGAAGTAAGGGTTTTTTGTACTTATTTTCAAAAACAATTAATGACTAATATAGTGGTGTGCCGTGGACCAATTTTCAACGATGCCTTCTAAATGTCATTTATAATAGCACAAATAATTTTATAATTAAGTGTTCTTATTTATGCTTAAACTTTGCTTTAAATTAATTTACTTTAAAACTTCAAACATTAAGCGAATACAATTTAGCAAAAATCGCCGTCGCCTATGAAATAAGACCGGCATGTCGATGATTAGTTTGTAAATCGTGAACTATTATCATAGTTACGCGGTTTATTATTTTATAAGTAGTAGATGTGTAATTTTTTGAACAATTAGCAAGAATGCATTGTAAATTATTTTCAATATTTATTATTTTTATTTTACAAACGTGCATGATAAATGTCAGTTCGAATTCTTGACACAATTAACTAACAATATAAAAAAATTAAACTGTAAGTTGATGTAGTGGTAAACACGCGGGCTTGTAATAAGCCTGGCGGCCCTAGCTCAAATCGCGTGGAGACCTAATTTTTTTTTTAAATTTTATCTTTGTTTTATTTAAAAGTGCTAACTTGAAATGCGGTATAATTGAATTGAAATTTAAAACAATATACGAATGTTACCTCTTTTAAACAAAACCAAGATAAAATAAAAATAATAAATATTAGAAATAATTTATATTGCTCATTTGATAATTGTTTAAAAATGATAAATATGAGCAATTATTGTGATAAAGCTCAATAATTTGCAAACTAATCATCGACATGCCGATCTTGTTTCATAGGCGACTGAGTTTTTGTATTAAAATAAATTAATTTACAGCTAAGTCTAAGAGGTACATCTCTCATAGTAGGTAAACTATTTATTCGGTTTCTACATTCCAATTTCCAGATGAAAATGCATTGAAAAAAAAACTAAAAGTAACTCTACGTGTAATGTAGAAAATAATATTCTACGTGTAAAATTACAACCCTGATTTTAGCTTTATGAACATGAAACCGCTGGCAAATCGACATAAAATTTGGCAGCATAGTACCTCTATAATAGTAAAATGTAAATAAAGAACTATTTTCAAAGGCGTCAAAACGAGCAAAAACAAAAAATTTCGAATTTTTAGATTTTCAATCATCTCGAAGATTTGTCAAAAAAAATTTACAGAAACTGTACAGGAAATGAAAACTTGTAAGCTCATAAAACTAGAGATGGGATACTCTTTGATGTTCTCCCCAAAGCCATAATTTCCTCTGTGATTTTATGAAATTTCCAAATTAAAACTCTTTTAAATCAAAATTCGAGGTCAGAACAAAATTCACACTTAAAATAAATTGCTTGTAATGAACCGCTGCATAGGATTATAAACGTGTTGTTTGGAAACAGCAATATTAGGCGGGGGGGGGGAAGGCAAACCACCCCCTTTCCCCGATTTCCTCGCTGACCAACTTTGTTAAGTATGTGAATCTTCAAAAATAACAGACGACTTTTTCTTTTGGTTCTTTCTTGTCAGTTTTCGCAACTACGTAATGTGTTCTTAAAGGCGTTCCTAGTCTCAACGAGTACCGCGAAGAGACATGATCGCCCTACACAGAACCGATAGTTTGGACTACCTTTGGTAACAAACAGAATTATCATTGGAACATAGCAAAGATTTAAACTAAATGTATCCTTACGACGCGACGGCTCTGTATCGGGAAAACGACTTTTTAAAGTACAGTGAGTTTTTCTTTTATGTATACATATCAGCTATGTATACTTTTATAAAAAAACATGTCAATGCATTGTTTTACTGCAATCTGTAGGCAACCAACTGTACAGAAAATAATAGAGAGAGAAAGGTTATTCCTCATAGTGTGAGGTTATGTTCAATGAGTATCATGAGTATGTTTATGAATAAACACAAAATTATTTGAATATCAAAATTTTTGTAATAAAACTATTATTTTAAAAACATAAAATATCAACAATACACAAATTTTATGCTAAATTCAGAAAAAAAAACAACTAATTGCTATTAATTTGACATTAAACAATTTGATTACTGTTTCCACAGCAGACTGTTCTTTTCAAAAATTGAAGCTAGTGTATAGTTGGTTGCCTACAGATTGCAGTAAAACAATCCATCGACATGTTTTTTATAAAAGTATACATAGCTGGTATCTATACAAAAAAGAAAAACTCACTGTATATGGTTATAAAGATTTGAAACGTGTTGCAGAGTTGTCGATTTACGAACTTTCTGGAGCTGAAGCAATAAGAAAGTATTTTGTATCAGGCTTGAAAGACCTACGACGTGTTATGTGTAGATAATGAATTTTGGATGCATTGCACGTAAACAGTTAAAAATGTTTTAATTTAGAAAAACGCTATTAATTGAAAATTACAATATTACGGTTCCGTGTTTTTAAATTTCACCGAAAAACTCGAGATATTCTGAATTGAGAGTTTTACAATGATTCAAACTTAAAAAGATTACAGTAACTTTAACATTTTAGGTATTCGTCCTTTCTAACTGCCTAACTCAGAACATTACTTTCTATTACGTTTTATTATAAACTGAAATAAAAAACGCTCGTGTTGTGTTTGAAATTATGGCGGTCCTCGTGTATATAACTAAAGTTCGAATACAGATATTCGGATAGTTTGAGGGTAGACAGTATAAAATCTGATAACCTGATTCCTTTATTCGATAATGAAAATCCACGTATCTAAATTAGTCCCGCTGTCAATAAATCAACATTTAATTTTTACGAAATTGCTCAAAAGAATTTCAGGGTAAAAACAATTAATAGTACGTAAAAACGATTTGTTCAAAAATTAAGCTACAAAAGCACATTACGGTCTGTATTCAATTACGAATTCCCTTCGCAATTTCGGGAAAAAGCTCAGCTCGGTGTGGAAAATTGAAGATTAATACTCGGTTGGCTACTCGTTACAGTAACAATAAACCCAAAATCGCCTCCCTTTTCTCGGAAATCTTTCAGGGCGTTATTTATATCAAATTAACTTTTTTGAATTTGCAACCAATCCTAAATTTTGGCAGTTGTTGCTGTGTCCGCCGTTTTGCTTTCGTATTTAAAACCAAAAAGTCAAAACTGTGAGTGTGTTGCGGGTGCAAACGAGGAACAGGAAGAAAAACGGAGGGCACATTGGGAAAGCCTGGGGGTCGGAAGCAGCCAGACTGGGTGTTCCTTGTGGTATAATATCAGCTCCCGGAGTCGATAGTGGTGCAGACGAGAGCCCTACGCAACCGTCTGATCAATACCTACGCAGACCGAACAGAGTGCGTGCGCCAGACGTCGCAGCTTCCATTCATAAATAAAAATCTATTAATCTCTTATTCCGCTCGCCTACGATCGATAAAATTGACCAATTAGTCATAAGGCGGTACTGTAATCGCCAACCAAAATCGTTACCTGACATCACCTCAACGTAATTTTTCTAAGGATTTAAGTCTGGCCGAATGGAAAGTGTTGACATCCCATGTACGGATCTGTTAGTGTCTGAGATTCCTAAAATTCGTACCGACAAAACTTAAGATAGTAGGAATACGGAAACAGGAAAAAACTGGCGGGGATTCTCAAAAGAACATCATTATTACAATTTTTTTCAACCTAAATTATTTGTTTCGATAACAAAAGACGAAAACATAAAAAGAACAAAGGACGAAAATATAAAAAAAGATCAACTTAGAAAAATGTGTTCATGTGTATCAAATTAACGGCATAAATTGGTAGATAGTAAACGAACAAATTTTACCTCAGCATAAATTTTGTAAAAAGAGTTTTTATGGAGAAAAGTACCATGTCTTTGTGGCTCCCTATTGAATTCCCCGGAACAACTAATAAAACTAACGTCAAAGACCTTCCTAGCCGTTACGTTGTTCTTTTTACATCCTTGGTAAACACGCATAATAAAACTAGTCTTCAAAAATTTAAAAAGAGTAAACCGTTCGAAAAACAAAAATAGTATTTTTACATACGAAAAAACTGTATTCGTCGTAGGTAATGGGCTAATGGGCGTATATTATCGGCTTGCTACTTGCTAGTTGGAGTTGTACCGAGTATAAAATGTTCTGCGTTTTTCTAAGCAGTTTACATAAAAGATTAACTGTCGATAAAATGTGTACGGTACTTCCCAGCTATTTACCGCAACTTACATTATTTCAAAATAAGTGGCGCAAAATGGTTTTACTTCCCAATATGTATTTCCGGCATGGAAATGAGACATGAAAAATTGATACTGAGAGAACTTTATAAACATATTTAGAAAAAATATCCCTCTGGATGTATGTGCGAAGAAGCATCGATGCGTCAGGGACCACTAAGTTAATTTCAACGTAATTTAAAATACGGAAATTCATCGAAGGGACACTTTCAAAAAAGATCCGAAGGCAGATTTTTTTATTATCTCTTTTTCACATATATTGAAGTTTGTAAATAGACCGCAGATAGTGCTAAAGGGCCGGTTGTGAGACAAATCGAATGCTATTCCTCCACGCTCTCTATGTCTCTAACTTGAAAATGAAAACACATACGATACTGTTTACCATTTTAGCCAGGGTTGAGCATGTAGAGTATTACACGTAAAATATACTTCTTATACGTGGTTATTCTGCATGTAGAATATTAAGCTCTTTTTCTGCATACCCTACATGTAGAATAATAACTACCGATGCAAAATCAGACGGTTTGAGCGTAAAAAAAGAAATTTCATTCTCGGTGTATTCTTCGTCAAAGGGCTTTTGAGGGTCTTTCGGACCCCTTCATCCGAGAACGAATGGGTTAGAGCAAGGAATTTAGATAAGAGATAATTTACGTGGATAGTACTGTCCCAGTGTTGTGGGCCAGGAAAACCACGGAAAAACCTGAGCCAGGACAGCCAGCTTGACCAAGGAATGGAACTCGGACCTCCCGAATGAAACGCGGACGCGCATAAGTACACTAAAGTAAAATAATTACTATTGATAAGTTAAAATTTAAAATATATCAATAGTAAAAAACTAAAAACGTAAAATAATTGCGACCGGTGCCGGAATTATGGTGGGGGCGAGCGGTACTTCCGCCCCAGACGGTTCGTACCGTTGGAAAGGTAAATGTCTCACCCCCCCCCCCTGCTCTGCACTCGCGCGTTCATCTACATAGTAAAGTAAATCCAATAATTTTATTTTTCTAGAATCTATCAGTACATATTTTACAAATTCTACACACTTTACATATACAAAGTGTTAATGAATTGTAGGGACAAACTTCTAGGGCTTGCAAAAAAACACAACAAAGCAAACAACTTTTGTTAATAAATGTGTGGTCAAAAGTGTTTCCTTTAGAAAATAGAGCCTCTTACAGATTCTTTAAGAAGTACCTGAAAATAGGCAACTCTAATTGCATTTTCAATTATTTTGCACAGGTCACGCGGAATTTTGAAAAAAAAATACTAGGCATACATGCATTCAAATAAAGTCAATTTTGACACAATTCGATATTTTTGTGATATTTTTTGACTTTCCTTGCATTCGTTTCTTTCTGTGCCTTTTATAATTCGTTTTTTTCCGTTCTGTGATTTATTTGATAATTATTTTCTTCGTTATTTTCGTTGTGTGTTTCGTATTTTTGTGTTATGACGAATTATACTTTTGCCGAACAGCATGACATGATGTTCATGTATAGAGCTGCTTGGGGTAACGCACGCGAAGCTGCTCGCCTGTACCAAGGACATTTTCCGAATAGCAATCATCCATCGCACAAGGCCTTTAGTGTAGTTTCACGTCGGCTGCGGGAGGAAGGTACATTCGCTGTCAACAGACACAACTGTAGAGCTACCAGAACAAGGCGAACGGTGGTTTTTGAGGAAGAAGTTTTGGAGATAGTGGCTGAAAATCCTTCTACTAGTTCAAGAGCCATCGCTCATGAAATGGGAGTGAACCATGTTTCAGTATGGGAGGTACTACATGAGCAGCAGCTACATCCGTACCATCCACAGAAGGTACAAGCCATGGTTCAACAAGATTTTCCCAGAAGGGTAGAATTTTGCCAAGTATTTCTGCGGCGCTGTAATGAGGATCCAGAATTCCAAGTAAACGTTTTGTTTAGTGACGAGGCATCTTTTACGAAAGAAGGAATATTCAACAGTAGAAAGAGCAACATTTGGGACGATGAAAATCCCCATGCTGTGGTTCAAAAAGGATACCAGCAAAGATTTACAGCGAACATTTGGGCTGGGATTGTTGGCGATAGACTCATTGGACCATATCTGCTACGCCAAACGTTAACAGGAGCAATTTATTTAAATTTCCTGGGCCATGTCCTGCCTGAACTTTTGGAAGATGTTCCACCTTAAATGTGGCTGCGGCACGATAGCACACCTGCTCATCGGCGGAAGTCAGGGAATTTTTAATACAATAAAAAATAAATAATAAATAACACTTTTCCCAACAGATGGATAGGTCGATGCGGTGTGGCCTCCACGTTCTCCTGATTTGAGCCCACTTGATTTCTTTTTGTGGGGTCATGTTAAAACGTTAATGTATGCTACCCCAGTTGAAACTGTAGCAGAACTTACGGTGCGTATTCTTGCAGCATGCGAAGAAGTTTAACAGACTCCTGGTATATTTGGAGCGGTGCGCAGGAATTTACTTCGTAGATGTGCTTCGTGTGTAGAAGCTAGAGGCGACATTTTAAACATTTACTATAATTTTGTTAATTTTTGAATTAGTTATTGTAAATTTTTCAAATAGTTGATTTTTGCTTTGTAATTTTGTTTTTTTCTATTGCTTAGTTTTGAAACATTTTGTAAATTAATTTATTCTAAATTTAATTTGAATTTGAAAAGTGGGAAAAGGGGCTTTATTTATCCTGTATTAATTTCCGACATTATGGAAACAAATAGTAGGTAGTAAATTGAGTTGCCTACATTTAGGCGCTTCTTAAAGAATCTTTGAGAAGCTCTATGCCTGGAAGGAAACACTTTTGGCCACACATTTATTAACAAAAGTTGTTTGCTTTGTTGTGTTTTGCAAGCCCTAGAAGTTTGTCCCTACAATTCATTAACACCATGTATAATATATAGAAAAAGGTAGATATACCAGATTTATGCAACATACATTTTCTACATATTCTTGGCATTGTTCTACGTGTAATGTAGAAAATAATATTCTACGTATAAAGTTACAACTCTGATTTTAGCTTTATGAACATGAAATCGCCAGCAGATTGAATTTGGTAGCATACTACCTCTATAATAGTGAAATGTAAATAAAGAACTATTTTCGAAGGCGTCAAAACGGACAAAAACAAATAATTTCGAATTTTTGAATTTTCAATAATCTCAACAATTTTTTTCAAAAACCGTACATGTTATGAAAACATGCTAGAGATGCGGTAATTTTCCTCTATGATTTCATGAAATTTCTAAATTAACACTTTTTAAATGAATATTCGAGGTCGACACAAAATTTACACTTAAGATCAATTACTGGTGATGAACCGCTGCATAGGTTTATAGACTTATTGTTTGGAAACAGCAATATTAAGAGAAAGGGAGGGGGAGCAAACCAACCCCATTCCCCCATTTCATCGCTGACAATTATGTTAAGTATGTGATTCCTTAAAAATAACAGACGACCTGTTCTTTTGGTTTTCTCTTGCCAGTTTTTTCACTACGTAATGTGTTCTTATAGGCGTTCCTAGTCTCAACGAGTACTGCGAAGAGACACGATCTACCTACACAGAACTTTCGGTAACAAACCGAAATCTCATTGGAACATAGCAGAGATTTATATTTGAAATTGCGCATCGCCGCCGAGCTGACAGCACAGATGCTCTCATAACGACTATTGGCGAAAACAATTTTAATTCACAATAAGCCAGGAAAAACTGCCAGTATTAATTAACTAAATTTAGGAAGTGGTTCGCAAAAATGAACTTACCAAATAATCGCAACATGTGTATATTGTAGAAGTATCCAAGACGTTAACTTACCTGAAACAAAAATTAATTTTGTTAATATTATTGCAAGAAGACTAGAAGTAAATATAGCGATATTAATCACCTTTAGAGTACTTTATTTACAATAAACTTTAGAGTATTCAGCAACAAATCACACATTAAGATACACCCCAATAAACAACCCAATTAACTGTAAGAAGTAACGAGAAAGTACATTAGAGGTTATTTTCCAATTCGAAGTTAAGAAAGTTTAATCATTCCGTACTTATTCTAACACATGGTGCGTACTATAAAATTTCCGAATTATATTTGTGCAAAGTATAACTCATTCAAATTGCGAGGTAATTATGTTTATACACACGCACACACGTATTCCTGCAGGCAATTTAGTTTTTAGATTAGAAGCAAGGTTATATAAGTCCAAACTTCACATCACAACTTTTAATGAAGCTCGGTATCCGACTAGATCCACTTTGCACGAATGTTGAAATTATACAACCCACTGCGTGGGTGTGGTACTGGTTGCGTACACTCAAAATGTTCCAAACACGTTGTTAGACAGTGCAGTTCTTTTCGGAAATATCTATTGCACTGATAACTTCGAGTGGAATCGTTATGGTTATATTTTTTTCCTGCTCTACTGACAAGTCTACAGGAGCACCCTGTCAACAATAATATTAGGTAGGAAGTAGCAATAAACAATTTCTGTTATCGGGAAAGGTTATTAAAAATTTGGAGATAAGAAAAATGAATACTCATTTTTGAAACACTAAATGATCTCCATGTGAGCTAGCAATATTGATTAAAACAATTTTGCTGGAATAAATTACAAAAAAAAAACAATTTTCACCGGAAATGATTTTTGTATCACTATTAACAAATTAATCAAACAGTTTTTGGTGTTTAATTTATGATATTGATGTTTTGAAGACAATTTTCTACAAAACAAAATTCAAAATGTAATCTGTAGATAAACAGAAAGTTTATTTTATACAAAATAAGCTCTCCTAGAAACACAAAGATGGTATTTTTGCACAATTGCGCCTTGATGTTCTTAGTTTGTGATACAACTGTATAAAACTAGTAAATGGGTAATTCCTTTGAGGAAAACCACTATCACCTAGTAAAAGACGTTCACTTTGAGCTACTGCTTCAACTCAAACACATATTCCGCTACTTGAAATACGGCTGCCTCGAGCTTGGCGTGTTTGCAATAGTAAAACCAAATCAATACTTTTGATCAATTAAGGGTTTGGATCTGTTCAATTATCTGCTTTCTTGTACATTTTGCTATGTCTATCCGCACTAATTAAAAAATATATAATGTGGGGGTATACCAAAAATACACCGCGAAAATTTTTTTAAAAAATCCGAAACATAAAGCATAAATTTTCTACCGTAATAGCTCTATAGAGACACAATGTTAGTGCGCACAAAAATGTTCGAAAGGATGGACTGAAAAAGCTACAATTTGGTTCGTGTCCTAGTCCGCTAATTTTTCTCAAGACACCTTTTATGCATTCTTAAAAACCGAAAATTCCTACCCCTTTATTTAATAAACGGAGAACTATAAATAAATTCTGTTTAAGCTAAATTGCTCATGAGTGATAGTAGAATTGAGTTTACAACTCTATTTCTAGGTACAGAAAGATTTGAGGGGAAAGGGTAATTTTCCCCTTCCCATCCTATATTTGGTGGACAAAGTTTTCCTTCTGTTTTGGTTTTTCCTTAATCCCAAGGAAACTCCCTCTGAACGATTTTTTTCAAATAAAAAAATTTCGGATGTAGCTGGTTACTAATGCCGGCAGCAATTTCGGTTTTGGTTGTAACGGTATGCCGAATCAGCAGAGCTAATGCTCCAGGCGAAGTATCCACTATTTACCAGCCCGTTCGCATAGCAGGGACACAAGTCATAGCGGATGGAGACAGTCGTTGGACAATATGACGTTACATAAATGTACTTTTGCAAATACCAAGAGTAACAATATCTAAAGTATAGAAAAGTGCAGGCGAAGTGTCTCGCTCATTTTTACTTTCCCATATTTCTGCTGAACAAAGTGCAAAAAAATCGTGATTTTTATTTAAAAATCGATTTATTTGATATAAATCGATCTTTTCGATTCAACTTTTTTTTTATTTCAATAATTTAAGTAGCCTTGCGTACTTGCATAAAGTAATAACGTACTATCTGCAGCGTTTTTGTTTAAATATTAATAACAAGTATACCGTAATGTTTGACATATACACAATACGCAAGTTATGTATCTTATTTATTATTTAGAATTATTGTTTTTGAGAAAGCAATTAAGTGACAGCTATACAATGGTTACCCCTTACCCCAACTCTGTGTGCATTTGGCACTGCCATTATCATAAAAACATCACATCAAGGAGCACAAACAGTGGTATTCCGTCATTTACAAATACAAGAGTATAAATATTGAACAGTCATTAAAAACTTATTGTGAACTTTTTATATTGTGTGTACATCGTGGAATGCTACTGTTTATGTTCTCTGTAATGTTTTTAGGGATAATGGCAGAGCCATAGGCGCAGCACAGTGCAACGGTGCATTTGTGTGAATTACCAAACAGAGATGTTCCCAATGTTCGTTTAAATATATGTGCAAAATTAATTTTTTGTTGTATGTATGAATTTGTGTAGAAGTAAAAATTACTGTCCTATAGATGCAGTTAAAATAAACTATATTAATGTTTAACACTTTTATGTAATTCTCAAAAACCAATTGATTTAAATCAAAGATGTTTTTTTTTAAATCGTTTAATTTAAATCACGATTTTATTCAAGTTGATTTCAAACTTCGCACACTGCTACTGAAGCATGGATAGTTATGATTCATGCAAATTTCCAAATCTCAGATTTTAACGGAAATGAACCTTAATAATTTATCTCGATTTTTCTCTTCGTCCTACGTTGTTTTTTAATTTTTAATGAGTTAACAATTTTTTAAATTATCTTCTTATTATGCGAGATCTTGAAAATAAGTAGAAAAAATTGTTTTAGTTTATTCTTTTATAATTTTTAGTTATTCATTATAAAATAATTATCTTTGAAAAAGGAGGGGGTCATGTGTGAAAGTGTCCCGCTTTTGTGTAAAAGAAAAATGGTCACATTACCTAAACTGTCATTAAAAAAATCAAGATGACGCAATATCTTTAAAAAGATGAAGGTCAAAAAAACTAAAAATTCATCGCAATATCTCCGTGTATCTCCTGTATATTGCTGCAAAATTTCAAGCTTCTACCTCAAACTGTATTAACAGAAGAGCGTTGGTTCTACACAGAATTCCTATAGAAGAAAAACAGAAAAACAATTTACTAATAATGAGCCAGATTTCCAAACATTGTAATTGAGTTAATAACAGTTTTGTTTGCTTTACTAACATAAAATGAAAACTATGTAAACATGTAGAAGATCTATGATAATATGAAAGAACCTAAAAGGGACATGAAGATTTATTTCGTCGACCTTGTTAGAAAGTAGGCTTCTCGACCCTCATTTTCTGGTCGAAATTCGTCCATTACCGCTAAGCGGGAGCAAAATTACTTTTTCTTCGGCCGGGAGAAAAAGTGATTTTGGTCCCGCATTGAAATGCGAATGTTGGTTACGGTTTGTTTATTTTCCTTGGAAACATTTTGTATACTGTGATTACTGTGGATAACAAAGGCATGATACGTGCAAAAGTCACTTTTCCACACCTTTCAAATTAAATAATTCAATTTAGATTAATTTATTAAATTAAAATGAACGTTTTTTGATAAATTTCTCAAGGTCGACAAAACAATCACGTGAAACTTGGGAAGAAGTGTCTTTTTTCCCTTGTGTGCTGCGGCTCGTGAAATAAACAACACACGCAGGAAAAAAGTATGGCTTTCTTCCTTTGTTACACAAATAACTTTTTTAGGCGAACTTAACAAAAAATTGAATTTTTAGTACTCAAAAGCGCCCAAACAGTAACCGTTTTTTGGCCGAGGACACAAATGTTTTTAGGCGACCTTCATTATAAAATTTACAAATTTGTTATATTTTTATTTATGATTTATTTATATAATTATTTATAACAACTGAACAATTGTACATATTTGTGACTCCTTCAGAAACGTATTCAGGTGTACACTAGCAGAGCATTCGAATACATATTCATCTGCATTCACATCTTCCTGTGTATTCAATCATATTCGCGTGAATTCCTAGTGTACTCGCGTATTCATCGTGCATTCTCTTGTATTTGTGCCACCTTGGTTAATCCAATCATAACTTTTCCGGCCGATTTTAGCAGATTAGACTAGACTAGTTCTGAAGAAATTGAGCATAGTCAAACCTTACATCAGCTGCAATTGTGAGTAGAGGGAGTAGAGTGAGCAACAATGCAGTGAACACTCGAGTGAACAACAAACAGTAAAAACCGAGTTAAAAGCATTAAAACCGTAATATGCGAAGTATCTATGAATTGTAAATGAAATGTCGGACTATGAAAATGTTAGAGATAAGGCGAGCTACCGGCAAGCTTTCTGTGAAAGGAAATCATTATTAATATATTTTGTTTTATGTAATTGGATTAGTGTACAACTCGAGGTATAGCACCCTTATCTGAGGACACTTGCGAGCGTCATCTTAATAAAGCCAATAATAATGATTCAGAAAATGACTTCTGGAAGCGTCTCCAATATTATTTAAAGTGCACGTTTCCAAGGTATATGATCAATTTAATGACATTTTGCGGATTTGATACACCCGTATCGATAAAGGAAATGGAAAATCACGACATCGAAGCCATGGAAGAGTTTGGCAGAAAAGATATGGAGTCTTTCCTTCAGGAAAATGCATCTCGGCCGGACTTTTATGGGATTTATCACCAAAATATAATTAGTTTCAAAATTTTGCCGGGTCATATAACACTTACTAGTGTTACCCCAGCGCACAATGCACTGACAGACTGAGCGTTGACTGAGCCGGCTAAGTGCTAAGTCATGTCATGCATTTGTTTCATGAGGAGACGCGGCGTTGGTGTAGATGTCGCCTCAAGTAAAGCGCGTTTAGCAGACTTTCATATATAAATTTAAATAATTATTATTGAAAAATCGACGTAGAATAAAAATATAAAAATGTTTCATGTTCCATCTGAGGATAGAGACCTTTCATTGAAAAAAAAATGGTCCAAATTTGTGAAGCGGTAGCCGCTGGAGGAACCGGAGAAAAAAACCCTTTGAGCTTTTATATATGTATGGATATGGATATTTGGCATGAAAAACTATTTGCTACATAATTAATTTGATTCATTGCCCAAGTCTGTTGCAACAGCGTCAAAAACGCTATTGAATCTGCCAAAAAATCTGTTAAAGAAATATTTCTTCAGTTAAAAGTGAAGATATTTGATCTTATATCGCAAATAAATACATGTGATAATCATGATTCAGAGGTCTCTGGTGTAGGCTTGGAGGAGATTGATGATGACCAAGCCCATAACGAAGACTGTGATTTTCCCGACAGGGAAAGCAGCAGTGATAACTTAAAATTAAATACACCTAATGATATCGCTAATGTTTTTCGTGAAGTTTTTCATACACATTTTTGTGTTTGTTTTATTTGTTTTTTTGTTGTTAATCTATAATTTATTTTTTGTTTAATAAATATATAATACACATTGTGACAACTTTAAGTTGTATTGCCAAGGTCAAAGTTTTATTTCTTTCTTTGCAGAATGTATAATTTATTTTTTGTTCAATAATAGTACATTAAAACACAAGTTTTATAAGACTGATTTTAGAGCACGCGTTCAAGTTTAGAAAACGAGCCGCTTGCGGCGAGTTTTCTAAAGGACAAGTGCGCTAAAATGTCTTATAAAACGTGTATTTTATACTATTTTTTCTATTTTGCGCTTTTTATGCCCTTTTTGTGCCCTTTTAAATAAAAACTTCCAGTTCCAAAATGGGGATTTTGCGGTAGCTATAAACGCACGCGTTTGCGTGCTTTAATAGCTTTCGTAAAGACGCAAAATAGAAAATAGTATATTAAAAAACAAGTTTCATAAGACATGATTTTAGAGCACGCGTCCAAGTTAGAAAACGAGCCGCTTGCGGCGAGTTTTCTAATGGACAAGTGCGCTTAAATGTCTTATGAAACGTGTATTTTATACTATTTTTTCTATTTTGGTCCAAAAAAGTTAAAAATTACCTTATTTTATATTTTAATTTAAAAATTTAATCGATTAGGAAAATTTTATGTTTTATGTTATTGATATGTGGCTGTTGGTGACAATTATTAATTTCATACAATTCAAACTACTGTCAAATTAAAATTTAGACAAACTGTGTTTGAAAGTGATTTAATTTTTAAAATACCTAAGATTTGAAGATAAGATGGAAGAAGAATTATCTTGCACCCCACCCGAGCTACGCAAAGTAGCGGAAAATACGCTAAATAATCTTAACTTTTAGAACTTACAATTTGAAGGTTATGTTTATAACGCGTGAAGATTTTGTTGTCACATGGTTTTCACCAACCTAACAAAATAAAATTTCGAATTCTTTAAAGAGTTGCTTTATGAAATCCAAATGAGTTTCATAAAGTAGTCAGTAAAGAACCAAAATAGAAAAACATATATAAAATATTGTTACAACTATATTGTACTACAGCATTTACCTGTACCTAATAAATGTTAATACATAAATCTTTATCGTGATTGTAACTTTATTGCAGTAATTTCTGCTCTCGTATTTAGGCGTACTCTATCCAATATTTGTATGTATTCTCTTGTATTCCCATATATTCACGAGTATTCGTAGGTATTCTTGAGTACACAAACGAATTCTTTGCTGTGTATGTACTTAGTCAGGTATTCGGTCGTACTCATTATGTACTTGCTGTATTCATGTGAAATCTGTATTCGGTGTACACTCATTTTTGAAATGATTAACCCCTCGTGACTTTCACTACGTATTAACCACAGTAATTACTGACAGAATGCAAAAAAATCATGATTTTTATAAAGAAATCAAAAAATCGATATTTTTGCGATCGAGAACAGGTTTACCGCCATTTTCTTCGTTGTTTATTAAGCTAATCAATTAAAATTTGTTATGGTTAATATATGCAGGGGCACCTAATATTTGACGTAGATTACGACTTTTTTGAGCTTCCGGTTTCACCGGAAGTGACAGCAGCGTATTTTAAATGGAACACCCTGTTCATTGTTACATTTTTGAACTATAAAATTCTGCATATGGTGTTATTTAACTAAAAGTTTTATGACAAAATAAATTAAATTAAACAATAATTCTATTCGATTCAAGCTACTGCCAACTTATGCACATTATTGTACTATTCGGAAAACTCCACAAGAAAGCGACACCCCACTCACAAATCAATTGATTTAAATCAGCTTGATTTAAATCTTCGCACCCTGAATTTACTGTATACAAAAATTACAACGGGAGGGGGCAGGTTATCTTGGTGATAGGAAAAAGTACTAGTATTTCACTAAAAGACAATCTTTAGTTATTTTTAAATTACCAATTTATCTTCATTTTGCACCTGACAAGCACAAAGCAAAAATGACACAAAAATAATTTTTTTCTTCGTCTTTGCCATTTCTCTAAAATATGACAATAATAACCAGTAGCAAATCTACATAAAAAAGCAAAATTGTCCCAGCTTTAAGCAATTTTCATCCCAGTATTATATTACACTCACTAAATTCACTAATATTATCCCCAGTACCAACTCGGGCACAGAATAGAGCAAGTGCCTCGCCTACTTATGGTACTGCTCTCCCGGTTATGTTAATGTTTACTAATGTAGTTAGAATGGGGGTACTCCACTAGGACGCGAAGCTTTCATTAATGGTTCAATGCTGAAATATGGAAGAGACCATCCATTTGAGGGGAAAAATATAATTAAACTACAAAAGTAGTTGAAACCTCATTAAATAATGTGAGCAATGATGTTAGCTTCGGGGTGCCACCTTGGTACCGTTGAGATATAAACATCTTAATTCCCCGGAGAATCTCTAGGACACTTCCCGAGGAAAACGTTGTTTTCCTCTCTTACATCACCGAACGTATCCTAGTAACTAAGGACTATGCAATGGCACGTAATAATAGCCTAATGCACCTCAAGATCGCCGCCCTAAGGACGTCTCACCCGATTGGCGAATGTGCAAAAGTGTTTTCCTATCGATCCCCTCTATCGTCCTTCGAGTACAGCACTAACTCGGAAAATACCAATAGTAAAATAACGGCAGTATACCAAAACGTGCAGGCATAAGAACGGATAAAGGGTAGAAATAAATTACTTATGAATAAAAATTTTAAATACAGAACGATTCGATCTCATTGATATTTTTTATGCTTCTCGGGTTGCGGTTAAAAAAAGGTTTCCAACCGTAAATTATTACGGGGATAGAAAATGAATTCCATTTATGAAGAAAGCAGAAACGCACAGTAGAAAGTACAGGGTCCGGGAGAGAATTACACAGAACGAGGACGAATGAACGAGGGAATGTGAACTGTAATGAAAGCGAAGGCAGTGCGTATGGTAATGTGCCATTGTCTAGGGGCGAGCCCTAGTCCATTATTTCTCGACTTTTGTCTTTTCCGTCAGGCAGAATAATTTATCGCCGTCTCTTCCTATTCTGTGACACAACCCGGATTCCTGAATGCGAAATCGGTAGGCAGTGGAATATTTAGTAGACGTTTTAATCTAAATCCATAATGTACTTAGGCGATTACAATTATTACTTCTTTGTGTGCAAATTTCAAGTGGATTTGTGCTATTATTTGCAATGTCCTACCGAGTTGCATGACCTCCTCTCCCTATCTATATTTGCATCGTAATTGCAGAACAAAGTTGCGGTTTTTCTAATCTGCCATGGTTTTGCGTAGTACGTCAATCTAAGGATCACATTTACCTTCTTGGTGTTAGCAGGGACAACAAATTCAATTAAACTAGTCTGATTCTGACTAGGGTTGAAAAGGGTAAGGTGCGTGGGATTGCCATTAAAACAAACATATCTCCAAATTTGCTGTTTCGGTTGAATTAATGTTTTAACTACAAATAAACACGAACTAAAGTCATAAATCTAGCACCGATCCATTTCTTCCACACAAGATTATTACAGCGGCTTAAAGGAATCCATTAGAGGGAAGTAATTACCGACAGGTGCCAAAAGAAGCAAAACAAGGCACTTTATCTCAACAAATCACCCTATGAACGAAAAAATAAGCTCAAGGGTGCAAAGCTGTTAAAATGCACCCAAATTGAACGGCTCCCTCGGGAAATAGCACAAAGATACAACCAAAATATGTTTTCTGAAGCATTTTCAATTTAAATAAACAATGCACGAAATGCGCTAAACAGGGTCTATTTTTGGCGGCTCTAAACATAAATGACAATTCAGAAATTCGTTGATTAGGTGAAATGACGAACAATTGTGTAGACAATGAATGGTGATGCATTATGGTCTAATGGATGGCTGCATACAGTGCACAGGCCGACCGCCATAGAGGGCATTTGAAAAACAAATATCAATTACACTGCAGCATATTTTTCAAGGTTGCTGACGTTTTGTTTTCTGATGGCAAGGTGTAATTTTGCAACTCGTTTCAGCAATTAACATTATGCAACTAATACGTTTTAGAAATACCTCGACATATTTACTGAATAACAATAACAATTTAAAAATAGATTCGTATAAAATATCTAAAAGTATCAAAGGTTAAGCTGTGAAGTTTTTCAACACTGCAATATTCTGTGTGTAAACATAACATGGCTCACATGCTTTTTGATAATTTATTAAGAAAAACTAGTAGCTACAATATTATAGCTAATATATCCCTACTATTTCGGCGGAAATGATCTAAAAAATATTTATTATAAATGGAACGAATACAATGGGTTTTCTATAAAGAGTGCCGCGGCTCTACAATACTAATTTTTTTAAATTATTTTACTGCATAGAAGTCATTTCATGAGTGATGAAACCAGCGTTGGGCATGTAGAATATATGACATGTAAAATATACTTATTATACATGGTTATTTTACAGGTAGAATAATAAGCCCTTTTTCTACATATTCTACATGTAGAATAATACTGATGCAAAATCAGACAGTTTAAACGTAAAAAAAAAGAAATCTCATTGTCGGTGTATTCTACGCGAAGGGGCGGCCGCTATGGAGGTCTTTTAGACTCCGCACTCGAGTCCTAAGCCCTTCTTCAGCCCAGAAGAGATAGTGAGGATGGGTTAGAGCAAGGAATTTGGATAAGGGGTGATTTCCGCGGATAGTACTGTCCCAGTATTTACTTTGTGGTTCAGGAAAACCACGTAAAAACCTGATGCAATACAGCCGGCCAGGCCAGGGAATCGAACACAGGTCTCTTGAACGAAAAGGTAAACGCGCTTATCGCGGAGCCATCTTTCTCGATTTTAAACGCAAACAAACACGTATACAACTTAATACATGCCTTCCCTACACCAAAGTAAAATAATTTATGTTGATAAACTAAAATTTAAAATATCTCAAAATAGTAAAAAACTAAAAACGTAAAATAATTGCGACCAGTGCCGGAGTTATGGTGGGGGCGAGTGGTACTACCGCTTCAAAAGTAATTATTTAAAAAGCGCAATTTCATTGTATGTTTTATGGAGGCAACTGTCGTTTAATAACTGCCGACAATTAAAAACATTTTGCAGTGCGGTACGTTTGAATAGAGAAAAGTTCATACCGTTCTATAGTCATATGTCTCACCCCCCCCCCCCCCCCGGTCTACTATGCACACATGCGTTCATCTACATAGTAAAGTTAACACAATAATTTTATGCAGATGTACATATTTTACATATTCTACATACTTTACATGTATAATATGTAAAAAAAGGTAAATATACTAGTTTTGTTTAACATACAATATACATTTTCTACATATTATTCTACATATTCGACGTATTCTACACACTTTTCTACGTGTAATGTAGAAAATAATTTTCTACGTGTAAAATTACAACCCTGGATGAGACCATCAAAAAAAAGCAATTTAGGCAAAAAACTGTTTTTTGTTACAAAATCAATTAAATGGTGCTAGTATATGTATAAGCACAGGGCCGAATCAAGCAGCAAATGCGGGTGCATATTTTTTATGAAAATTTTATGGATATTTTAAGTAAATTTTAAATTATCTTTACTTAATTTTAAGCTTAAATATTGTTATTTCTTTCCTGTAGTCAAATAAGTATTGAGTATAGACTGTAATATGCAAGGATAGAATAAATAGGAATGATTACGTTTTCAGTTTGTGCTCAGTTTTTTACTATTCTCGTAATATTACAAATAAAAAAATTTGCGTTGTCTCTCCAAAAAACTTAAGCAATGCTATTCAGAAACTCAAATTTAAAAAAAATATTTTGACACCTTTTCTACTTTCGAACCTAATTCAGGACTGGACGACCCTTTCTTATCGTAACTAACCGAATCTAAGCAAGCCTAGCAAGATTCGGCTGAACTGTATGCAATGTTTTAAGTTTCTTTTTAGTAAGACAAGTTTCGTAATTTGATTGCGTTTTGCTACATTGCATATGTGAAGTTATAACATTGAAAAAATATATTTATATATATTGTTACCTGAATTTTTGAAAACCAAAATGTTTTCTTTTAATAAAAACTATCTATCATCAATGTTACATTCATTTCCGCCCCTTGAAAGTGCCGTCCGGAAAAACTGACCCACCTGTCCCGCCCTAGAGCCGGCCCTGCATAAGCTACTAATATAGCTAAAATTGTACAATGATCCAAACATGTGAAAACGTAAAAGTATATTTTAAATAGGATACGAACATATGATATTTGGGGCCATTTTCAGTAAAAACAAAAAGAAAAAAAATTACAATGCATATCAAATAGTATGAAATAGTGGAACCCGTGGAATACGCCCGCGGCTCTTATTTGTTTTTTTGTTGGTAGCGTAGTGGGCCTTGGATCAAAGTCCTAATCTATATTTGATCTTAAATCACAAATTATCATCTGTCTTTTATATATTAAACTCTGGATCCCTTCTCCTTTCTTATTTTGTAGTGCATTCAGTAACATGCCTTACATCTCGACACAGGTTATATCATTATATCTCATTCAATAAATTGGCTACCATCGTGTTTAAGAGACGAGCATGGGACAAATTCCACGGATTCAGCTAGTTTTATAAATTAACTTGCGATTGCTTAAATTCTTGTAATCGTAAATATTAGCGTTTAGCTCCCAATATTTAGGTCAATAAAGTGTGAAATTTGTAAACATGATCGTGTCCTCTTGCAACTGGTAAACATGTTTACAACTTTCTAAACAAAATATACTTAAGTTGTTTTGTATACCGTAAGGACCTGCTTAGTTTTAGTATTATAACTAAACCGACAGACGTTATGTCACAAGAAAAAATATCATTCTGTTCCCGCTGTAAGTGTTAAAAATAGTGGGTTTAATTATTATTCCGTTGCTTATTTCGGGGCTTCCAATGGAAACAATTTTAAATAGTGTGAAATATTGAACATTTATTTTAGATAAAGTGAATTAAAAGTGACTGAAAGTGAAGATTAAACCAAACTGTATTATTTATTATACGTAATACGTAAACCATCATAAAAGTTCGTGATGTAAAACTTTAAGAAAAAAGTACTATATATGTGTTAATAATATCCTGTATACCACAGCACATATTATGGACATCCGGTTTAGGTCCAAACAACATCCGTATGTCCATGGACCTAAAATGGATATGAATATTTGGACGTCATTCTATTTTTCCTGTAAATTTATAGAAAAACGGAACATTTTAAAAAGTTGCCTAAAACGAGCAAAAAAAGAGATAAAGCCGATAAAAAAAATCCGGTGCTTGAATATATCTATATATTACTTTTTAAATACGTTTTAACCTGATAAATTAAATAAATTGGATGCTATTTACATTTCAATGGATGTCCATAAAACTTTTTTGTGAGATATCCATAGAACATCTTTCAATGGATATTCTTTAAATGTACAAAGTTGTGACAAATGTATTTATATGTACATCCATATGAAGTCCAGTGTACTTATTATGGATGTCATCGATGTATCCATATCCACAGTGGGATATTCTGTGGATATCTTATGGTGTCACCAGGTATCTTATGTTATATTTGAAATTCTAAAGTCACATTTAAAATGATTACGTGTCATTATACAATATTCGAAATTCCGAGTTATAAAACAAAATAATTGCAACATAAAAATTCAATTGTTGAACTGAATTTGTTGTTTTTATTTTGCATTTAATTTTATAATTATTTTGATGTTAATTCCGAATAATACACAATAAACGTAAAACTTTTAAATTTGAATTTAAAGATCTAATGCAACTGCTGCAAAATAATGCATCAAAATATTGGACTAACATGATCTTAGTGACCAGTTTTGGTGAGCCATCATATGGAAATAAGTGAATTAAGTGAAGAAAAGCGAATAAAAGTTTTAGAAGTGAATTAAAGTGAATAAGTGAATCGCCTGGAAGCCCTGTTATTTGTTTGCCTATTTATTCTTTCCGCGTGAGTAATTACTTGTCCAATTATTTCCTTTACTTGTCATATCGTTTCAAGAAAACTCATATTTGGAATTCACACAACTCGCGATAAACAAATGCTGCTTCTAATAAAACTTGTAATAATGTTCTGTGTGGAATGCTTTTATTATATTAATTGTCTGCTATTAAAAGAAATTATGTCTGTGCAAGGTTTCCGACCCGTCATAATGAAAGTAATAGAGATTTTATATAAATATGCCTTATGGCGCTCCAAATTCTATTAGCTTAGTTTATTAAATGAAATAAGAGGATATAAAAGGTAGAGAAAAAAGGTTATTTAAGACAGCAGCAGAGAGAATATGAAAGCAAAATAAGGATCAAAATAAATCCTCTTGACATGAATTCTAGAAAATTGAATTTCTAAAAAAACTTTTATTATCTGTCAGGTGAAATAAAAATAGAAACCTGTGAGCAATACTGCTTTATTATCAGGTACATTGAAAAATTACATTCTTTTTAAAATTCCTTCAATCAATTATTGATTTTACGACTATGTTTATGAAATCTAATATTAAAAACGAATATAATTTAAACGCCAAAGAATGCCATTAAACACAAATTTGGGGCTTTGTTATTTAAGAACCTGAGTATCTTGATGCGATCAATTGCCAACACTTTAATTAGCAGTAAAAAAATTGCGCGATACTCATTACTACTTAATACAATCAAGTGAAATACGATAGTAACATACGTGTGTTTTCGTCATAATATACACGAACTAAAGAGTATAACACACAATATTTTGTTGAAATATTATGACATGTTCGTAGACTGCAAGTAAATTGTTTTAAAAATGATGACCAATCAACAAAAACACAATGCGCTCTTTATTTGGTTTACTAAAGCAAAATTAGCATTTTGATCTGAAATCAATTTCTGTTCCACATACAATAAAGTTGCTCCATTTAAAACTTAAAAATTGCTTGGCCGCCATGGTCATCAGATCATACCCGCTGAATTTTTGTCACATAAAAAACGGCCAACAAAACCAGAAATATTAACATGGATGATTTAAAAAGTAAAATTGAAAATGCTCTAGCAATGCTTGAACAAACCTAATGACACGTTGAAGACAGACTCTATGAGTTCAGTGCAACTAAGAGTGTGCTTGTTCATAGTTTTGTGTAATACTGTTGATTAAATATGGCATTTTTAATATTTTGCGTAAAACAAAACTTGCAACATCCTGTTTATAGAAGTTTTTAAATTGCTCTACATTATAAAATACTTCACTGTCTATACTGTAATTACCCAGTAATTTACAAAAAAAACTAACATTACTATTTATTAATAAAATAATTATTATATTTAATGGTTAAATAATGGTCATGTAAAGTAATTTACCGTATAAAATACGGAAATAAATTTGGTTTTGCAATTACACAATCCTGCTTCTGTGTAAATGTGTAATTCTCCGATTTGCTGGATATCTGGGGGGGAAATTAAAAAATTACCGCCGTGAATTACCCTGCGTAATTTACCATACGGTAATAAATTTGGTCAATTGCTATTTTACGTCCCTGCTTCTGTGTAAATGTGTAATTCGCCGATTCGCTGAATATCTGGGACAAGATTTAAATCTACAGCATAAGTTATCCTGCGTAGTTTACCGTAATATACAATATAAAATACGGTAATAAATTTGATCAATTGCCATTTTACATCCCTGGTTCTGGGTAAAAAAATAATTCTCCGATTCGCTGAATATGTGGGAGAAAATTTAAAAATTACTGCGTAAATTACCGTGCGTAATTTACCTTATAAAATACGATAATAAATATGGTTCATTACCATTTCACATTCTTGCTTCTGTATGAATGTGTAATTCTACGATTCGCTGAAAACATCAGGGAAAATGATAAAATTACGGCGTAAATTACAGTGCGTAATTTACCGTCATTTACCATATAAAATAAGGCAATATATTTGGCCAATTACTATTTTACATTCCTGCTTCTGTGTAAATGTGTAATTCGCCGATTCGCTGAATATCTGGGACAAGATTTAAATCTACAGCATAAGTTATCCTGCGTATTTTACCGTAATATACAATATAAAATACGGTAATAAATTTGATCAATTGCCATTTTACATCCCTTGTTCAGGGTAAAAGAGTAATTCTCCGATTCGCTGAATATCTGGGGGAAAATTTAAAAATTACTGCGTAAATTACCGTGCGTAATTTACCTTATAAAATACGATAATAAATATGGTTCATTACCATTTCACATTCTTGCTTCTGTATGAATGTGTAATTCTACGATTCGCTGAAAATATCAGGGAAAATGATAAAATTACGGCGTAAATTACAGTGCGTAATTTACCGTCATTTACCATATAAAATAAGGCAATATATTTGGCCAATTACCATTTTACATGCCTGGTTCTGTGTAAATGAATAATTCTCCCAATCGCTGAATATCTGGGGGAGAAGTTTAATAATTACCGCGTAAATTAGAGTTGGGTAATTTGGTAATTTTCTGTAATTTAACTCGTACTTTACGGTCCGTAAAAATGCTAATTTAACATATAAAATGCGGTAATAAATTTATACCATTTTTCATCCTTGGTTCGGTGTAAATGAGTAATTCGACGATTCGCTGAGTATCTGCGAGGAATTTTAAAAAGTATCGCGTAAATTACCGTAATTTATCCGGTAATTTACGGTAGCTAAAAAATGGCAAATCACCATAAAAAATACGGTAATTATATGGTATATTGCCCACAACACTCACTTATGGTGATGAGAACGCCCCCGAGCGGCCACCAGTTTGGGTCGCCGTAACTATCACCTACCACGCATTGTTAGCGATGGCCGTTGGACACAACGCCATCCGGTTACGGAGACTGAAATTGGTGTGCTTTTACAACCAGATATACGTGGGCGTTGGGTCCATGGTGAACATCACCACTTTCAGTGATGGATGTTGTGGACACGCTCCGCTCCCCGTTGTGGCCAACATATAAAATAGACGTTGTGTCTATGGTGGGCGATATGGGCTTATAAAATGCATGGGTGTGTCCTGTACAGGCCAAATGCCGCTGCACAAACCGCATCCAAATACATATCTTGCGTTTTCTGCCGGTGCGTGCTATAAGTTGCGTCTGCATGCGAATTTTAGGCCAACGGGGAATTTAATTCAGCATCATCATCATCATCTGACATGGAGCTGACTCGAGGGTCGATCCTGGATTACGCCAAGCCCACCCCATGCCAGTAAGGTGGGTAGGAATTTATGTGATAGGTGGGATCGGGTGGGACGTTGAGCCGCGTTAGCATGTCTGCAATGCATACCGCAAGACACCGCTGCTGCAACACCGGGTAGTTAGTAAGCTACGCATCAATGGGGTTTTTGAGTACGCAACCAAGACCGTTATGCGATTATGCATTTTAACTTAATAAACTTTGGTATCAAAGTTTCACATTGTTCTTATTTCACACATATCTATTGTTCTAAGCTTACAAATTGAGAATATCTTAATTTCCTAATAACTAATAAACTACCTAATATTACGTATCGTCCGGGTGGTATTGCTACCCTTTGTTCCTCTATTCTTTGATCTAGCATGATCATATTTAGCGTTCCATTCCTACTTCTCGTGGATTTCTTTTCTTCTTTGGCTGTGATGCTGTTGTAATGATTTCTGGAACCGTCTCCTGATGTCCTGTACGCTATTCTCTATATAGGCCGACGCGGAATTTAATTCAGTTAAAAAAAATACTTCTTACTCCGAAAGGACTGGTTTGCCGACCAACGATCACTAAGACATGTTTACTTACTTTTTTCGAGAGGGTAACCACGAAGGTAATCTACTGTACACGGCATAGCAAATCTTTAAGAAATCCAAGGAACTCCAGGGAAATACAAGAAAATCCAGGAAAATCTAAGGAAATCTCAAGGAAATTCAAGGAATTCCCGAAGAAATACGAGGAATTCCGGGGAAATCCTAAGGAATGCCGAGGCAATCCTGGGGAGGTCCAAGAAAATTTCTCGATATTATAGAAATTAATGGTGCAAAATTTAAAATTCGGAGTCCCCATAAAATAAAATAGTATTTACGCCACTACCTCGAACGGTATTGAAACGCGTGCATAAAAATGCTCGTTAAAACTCCTGTAAACGCCATACTTCGCAAATTTTCATACCTGTCTGCTGCTGCCTGCACATAAACACATGTACAGTGTACACCTGACAAATGCGTCATGCAGTTTTAGCCTAATTCTTAGGCAACAAGTGGTCAGTTATCTGTTAGTGTTTTTATCTACTAATTCTTTGTATGTGCAATAAAACTCAAAAATAAGAGTGCAATAAAAACTAATGCAAAATATGAAGTAGCAAAAAGAAATATTATAATGATTGTTATGTTTAAACTAAAATTTTTGTTTTATTTGTTTAATGTTTCTATCCATTATTTAGAATTGTCTCATAATTTTCTTGTTTTCCCATGGAATAAAACATTCTTTTGTCCGATGTATTTGTTCTTTTAATATGATTTTTCATCAGATAAATATGTACATATTATGCTTTAGGGTACAAGAAAACCAAGTGATTTCTTACGTAATCCAAGAACATCCCCAGGAAATCCCGAGAAAATCCAAGGAATTTCGAGGAAATCCAGGGACATCTTGGGGAAATCCAAAGAAATCTTTGTAAATGGAAATATGGTGTACACAATTTATGGCCCTAATTTACCTCTCGCCTTAATGTGTGGAAATAATATGCACATTTCTCTACAGCTCTTTCCAAACATTCAGTATTCCAGATGTATAGATTGATTAAAAAGCAGATCAAACTTTTAATATTTATTAGTCAGCTCTGTCGAAATTAAACCAAACTTAACAATATAATGTCAAATTACTTTTAAAAAAATAAACATTCTCATGTTAAAACAGTTAAATATTAACACTACTAGGAAGCATGAATGTAAAAAATATTTATTAAACGAAATGGAAAACGCAGATCCAAAAATCCACACAAACCTCTTCATTTATCACCGGTTACTAATACAATATTAATAGCTCGATATTTAAAGATCTACGGAAGATTTTCTTTTCAGTTAACCAAAGTCTTAACACGATGACAGTTCTCGGGAGTGCTAGACGTCAATGTCGAATCCATCTTAAGTCGACAGGCGGTAATCAAACGCGGGAGCGTGTGTAGTCTACAAGAATGTTATGCATTACAACAATAAACAGGCTAATTTTGTCACTGGATTACACAGTCAGACGGTGTCTAGACACCACACCACGCTTCTAACCGCGTTTGATGAAATACTACGATTCTATTGCCAGGATTAGAATGAATTCGAGTTTACGTTCCATGACGCACACACATGAAATTTTACGCCTTCTGCCAAAAGTAACCACGCATATACCGAACTGAAGATTGTGCAGAACATCGTGTGAGAAAATAATTACATTTGAAGAAATTCAGAGAACTAAACACAATCAAGTTGATTGTCAATCAAATTGAAGACCGTTTCTTAAATGTAGAAATTGAGGAAAAAATTGTAAAAAACTTCATTTGAAAAAAAAATTGAAAACGTGTAAAAGTAATCGCTCGACGGTTACGCCTAATTACATCCAACAAAGTTGTCATTGCCGCTTAAAAAAGATCGGATAAGTAAATCCTGATAGAACTGGTTGTTTTTCTTTGGTGGGAACATCGGAGCGATGCATCAAATGCAGCCGGCAGAAGTAGAAGTTGCCAAAAATAAAATATTGAAAAATTAGTAGGTGTTAAGACAAGTGTTTCAAAACGTCTTCAAGAATCATTAGTTTTATTTATAAAAATCTAACAAATAGTTTACACAACATTTACAACATCACTCATACCAGCCCCTTATTCATCAAAACTGATAGGCTGATAAAAATAGGAGTAGAAAAGCACGTCACTTGCAAAGACGAATTAATCAAGGATTTTTTAATGAGAACGAAACTCGTTAAGAACCTTTTGTTAATTATTCTGTAATCAAACTGCCTACTGCTGATCGAACACTTCCAAATTTCTTCGAAGCCCAAATTTTTAAAAAGAAAACTTCTGAAGCTGTTAATTATATTAACAGACTTCGTGCGAACCAACAAACATCAAAGATATTTTCGAGCTGTCAAGGAGTCTGTGACGCATTGGAACAAATCCCCAACAAAATTAATTTAAGATAATAAAAACTAAAAGAAAGAAAATAAAAATCTTTAACTACAACTTTGAGATGAACTTTCAAATGCTACAAGTTGTATGTAATTCTGGAAGTTTTCCAAAAACTCCAAAATCAGAAGATTTTCGAATCCTTTATAAAATGTTCATAAAGATGGACTACCAAAGCAAATTTGGCACTTGAACTAAATAACTTAGAAAATAAAAAAAATTAGAACTATTGATTTTAGATAGACAGATTGCAAATTAATGCTTCAATTTTACATTGGGTTGACACAATGCTGCAATTTTGAACACGAACGCTGTTTCCAATTCACAACACGGACTTGGCCAATCTGCCTAATATAAAATCAAAGGTATGACCTATAATTTCCATTTTCTTTCAAAGATTTTATCGCAACTATGATCTGCAATAATATAACAATAAAACACGTTTACGCAATCTGCTCGTTTATTTAACAATAGCTGCATTTAATGTTTGATTACATGACTTAACAACTCGGTGCCTCTTAAATTTTGAAAGTTGTGGGTTTTTTACTGAACAATGGCTGTGCTGATTTTGAACTTGGACAATACGATATAACAATACAAATTTGCGAAAGTTTAAAACCACAAAATTACAAATCAGTAGTAACAAAGAATTTTCATTTTGCTAACGTTTTGACGTAACTATACACAACAAACACATTCACTGGTATTATTTATTATTTTTAGTTAAAGTTGTTCTAAATTCTATTTACGTTTACTTTACCATATTTTCAGTACAGAAAAGTACTGATATTTTCCATTTCGAAAACTCAATGTTTTTATGCTAAAATGTCCACCACCGACAGTAGAATCAGATTCTAAATTTAGTAAACAGTAATCTCCCTTCTACATTTTGCCTGGCAAAATTTGATTATGATAATTGATATCTTAAGGGCATTTCGAGTTAAAACGAGTGGTGTAACGCAGCCGAACACGCTATAAGTACATATTCAAATCTTATGTAGTAGTAATACATAATCCTATGATAAAAAATATTTTAAAAAAAATAAAGATTTAAGATTAAAATATAAATTTTATGCAATATTTAGCTTTATTCTGAATATCAGTTAGGACAGGGTGCTCGAACAAGGTCTGTTTAAACGATCAAGATATTGTTGTCTAAAGGAACAATAAGGGTGTTATCCCATTGATAAAATCATCGAGATTTAAGCAAACTGTAGGTAGGTACAAAGGAAATTCATCTAGCTTAATTGCCTTACAAGACCGACATGTAAATAATTTTTTAATTTATGATCTGAAATTTTTACAATCAACTTTACAGCAGAAATGTTGAAAAACATGAAATTATAAACTACGACATTAATAGCAAGCCGTTTTACTTTTTAATAACGGCAGTGAAATTAGTATTACAAAACATTGATAATATCTGCTTTTTATTCCAGATATCGGAAATGCTGGATTTAAAATATCTGGTATGCATTTATATTAGGCCTATGATATTAGAAAGACGGTAAATATCGCTGCAAAGTTTAAAATTTTGATTTCAAATATGTGGTATGATTACAGTATGGTTGTTATATCTTTAATGCTAGTCTTCTTACTGAAGAATACATGGCGCGCTGATCGCTGAATAGGTTAAATATCTCTAATTAAAATATAATATATGATCTAAGGAATCGATAATATTGATTCACATAATTAATTAAGCTAATCACAACACATACAGTATGTTTCTTTTTAATTTTGGCCAGCTTCATAGCACAATTATTATTTGTTTTGGACTCAATAACGTGTACATTATTAAAATAAGAATTACAAATTCTATTAAGTGGTCTTGTCAGAATTATAAAATCCTATTCTGCCGGTACCTTCAAAGCGGGGCCAGTCTTTTTCCAAGGAGTGGGGAGTAAACAATTGACCGGGGGTGCGGAGTACCCCCTAAGGGAGGGGGAGGTTCGGGAGTGGAGTTCTCGAGAAATTCTAAAAAATTTGAGGCTAATACACAATTTTACGTACCAAATTGGCTATTTTTAAGACATTATTTATTGAAAACAGTACAAGTAGTACAACACTCAAGGGAAACTGTATTAAAACATTTAATTTCACAAAACAACAACAAAGCTACAAAATAGGTCAAAAACACTTTTTTGAATGGTGATAATATAGAGTCTTGTGCCTTGTGGCAAACGAAAATATAATAACAGTATACCTAATTAAAATAGATACATTAAAAATTATGTAAAAAAATATAATGGGATAATCTAAACAACGTTATTCTAAAAAAGGGACTGAACTGAGCTAGAAAGGCATATTTGAATTTAAATAACAAAATCAATTTTTCTTTTTTAATTTGCAAATCGATAGATTATATTTTCTAAATTTCGGTTTATATGTCTATAGACAATAATGCTAGGCCGTTTAGTCTTTCTTCGGCTATTGTTTAGCGTAGATATGTTTTTAAGAGCCTTAATGTTGAGAAACTGCGTTCAGCTAAAGCCACAGATACAAGTAGCGTCGAAAGTATTGGCAATATTTTATATACACATGGAAACTGCTGCACAGCCTCTAAGACACCCTCAATTGTGCAATTGATGATTGTTCAGAGGTTTCTCAAGAGGTGGAGGGATAATGTAATCATTAAAAAAAGTACAGTTTTTGCACAGAAAGTAGCACGCGCTTCTTCCTTTCTTCCCCGCAGATCCGCCCATGCACGGGGCGAGGTTTGCAAGTTAGCTTCCGACGACCCATTTTTTCTGTCAACATAATAAATATTTTGCAATTTATAATTCAAATTATTTATTATATATGAAACATAAATTGATTATGTCTTATACAGTATGTCCCTAAAGGTTGGAACAAAATATAATTAAACATTTACTACCTATTTTTTTTAAGAAAATCTCGTACACGTCAATTTTTATTTTCAAATAAACACATGTAGGGACGGATTATTTTCAACCCCCTACTCTTAACCCTCTAAGCCCTAACAACCCCAACTTTAAAATTTCAAATAGGAATAGTATAGTATAGCACAAGGTATTTGCTGTGAAAGTTTTAATTATTAAACTAAATTACGCTTTTTTTTAAATAATGTTTAAAAATTTTGCAGATCAGTGTTTCTACTTCATACAAATATGTCAATACATCAAGGCACTTTAATTAATATCAGAGTACCTACGAGCAACTATTAAAATTTATAAAAAATTATCGTAAGTAAATACCATTAGTTATCAAAATTCTGCCGTAATTTTTGTAAAAGTAAACGAATGTTCCTTGCTTGGTTTTACAGTGCGCTAGTGCGCAGCATGAAAGCAATTTCGAAGCATTGGACACGTATTATGCTTTGGCAAAAAATTTCTGGGTGAATTTTTATAACTAATGCTTAATAACGAGCAAAAAAATTTTAAAAGTGCGTCAATTTTAAACCATCGCTTTCCTTGGTCAAGAGTTGCTGTCAATTTAATATAAATAATAATGGGTCATGGGTCAAAAAACAGTACAACATAGATAAACCAAAATGTAAATATTTCTAGGATATGTTAATCCGCGTGAAGTCAACATGGCAATTAGTCTCGTTACTTGGTTAAATGACAACCACAACAAGATCCTGCAAAGTATGTGGAAAAAGATATATTTACATAAACGATATGATATCAGAAACTAACAATAGATATCGTTCCCTGTCTGTCACTTTATTTTATTCATCTGGAAAAGTGAAACAAAGAAGCATTTCCCGGGAAGTGCAGTCTAGACGTTGGGTAAACCCAGCTGCCTGCCTGTTTGATAAGATAATGGTGCATTATTTAAATCTAGACTTCTGTTTGTATCAAACTGGGGGAAACTAAGTAAACGAATAATATAATTATTCTAGTGCACTAAGTACGTCTATTTCTCTTGCAAAATTGCTTTGTTTTCTCTCTGCAAACAAGAACGGATTAAATAAAACCACGAGTAGTTAACCACAGGAAATGGTACGAAGTTACTGCAATATAATTACAAAAAAAATGATATCAAAGAACTTGCATTTAATAAAATAATAGAGACACTTATTAAAGGAAACATATTTCATTGATAGATTTTTGATTGGAGAAACAACAAAAGCGTAAATTAATTATTAAACCCTAAAATTATTTAAATCTTGTATTGTAAGAAAATTATTCTGTTATAAACAAAATGTAACCATTCCGGTCAATAAAAAGACCCCCCAAAAATATATTAATTTATTGAAATGCCCAAAACATCTTAAATGATCACTAATTATTTCATCTGCTAACGTCGAATTTCACATGAGGTGCAAGAGATCAGAGGCTTAACGGGTCGTTAATTTTTAAAAAATTCGCTCACTTAAATCTCCATGAAATTACATCATGGTAAATCAAGATGCCGTCTCATCGCTACAAACGATTAATAATTTAATCAACTACGATTAAGTAATTCTGCGTCATTCAAGTAAAATTGTTTTGTAGATTAGAAAATTGAACCTCTGTATAAAACAATTTATACAAAGAAATTATATACTCCTTACGGTTACAATTTTTCTTGAAACTACCAAGACCGAAAGGTAAGGTATAATTAATTAATTTATAGTTTAAAAAAGCCCAACGTAGGCAATTAAATGCAAACTATGCACCGGTTTAAAAAAAAATTAAAATTACAGCATGTCTTAAAAGAAATACGGAAGTGTACGAACGCAGGAGATAATAATACATAATATATGGTTTTAGTAGCATTAGAAAAGGGAAAAAAGGCAATGACAAACGCAAGTGCCCGCCAGCTCTATGCTTCGCCTCAATTATAAAATAATTACAGAGCACCTTGATGAGAGCAGTTTTATTACATAGGAAATGAGAAAGAACGTTCTAAAGTTGTTATAAATAATCAGTTCGCCTACATTAACACAACTAAGATTACATCTGTAATGTAAGATTATACTGCAACTACTGCTGCAAACCGAACCTACAACATGTAATTTTTATAATTAAATCGGCGTCTTGAATTAATGTAATAAGATAAGAGACTTGGATAATTTCACACAAAAATCAGCTGCTATGAGAACATGAACTCTTGGTTAACTCAATAAAAGTCGATAAAACTCGAAAGTGGAGTAATAACAAACAGGAAGCCACGTAAGGAAATAAAACGAAAATTCAAAACTAAGAAAAATACTTAAGGATAAAACCAACTCGACAAAACCTGTACTTCAAAAGAATAAAACTCACTCTACCGTAAACGTAACCAAAACTCCTCTTTAAAGTAAAATTAATACTGCCTCCTGTATTAAGGTTAACTACAACTTTTAAAACCACGTTCAAACTGAATGAATATCTCGTACAACATTAATAGGATGCCTATATTTGTATTTAATTTTAATTTTAATTGGATATTTAAAAAAAAATGAGACATTTTTTAAAGAATTTGTATAGCAGAAAAATTTAGATTAAAGTTTTTAGGTAAATAAGTTGTATATTTATTAAATTTCTTATACAGAGCCTTCATTAATTCCGAAACCCACGTGACCACAAAATACAGGCAACCCAACTTACACTGTTGGCAAGCCTTTTATACAAAAATTCCCAAGCCGTTTGTAACTTATCAAGGCTTGCTTGTTTACATACATAACCTCACTTTGAGTGTTGACAGTGACACTTACAGGGAATTCTTAGTTACCACGAGTACCAATTCTGAACTGACTTCAACATCTAAATCTAAAATGCGGACCAAAGGTCACGTGGGTATCAGTAATTAACGAAGGCTCTGTATATATAATCCGGATTCCTAGTCTAGTATTTACTCAGTACCTATTTAAATTATGAAGCAATCAATTAATAATAATTTCTGGCATAATTTCTTTAAATATGTAGTTGACGCTTATCTAAAATTTTAAACAAATTATCTACCAGCTTAGAATGGTAACGCATCCATATGTTTGACCTTATGCAGCATGTATAGATAAGTTATTATTTATTTAGTCCACTGGAATTGATGCTTGTGTAATAGTAAAATAAAATAAACCACGGTTCATAAGCGTAGAATATGATTTGGTCGTAAGTTTTAAAAGTACTTTACGAAACAAGTTTATGAAACTGCAAAAATATGTTTTAATTGCAATGTAAAATAGCAACCACGAATTAATGAAAATAGAACGTGTAAATTCATTAACACAACAACAAAGTTCTACGATAGAAAACTTTGAATTATAGGGGACGGAAGACCACCGTTGAATAAAAAACTTAAGAATTGCAGTACACAACAACAACTTTTATTAAATTCTTATCCGAAATTTAGTTCTCTTTTTCAATACGTTTCACATATTTAATAGATTGAAGTACATCATTGGTTTTTGTTTACTTATTGAATTTTAAAGAAATCTTTTGCTCTTCTGCGACTAAAAGTCCGGTCTTTGGTTATTCTTATTAAATTACTTATATTTATTTATATACAGCGGTGCGTAATAAAAAAAAAGTGATAAAGCAACTCGTCTACGTAAAACGAATAAACGCAAATGAACCGTTTTCCGAACTCTGATCTAGTATTGCAGTTCAGACGTTTTTCCGTGTTACTTTTCTAATCGAAATTACAGATGTAAACAAATAATTTAACACTTAAAGACGTAGAGCGCACAGCAAGTCATTAATTAAAAACATAAAAAAAGATGAGAGAATTATTTAAGAAGTTATGGAGACCACAATTATTCCAAAAGACCAGTGGCCACTTGTAAGGAAGGCATCGCCCTCCCCAGCAAACAATATAACATATTAAAATACTCCACTTCGCTAAAACGTATAATACCGTTCAAGTTTAGCTATTACATGCGAAAGATGTTCTTACAATGGATAACACGGCGGCAAATTTTAAATATGCGCATTCAATAGAAGCAACGTTGTTTGTAAAAGGAGGCAGCGGGTATCTGAACAAACGAAATAAAACATACAACCCCCTCCACTGCTAAATCGGCATTTAAGAAATTACCGCCTAAGCGCGATGTCGATATAAAGCAAGTAATTATATTTTAATATTCACTTAACGCTGACCTGTTTCATTCTGCAGTTTTGCCTAGGTTCTTATCACAGTGTTCGTTTTCATCTACAAACTTTCTCGCGAGAAGCCAAGGCCGCATATCGGGTAATTCAAACCACTGTTAAAAGTACATCAGTATATTTTACATTAGTGGTTGGTAATGATGGAAAAAAACGGATGAGTGTTAAAATTGGAATGTTACTAATTCGGATGACTTCAATAATCGGAATACTCATTCGATATCAGAATCGGCGGAAATTTCATGCCACTGCATATTCAGAATATGTTTGAAATAGCATTGCGGAAATGAAAGAATGCTGTATTAGTTATAATTTTAGTTTTTGGTTATTATACTCTCACTGGATCAATTAAAATTAATGCAATATTAATTTTATAACCCAAATCTATGCCCAAGTGCAGTTTTGTGTTAAAAGAAAGAGACCAACCAGTAAAACGTTTTCAACGTGTGTAAGAGTGAGCGACAGAGAATTTGTAACGTCATATAATCACAAGTAATTGGAAGCGTCGTACCTCGGCAACGATCGGAAAATCACTCGGATGGTGAATCAACAGTGCATTTATCCGCTTGTTATGTTACCGAGCAGAACTGCACATAAACAAAAATCATTCGGATGATATCGTTCGGAGACATTCGAAACACCAATCGGAATATTCCGATTATTTTAACAATTGGAATCTAGCATAATTTTTATTCGGATAATCCCATTATTAGTGGTTGGTACAGACCCTTTGTGTTATGCGATCAATGCGCCAAAGTGTCTGGCTGAATGAATTCCGTAAATAATATGTTCGGTCTAAAAAAGAATCAGCAGCAGTTGACTTACAAAGTGAAGCCACAAATAAAAAATACGGGCCTACCCCGTCGTAACTTACAAATGAATCGTTCCGATCACAAAAAATAAGGAATAAATCTATAGGCTGGATTTTCGGTTGATAAGCGAACACAGTACTTTATTATTTTGTTTTATTTGTCTAATAATGGATTGCGGTTTGTGTCTTTTCCTGCGGCCTGTGTTAATGATTTAAAATATTTAAGTGGAAACATAAAAATTAAAAACACTCGAGTTTTAATGACTTACTGATTGACTATTTCGTGAATCAGAAAGAGACGCGTATGGATTTAATTTATAGGACTGCAGACATAGAGTCGAAACGAGCGAATTGAAAATTCCACCGACAAACTTCGAGAGGTTGTTATATTAGGTCATTTTAGGATTAAAGCTTCGCCGAAAACGCACCCTTTTTGAGATACAGCCAACTAAATATGATGCAGTCAAATCACGTTTTAGTTAATAATATCTCTATCATAAATCAAGATATTTGAATCAAAATTTATATGGATACTTACTAGTAATGATTTTACAATGATACTTTTTGTCGCTCACATCCACTAACCATGGGCGTAGATATGAGTAAGTGTGAGGGGGGGGCAGATATATCGTCGTATTTTTGACAAACACGAAATCTTTTAACTTTTACTTAAAAATGTTGTACGTAAATACACAAAAAAGTACTCTTGTTAAAAATTGTTAAATTTGCCTGTTTTAGCGATAATTTAATTTTCCTGAAAAATCGTGTTGCCGTGAAAAACCGAGTACTTTTAATCTACGTAGAATTTACTTTACAACCATTTACAATCAGTGGTAGAAGTTTATCTAAGCACGAGTTCTCGCTACAAATTTTTACTCAAAACAGTGTTATTCAATAATTTAGTGTAATTATGCGCAATATGCAGTTGTTCTTGCTAACTAAAAATGGGCGAAGCACTTTCCTATTCTCCAGAAACAGTTAATTATCATGTTTTCAAGAAATAACGTGCCAATAATGACAATAATAATATGTATTATACAGTGCACTACAAACGAACGGAACTACCTATGTATTCTCCCCGCACACCGGAGAGAAAAACTTCCCTGCATTGATTAAGAGCGTACCGGAATGCCAACACACCAAGCATACAGCGTCAATTACTCAAAGTTGTGCATTACTTAGGGGTATGTCTTATTATATTTAAAAACTGAAATTTTTGTAAGTTTAGCATTGCCAAAAATCAAGTTTTTAAGAAAAGATTCCTTGGGATTAACGAACACCATCAAAGGAAGAATAAATTCTCCTCCCACAAAACTGGTAGATTAACTCCCCCTAAATATTGTTGCACCTAAAACTTAAGTTCTTACTCTTATTCTACTATCACTACTCATAAGCAATTTAGCCTAAACAGAAATTGTTTATCACCGCCATTTATAACACAAAATCCATAATTTTTCGATTTTCAAAAATTCATAGAAGGCGTCACAGAGATATATTAGCGGACTGAGACACGTACTAAATTATAGCTCATCCTTAGCTCTCTGACCTCTAAACTTAGGAAAAAATAGTGTTGTTCGTTTGAGAGCAATATTTTTTGAAAAAGCCAAAATTTTGATACTTTTTCCTTTCAATGTTTTAGTGGTTCCAAAAGATCTCGTAGCTCTTGCAACATTGTGTATCGCTAAGGCTATTTCCATATCAAAATTCATTCGGATCTAAAATGTGTTTTTTTGAGAAAATGGACGTTGAACCCACATTTTCACAAATTTATAGAAGGCGTCACAGAGAAATTAGCGGACTGGGAGACGAATCAAATTGTAGTTATCATTTTAACTCGATGAGCTAACAAAATTTGAAAAAAAAAATCGTGTTACCAGTTTTTGAAAATAACCTAAATTTTAAAAATATTTTCCAGTTCATAACATTTACCTTTGACAAACCATTTCTGCACAGCAGCGTTGTGCCTCTATATGGTGCCAATAGTGCCAACTACAGCAATGGCAGTCGGTCGGCGCATGAAGTGGCATAATATTACATGGGAGTTCAGTGCTGAGCTCACTGTTGAGTAGTAGGTAATATTGTGTAAGTGGTTGTCTACGTTTTTCGTACAGTAATTACTTGTTTTACTAGGCTAATTTGTATATGCTTAGTGCAGTTTTGTGCATATTTTGGTGTGCAAAAAATCACGAAAATACCTTTAAGAAATACGTCGAAACTCCTCCCCATCTCCTGATGAATTTAAACAAAAATATGTGAAAATGCAAATCATCAACAGTAAAATATCCATACAAAATTTGAATCAAACACCTCAAGTTATGGCATTAGGTAAAAACTGCGACATCATTAGAGGGCTGTATCTACAGAAAAAAGTGTGCTTCCGGACATTTGTTAATCTAAATTTTACTCTTGAAAAGACAAACGGATCGCCTCTCTTGATATCTCCACATCAATTAAATTTTCGGCTTCACAAAAAGATGTGCAATGACAAAGGGCCGGGAACTTTAATTTTTGATTACCTGAACAGGTTAATATTGCTTCTAACGTGAAAAAATAAAAATTAATAAATTTTGAGAATAGGAAAAAATAATGTTGTGGGCAGAAGTGGTTGCACCTAAGGAAATTTTCGTGGTGTTAGTCCGACAGCTAGCTATTTTTTTTCTATACATATAACGCTGTTAATAATTACAGTTAGCATCAAAAGCAAAAAGTGTCAAGTCTTAATGCTTTAATAATTTGGGGTACCTATTTTGTTCTATTTGAGAAATTTTGAATCCTTGAAGCTTGTGTGTGCGACAATATTTAATAAATCGATTTTCTTCATTTCCGTAACAGACTTTCTTAAATGTAAAGAAATATCTACAAGTTTTCTTTAGAATTTTCTACTCAAATAATATAAATACTAAACGGCATTATTTAAAATCATCTAAAAAGGTCAACAATAAGAAAACCTTGGCATTCCACACGATTTGCACCTTAGGTATTTCAAACAATGTTCTTAAAATAAAAATTTTAGAACAGGCTTGAGGGTAGTAGGTATAACTTAAAAAGTTGAAACTTACAATTAAGAAGCGAGATCGATGCAATCAAGGACAACAATTTTTCCATAACTAAGTCCGTCCCTGACTATTTGTATATTTGTTTTCAGTTATCTTAAATAATTTTCACACATTTATTTACTAATACTGTAATCAGAGAACTTTTTTTTTAATTTTTATCTTATTGACTTATGTCTACTAGAACGTCGCATTGTAACAAAAATTCCCACCTCTGAAAATACGATTCTTCGAGATAAAATTAACGTACGCATTTTTTATTAGCAAAACGCATAAAATTCCGTAGACACAAAGTTGTGAAACGAAAATTGCTGGCGATTAAATTAAGAACTCAAAAGAACTGAAAGCCCTTCTAAACACTTGTAAAAAAAATTGTAAACATAAAGTGCTGGAGAATAGTAAACACACTTAATCAACTTTGAAGAATCCTGCGAAAAACCGACATTGTATACATAAGCATCAAAAACAAATCACATGTGCACCAGCTGTGCAACAAATTGCATCAAGGCCGCTGAATAACACGTCGCTGCTTTCTCAAAACAATCAGAAAAGGCGAAGAAATATGTACTCATGAATAATTTCTAAATGGAATATTTTATAACCGACATAAAATACATCACAATTCCCTTTATCAAATCAATTGTATTTATTAAACTATGAGTGATAGCCGATTTATTAATACAATATACATAACATACTATGTTTGTGAGCGGCCACTAAACTGATTTTAATATTTAATAGTAAACTACAAAGGTGCAAAAAATAACAATGATGAATTATCAAAGACATCTACTTACGGTAATGAAAAGGCACTGAAGTTCGTCTAAGTGAAGCAGGACGAAAATTATGACGAGCCAGCAGGAAAGGCACAAAGCGAACAATAAAATAGTTTTTACACTAACAGCAAGGAAATGCACACTACAACCTCAAGGAGAACTAGTTAAAAGAACACATGAAACCTTCGTCCTATTACGTCGGCCGTCATATTTAAGACACACTAATTCGCGCAAACAAAAAGTTGGTGAGATAAGAAGGAATTGATTTTCTTCGTCTGGAGGAGAGCCGCGAGGCGGCTTTTGCTACAAAACCGATCCTGATTATCCTCTTACGCACGTTTGACAAAGCGGGCTCCCAAATTTATCGAACGGGCAAGAATTGTTCAGCAGCCAGTCACAGTAAAGCCGCCGAAGTAAACTGCCTACACTTCCTCACTTGCGCTCTTATCACTCTTATCACAATCCGACAGACCTTCGGCTATTTCCGTCAAAGTTAAACTAAAACGAGACAAAAACAATTTGTGTTAAACAAAATGCTTGTGCCAATTTAATAAATCGCAATCCCTGCAAAAATGTCAATTAGTAACCCTCCCTCTTCGCTCGCGTTCACTGATTTCAGCACCAGTCAACACGAAATCATTGTGCATAAATTATTAGCATTACTTAGAGGAATTTTTATCAGCTTCCCAGGAGATGGGACCAACTCAAATATGGAACAGAGTTAGGTACCGATTAATCCTTGATAAAGTCAAAAGGTAGAAGATATAAACTGAACTAAACAAATTACCAAGAAGGTTTCCAAAAAACACACACCTGGTGCTCGATTTGCTCATCACACTCTACTCGATGTTTTATTACTACTTCGTAAATTTACAAGACAAAGTAATCGCGGTGTAATCAAATAATTGCTTTTTTTCAAAGGCTTCCCCTACAATCAATATAGGTATGAACACATACAGCAGGTGGTAAAAAATGAACACTCTTCCTCTTTCAATATTTCATTTTTAGTACCTAGGTTTGGTTAAAATTACATTAGCGAACATTTTATCTATTTTCTTTTAAAAAATCCATTATGACGTTACTGTTCATATAGTTATAAAAAATTAAAATAAAATTTATCAACAGCTACGTCATAAATTATAACACCAAAAATTATTTCTATATCTAAGGATGCAAAAGAAATCATCACACAAGACAGTCTGAATGCACTTATCACAAATTTAAAACCTAAAAAGTGTAAGTAGAAGAAAAGATGAAAAACACTTTATAAAGAGCATTAAAAAATAAAGTCTTAATAATTATTTTAATTCATGTTTTTTTAAACTTGAACTTCCACATCAACCAGATCTATAGATTAAATTAAAACGAGCTTGTTTACTTGCAAGAACAAACAGAATAAAGAATTAAAACCCATTGCTTCTATCAAGAGCTAAATAGTTTCAATTCCTTTTCCAGATCTACAATCGTCGCATCAATTTCTCGTCAATTTGTAAATAATTTTTTTAAAAGCCGAAATTTATTTCCTTAGTTTACTTTAAAATTTATACAGAATGAGTCAAAACTTATAATACGAAACACTAATTCAAATGAAATTTAATTGTCAATGCACAAAAAATTGTCGTATCGTTCTACGTGAACTCGTTAAATCAAGTAATTTTTTAGAGTTAAGAACATAGTCACGTATCGTTATGTAATTACGGCATGAATGCAAGCAATCACGTTGCTTTAAGTGTCCTCCAAAGCAAAAATCCATTCGAGTAAAATCAGGAGATCGGGGTGGCCAATGTACCAATTCATCATCATGCTACGTGTACGGGGGCTCCATCGCGTTGGCCGAAGAGGTAAACGAATATCTTTTCTATTTGAATATCGCTGTGCTATATAGCGTCGAAATATAAAGCAACTAAATGGTACAATAAATTACAAATGTTTTGTTTTAATTTTTAACTAACCGAAATAGGGGTATTCTTTACTATAATTTTACTTTTTCTCTTGGAATCTATCGCCAAGAGCTGGGGGGGGGGGCTAAAGGTATAGGGTTCGATTCCCTGCCGATGCCATGCAGCAATAAAAATCTATGCCACAACCCGCTACTCACATTCCCCTTCTCTGGTATTTACTTGTTCGGATTCGACGTTAAACTGTGGGTCCCCCGTACTCCACCTTAGCGCTAAAGAGTGTACGTGGCAGAGAAGAGTGCCGAAGCCCAGCAATGGGACGTAAAAGCTGATTACGAACGAACGAACGAACACAAAATAGTTTTGGCTTCTAAATGCGCATACATTGGTTATTCTGTTACAGCATAAAAATTTAAGACTATTCACAGTACCAAAACTTTGTTTTGTTACTTAATGGGACAAGAAATTTACTTTCCTGCTTACGTATATAATTTTTTTGTAAACCCCCTCTCATTATTTTTTAAAATTTGGAACCAATGTCTTTATTGAATAAACGAAAGATGAGATTACTTATCAATATATAGTAAAATAAAATGTAGTACCTCGGTGCAGTAGTTTTTAGAGGGCTGCTGCTGTCATTACCTAATGGTTTCGAGATTTTTCTTAATAACAAACTGTCTTCTTTGCAAAAATTAAACTATTGCCTTGTTTTCACCTTTATGTCAGATGGAAGGAAAGCGATGAGCCGGTGACTCATTACCCGTCGTAGAGTTGCTTCTACTTTAATCCTATAATGACTGTTGAAACTACAACTTTCTACAATAAATACTTTTACATATATAAGTATGTTGTAACTTTCCCATAGCTAAGGCGAAGTGCTTCACCCACTACTTCTTTAATTTTTTAAGTACCCCAGCCATTTTAGTAGTAAATTTGGGCAAACTGCAAAAAATACTGTAAAGCTATAAATTGGCGTAAAGATTGTGGTCATTTCCCCGAACAGCATACAAAAAATCCCTAAGAATTCCATGTCTGCGTCATCGTTCTTTTCGAAGCCAAAAGGGCCTAAATCACAAAACATTGCTTTTCTTCTTTTTCGGGACAACTATCCGGCTATAAATCACCTGTGTTCAATTAATTTTGCAGCTCCTACGTTGCTTGTTTTTCTTGTTCAACCCCACTATACAGGGTGATAACAAAACCAGATACACCATCAATTTTTTCTACAATTTTCACTATATTGAAATAAAACATAAGCGTGTTGAATGATTGAAAGATGCGAATTTTATGACACATTCTTTTTCAATCTGCTACTTTTTTTTTATTAAATAAGTTTTTATATTTTTATGATATATTCTGATAGAGCATTGAATTCTCTATTCATCAAAGTAACTGAAAAAGTTAAACGGTCAGCTGGTAGAGGGGGTAAAAGTAAAAATTCAAGTAAGCCATGAATTTCATATTTAAGTCCGCTAAAGGTTTTTGGAAACAGTCAGATTGAATATTTAAAAATTGTCTTTACTTACATTTTTCAGATTGTTTAGGTGCCAGTTTTGCCAAAAGAAATAATTTTAAGCCATGTTCGGGGTTTACTTTTCAGAACCACTTAGTTCTTATTTCTTATAAAATGTTATTTAATAAAAAAAGTTAACCTCACTTCTGGTGTAACCCGAAGTGGCTAAACGGAAAATAACACGCCATAAAATTTGCAATCTTACAATATTAAATACGTGCAAGTGTTATTCCATTACCGTGAAAACTGTAGAACGAATTGATGGTGTACCTGCTGTCGTTATCACCCAGTATAATAGGGTTAAACAAGAAGAAAACAAGCATCGGCACTGGTTGGAAAATAAATCAATCACAGGTAATTTCGAGCCGAACAGTTGTCCCAGAAAAGAAGAAAAGCTGAAGGGTCAACTTCGAGTGTACTTTCTCATACTAGATATTAATACTTGCCGTGTGTGCAAAAGTGTAAGTGCAACCCTCTATTCCATTCGTACTTCGATGTCAGTTCGTGACGTCAGCAATAATGATGCTGGGCTTAGTAATCATAGCTTGTTGACATTTTTTTTTGAAATACAAATAATTGGAATTTACATTTTCTATAGTAGCCAACCAAAACCTAAATTTGAGGAGGGAGGGACGTGTAACCCCACCAAATGTAAAATTTTCCAAAAACTACCATTCGATTTTAGTTCGACTAGACACGATAATTCTTTTTCAGCATTAGTTATTTATTGTTTCCCGTTTAATAAATACAGGGGTGCCAATTTTTGATTTAAGAAAATTTACAGATGGTTACCACAGTGGAATTATGGTATTCAGCAAAAAACAAAATTGTAGTTTATGGTCGCCTCTTGAAGACTACAAAGTTTAAAAAAAACGTATGGCCAGTATTTGAAAAATATATTTTGAAATTTTCAAATATTTGGAATAGACATTTTCTACCAAGCATAAAAGTATTTAAAAACTCTAACATTAGATTTTGATTCTACCTGTGATGACGAGCAGTTCTGCTTTAAAACAAATTATTTGTCCCAGTTTAATAAATAAAAGGGTATCCATTTCCAATTTTCAAAAATTCATAGAAAGCGCCATAGTGCAATTATAGCTTTCAGCAACAAAACCAAATTGTAGCCCATCTTCATTTCTAGCAGCCTATAAAGTTTAAAAAAAATCGTGTAGGCAGTTTTTGAAAAAGATTTTATTGAAAATTTTCCTAATTTTAGAGAAACGCCATTGCGATCGTTTTTAAATATTCGAAAAAAAACTCCTTTCATCGTATACTACCCACAAAGGACTTAAACAAGTTGTAGTTCATCCCGATCGAATAACTACTTTTTGAGTAAATGGACGTTAAATTCGAGATTTTCAAGAAATCGTAACGGCCGCCATTTTAAAGGTAAAGATTTCGGTAAAAAAAAGTTTTCTATGTGCCTTAAGTAATTCTCTCAGATACCAAATTTAAAAAATTTTCCTCAGAAATAAACGTTAGCAAAAAAACTTGTCTAACTGCCGCTTCCGCTTTCGTATTTTTTTGGAAAGCTGAACTAGAACTACAATTTTCGATATACCTCTTCATTTAAAAGTTCATTCAAATCTGTCCAGTACTTTAGCCTGTAGAGGCGTCACACACCCACAGGCAGACTTTTTTGGGATCCTTGACCCCAAACTGTAAAATCTTGATTTCGAAAATTTTCATACCTTCGGTGTAGGGAAAGTAAAAATCAGTGTTTTGTGATTTGGGCTCTTTTGACCTAAAAACAAAACGATGATGCAGACATGGAACCATTAGAGACTTTTATGTATGTTGTTCGGCGTACTAAATACTATCCCTACACCAATTTTCAGCTTTACAGTATTTTTTGGCAGGTCAAACCTAAAATGCCTGTACTAAAGACTGTACTCTACGCGAATTTTTGTAAAATTACACGATACATAATTTTTTACGTAGTTTCAAAAAGTTTTTTGCTCTTTTCATCTATATACATTCTTCTACACTCCATAGAGAATTGTTTGGCGAAAATCGTAAAAACAGAGTGACATCAACATTTTTAGATTACAAAATATTGTAGAATATAAAGAATTACAGCAATAGCTATATAATAAATAAAACTAGAACTGCACCACCTACTTAATTAGTTTATTATTTAATAAACATAAACAAAAACATCGTAGGGCATAACCCACGGGTTTCGCTAAATTACTATTAAATACGAATGACTAATCAATTGATAGGTAGTAGATTAGTAGTAATAATGTTTTAAATGTACACTTACCAATGTTATTAATTAATTTATACATCTAAAGAGGCAGACAGCTCAGATCGACTTACCTGAAACAAACAAATAACAATTAAAAAATTGCAGTACAACACATATCTTAATATTTTTAAAAACTCCCTGTTGTTCAGAGTTTACTATCTAACTTTTAATTAACACAACGAAATTTGCGATAATATATTATACACTATCTAATTTGAACATGTTTACTGGTGCATATTACAAGTTCGTAAATTGAACTTTAGACTTTTGGAACAAATTGATTTCAAAAAACCAAATTGCACATTAAATTTGTTTATTAATACAAATTGCTTTACTTCATCATCTTGAACTTTTCATTGAATAAAATACAATTGTCAGAAACCAAAGTTTTAAGATACACGCGCGGAAAAGTCTGGTAAAAATGAAATTTTGTCGGCCAAAAAAACAATTCTTTTTTAACGTAGTCGCCTTTTAGGTCGATACACTTAGTCCAACGTTTTCCCAAATTTTCGATCCCTTCCGACTTATAGGATTCCTCCAACCCTTCAAAATAGGCGTTTGTTGCATCGATGACCTTCTCATTAGAGCCGAATCTCTTTCCGCCGAGCCATTTCTTCAAGTTCGGAAACAGGAAATAGTCGCAGAGAGCTAAGTCTGGAGAATATGATGGATGTGGAAGCAATTCGAAGCGTAATGCATGGATTTTGGCCATGGCAACTGCACACGTGCATTGTCTGGATGGAAGAGAACCTTTTACATCGACAATGCGGTCCGTTTGTTTTTTCAAAGCGTCGTTGAAACGGTCCAATAAGTTGCAATAATATTCGCCGTTTATTGTTTTTCCATTTTCAAAGTAATCGATGAGGATTATGCCGCGGGCATTTCAAAAAACTGTGGCCATGACCTTGTTGGCCGATGAAACTGCCTTGGCCTTCTTCGGCGCAGGTTCGCCAGGAGAAATCCACTGTTTGGACTGTTCCTTAGTCTCCGGTGTATAGTGATGGATCCATGTATCGTTCACAGTCATGAAACGACGAACAAAGTCTTTTTTATTGCGCTTGAACATCGCCAAACCTGCCTCTGAAGTTGTCACACGTGTGCGTTTTAGGTCGATTGTGAGCAAACGCGGCACCCTTCGCGCGGATAGCTTTTTCATATCCAAATGTTCGAATAATGCGCACGCGTTCACGTACTATCTCAATTTTATCGCGCACTTTCACTCTGCGGTCCTGCAATACAATATCATGGATTTTGCTAATCATTTCTGGTGTGGTGATCTCATTTGGGCGTCCTCGACGTTCGGCATCAGTTGTGCTTGTACGACCACAACGAAAATCAGTAAACCACTTGTAAATCATTTCAATCGATGGTGAAGAGTTCCCACAATATTTATCAAGCTTTGTTTTGGCTTGCGTAATGGTTTTTTAACGCAAAAAGTAATGTTTACTTAACACAAAATTAACTTTTTTCCATGTTTGTAAAACACGAGAAGTTGTTTGCTTTCAATGGCTGTCAAAACTGAACTAAATGACAGATGTATGAAAATTTTAATGTGGCGTAGTGACCGATGGTATTGACAAATGTCGTCTGGGATTTGCGATTGTGGCGCCTTCTGTTGCAATTTTACCAAACTTCTCACTCCGCCCTTGTAAAGCTTTATTTCTCAGTAAACACAATTTACATTACAAACCTTCTTCCTAGCTGATTGATTGCAAGTTACTAAAATTTAATTACAGGAAACTGTACGCGTTCCCCACATTAATTTAAAATCTCACTACGTAGAATCAAAAATCCCCTAATTTTACTAAAAGCACTGTACAGACTAATTGTTTTAAAAATCTCAATTTAGATCAATTGGAAATACTGACAACCTCTTAGTACACCACCTGCGTAGCGACTTCGGTCTAATTTCGTTAATAAATGTGACCGGGTGGGAAAGCGTCCAAAGCCTCCAATTAAGTTTTGGCCGATTCATAGGTAGAAAATTTTCGACGTCGTCCAAACCCAATTAATCTTCCATTTAAACAGCTGGTTCCGAATCGACCAACGATAACTTTGGCTTCGCGGAAAATATGTCAACGGTTGTATTGACGAAAAAAGGCTATCACGAATGACCCTCGTTTTAAGATCTGCCCTATCTAATATGTACGAAATCTAACTGCATAAATCCTTCATATCTATGTCAGTTGCAGCTCACACTATTTGCACTTAGGTTCATGTTCAGTAAACATGCGAAAAGATATACTGTTGCCAGTTCAAGAAAAAATCATACGTATGGGTGATAGAAATTTATAAAACAACAAGTCAAAAGTAGTTTAATTCATAGGAGATTGAAACTTTGCCACGACTCTTTTGTGGGCTTTTCTGATCGCAACAAAATTGAAGAAAAAATTTCAGTCGTCCGATCCAATTCCATAAAGGGCAATCATCCCCTGAAAACATTTTTTATATTATATTTTACTACTTGGAACGAATAGGATTTCTGGATATTTCGAAGTCGTTTATTCCAGCGCGGCGGGTTAAAGGTAACATAAAATAAATTCGCAGAGAAAAAAATTACCTAGTAATTTAAAAAATTAGTATAACATGATTTCGGTATTTTTTCAAACGTAAACTAGGGAAATTTACGAGCGTACAGTTACGTATAGTAAACTTGTAACGCGCAATAAATTATTAATTAATTTTGAAACACAGCCAACTTTGTTTTATGAAGAACATGAACTTACCTAACTGACATAAATGTATTCATGTGCATTTAGACGTGTTTTCCTTTACATTTTAGGAATGTTACAAAAAAGTGTATTTAGTATTCACGCTACAGACACAAATGAATATATGATATATGAAATTATGAAATATTTATAACGAGATTTACATTACAAATTTCAACATTTTGGGGTAACTAAATAGATGTGAAATGCTAATTTCCGTTTAACTGTAACAAGTAACCAGTGTACCACCACATATAATCCATTAAATTGCTAATTTGTAAGCAGCTAAATTTAATCATAACCTAATTATTTAGAGTTGTTTACGTCGGGAGTTATAAGCCTCTTTACGAGGAGTACTGTTTAAATGATAATAGTGCCGGTTAATTTGTACTTTGAGACATAACACACAAACATGTTCAGCTATTATTATCTGCACAGATAATTAGATTAGTTTTGAAAAAAAACGCGGTAGCAACTGCCATTTGTAAACAGACCTCAGGAATATACCTTCGCATCATATGACATAGCAATCGAGAACCTTTACTTAAAGCTAATATTTACCTGCTGCAATTGTCAGCATAAGTGTAAGATAAAGATAAGAACGAGGTGGCCTGTGCGAAAATAAGATTTTATATCGAAATCTGTGCAAATATAAACACAGACTATAAAAAAGGCAGCGTCATTTGCAATAAAACTTTGTTCGATCTATTAAATAAAATTAAATTAAGCAAAAATGGCATTGAAAAATATTATTAATAATCTTTCGTAAATGCAGCCTACGTACCAGTGGCGGTCCGTTCTATTGGGCAGGGTCGGCAGTGCCTACTGCCTACCCATAACTTTTCAAAAAACAATCAAATTCTAACATTAAAAGAATAAAATTTACTTTTACATACAGTTTTTACTTCTTAACCCCACCGCGTAACATGAGGCGCCAAATAAATAGATCGTTGCCTTTATTAAACACAGTTTCGCATACGCAAAGGCCATAAAGAAAAATTTAATAGATATTATTACAAAAAACAAATAGAAATAAAAAATCATTAGCTATGTACTTCAAAATGACTAGGGCCGTTACAGACAGACAGCTGGAAGGAATCTAAATCGTTTAATACTGAAAAGTATAAACGAATGCAATTCCGGTTTGTCAGTTAGGCTCTTGCTAAGCTAATTGCCCCCCCCCCCCCCGCAAAAATGGTTACAAATTGCTTCTCCATTCTACGATAGTTTCAAAAAGCTGTTCTGCAAAACAATCATGGCTACCAACATCTTTTGACAGTAAAAACATTAAGAGGATAAGCTGCTCCAGACTATGAAAGTAGATCATGCACAAATTTAATCCAATAACGTCACGGTGATATGGCGAGGTCATTTTCTAAATATATGTGAATTTTGTCAGACAGCAGACGCAGTTTTACAATCGAAAACTTAGAAAAATATATAATTTGTAAAGTTAATATACAGGAGTACCTAATAAATATGTTTGTAAAAATAAATAAGCATGTAATTTGTTTCAAATAAATAAAAACGGTGAAAAATAAGTTGTTACAGTATCTAGTTTATATTATTTAGATATTTTTACAATTTAAAACGAAAATCAATATTGCAAAAAAGTGTAAGCGCCTCAGGATGCCTAATAAACAAAATTAAAGAACTATTTTTCACGTTTTAATGGCTTTTGGGCGTCTATTTTCAAATTTTTAGGTGCCTAAAATTCGGGCCCTAATCAGAAAATACACATGACTTGCTGAATAGTCACGTACAGAACAGTCTTGTTTAGAATGTGCAAAGTTGTAGACTAAATTATGTATGGAGTGCTGAGGTACACTGTAATTAATAGTAAGTCTAAATTAAAAGTCCTAACAATTAGGAGCCCAATCAATCAGTAATAACCCTTCGCAAGCTGTATTCGGCCTATGTGAATTATGTATAAACGCTGGCCACTCGGTTTGCATGCTTTCAGCTCAGAGTAATGTTTTCGTAATGACAGTCAGCAGCAGTTTTTGTTCCCACAATAATAAAAACAAATAACGCAAAACCAATTTTCTTATTTGCATGAACTAGCCCGATACATAGCAATACAAATAAATATGCGCCTTATATAATGGACTTGTAAAGCTCTGGCTTCGCGAAGGGGAAGAGAGGGGTCGTCGTCACGTGAGAGAGGTGGAAGAGATCCGGATCCGGATCTTCTGTATTATGACTATAAATACCACAATACAACGTTTTATTGCAATTAATACACAGGGAGAATTGTAGGGCAAAATTTTAAACCCTTTTAAAATTAAAAATAAAAGATACGTTTTAGTACCAACAACGCGTTTTCCGGAAGTTACGTTGTTTTAACTAATCAATTAGACTCTAGTTAAAAACTTACTTTTTCTTTCTTTGCATGTTTTTGATAATTTTGCAAATACACTATTTACAGCGTTTTTTGGTCCGATGTCCGAAGCGCAATCTGGAATCAGCCGTCGAGCGCGTACCTTGCTTCCATGCGGTTTAGTTGCTGTTACTGTGTTTACAATTACGGTAAGAAATCTTATTACAAGTTAAAATTCCACCTGAGCAATACTTCTTTTTAAATATTTTCTCTTCCTTTAGTTTTTGTTAAAAACAATGTTAATCAATTATTAATCAGCGCGAGAATATTTTTTAAAATGTAACAAGTACGGGAAAGTGCCAGCGGCGGCGTGTTTCGCCTATTATTGTCGATAACTTTCGTAGGAGTTGTGCTAAAGTTTTGTAAGTAAGCACTGTTCATTTAGTGTGGTATTTCTACTATAAACATGGATCTGGAAACGCTTCGCTGGGAAGTCACAGTCCGTTTTGTGTTTCGTCAAACTTCTAAAAAAGAAATGTGTGGACTGTTCCCTCTCTCGTAGGCTGTAACTCGCTAACGAAGCGTTGTCGGAACTATGTTTATCGGAACATTTTTCTTTGTTTTGATGTATTGAACTTAACCTAAAAGTTTTGGAAACAATGTGGGCTTCCTGAGAAAGCGCTTAGACTTTTAAGGCAGCTTAATTTTTAAAACTAATAAATTATCTCGAAAACTGTTAAGATTTAGCTAATTACAACAAGCGCTTCTGTTGTGCATTTTTGTATGTAGAACACGAGTTTATACACAAAACTCAAAAAATTGTAAAGATCTAAAATAATTTCAGGCAAAATCACGTGCTGTCGCACACGCAACGCTTCTGCTGCACTTATTTAAAGCAGCCTGGACGAAACTCCGATATATTAGAAACCAATGAGTACGGAAGATAGGTCACAAAACCACAGAATTTTTCTGCGGGCATAGTTTCAAAAAAACCCAACGTGTCCACGTGATTGCGTACTAATAATTCGCCGTGTCTGAGCCGCAGCGCCTCAGACACGGTCATTCTATTAAAAACCTTTCAGGTTGCATAACAACCAGCAGCAATAGAATTCAACCATCTATACACAATTTAAAAAAACGCCCACCCACCCCACTACAGCTTTATAAGTCGTAACACTTCACTTGCTCGGTGAGGTCTCTTGTATCATTTACGCAACTAAATTCTTTTTTTAATAGACCTATACCCCCCCCCCCCCTTGTTTTTCATTTCATTCGAACTTCCGGGGGTTTCCAAGGCTGCTTGCTCATCTGAATATTCAACAATATGAGTTTAAACCAAAAGTAAAACATTTACATCGCCTGACACCTAAAATGAGATGCTGCGTACAAATTAAACTGAAGTTATATAACTGCCGCTTAGATAATTCGTGTACCAATTGGTTTATTCCTGGTAAAAACAGAAAAACGTTTTAAAGCAGTAGTAACAGTCTACAATTGAAGATTTGTCTATTTATCACAACAGCCCAAATAAAACACCCTAGACTTATTTTATCATCTATCAATAATGAACTTCGGAAGTACTTTCTACACTTGACGTATTTCACGTACTTCGAAATTTCTTCAGGCACTTCAAATAGACTTCACAGACCTGGTACATCGTACTTCAAGTGCGAAGTCACACTTTAGAAGCTTTCCATCACTTCCACTAGAGGGCAACGCTTCCGCCAAATAAATATTTAAAAAAACTTTTTGAACTTCTGAATGCAAAGCCATTAATTTGTAATACCAATTAGATTGACAAAGCTTTAAAATTACGTGACCCGCCTTCGAAAGCTTTTTACTACTTCCACCAGAAGATAGTATTTATTAAAAAAAAATTAAAATATTTTTGAACTAAAGTAAAGCGGCAAAGCCTAAAAATTAATGACCCCCACCCTAAAGACTTTCCAAAACTTCTAGGAAAAGATAACTGAAGCTCATGTGAGATGCTAGTTTTGCTAATGCGTTTCATATAAAATTAATTTCTGAGATGAGAATGTTTTCGCATCAACACTGGTGCTAAACTTTTGGCGTTGGCGGTAGAATGCAACTTTATCTATCTAAAAACAATGGACGTTTCCGGTTCACGAGCTTCTATTTTGTGTCACATAGAAAACTGCATTAAAACAAGAAGTGCATCGTGTACAACACGGTTTTTATGCAACAAATTTGAAAACAAATGGAAAAATACTCTTTCTGGTCCCTATTTACCAAAGCAGCAAAACCTTTTTTTATCAGATGTCTAAACGAAGCAAAAGGAGGTTCGGAAAGTAAATCTAGGAACTTGTTTCCAATTCATTGTCTCATGTCCTATAAATTGGTTGCCTTTGTTGCAGGAAATCAGGCCCCTGAATTATTTATATCTTGATTTTGTGTTATGCATTGACGATGGTGATGTAGACAGAAAGTCTAGAAAAAAAATTTTGCTAGAAGAAATCTGGCACTAGAAAAAAATAGACGCTGAAAAGAAGCATATAACTAGGATCTTAGCATTCAAAACACGTCAATGAAAAACTTTTCTGTGGCTTTCTTGCAATACTGGGGTTGTAAAGTTGTTTTTGTTTTTAGTGGAATAACTGCAAAAGTTTGCTTATGTATTTTTGGAAATGTTTTAGAGATTCAAGAAGTTTTTGTAACATCTTTAACCTTGTTATATTTCAGCACTTGTATTTTTTATTGCGGATGAACTAATTTCAAATTATTTATATGCTTCTGTACAGAACACTAAAAAATTACATTAATGATTGCACCTATCACTTTTCGTAAGCAAATCAAAGAGATTATGGTACATCAACGTACAAAGGTCGAAATTTAGACGTCTCTTGATCAAAGTGCAAAAGTCGAATTAAATCCTGGATGCGCTTGGGACGTAAAATGTACCAGAAATAACAGTAATTTTTATTTTTTATTTCTTCAACAATACTAAAATAAAAAAAAATGTAGTAAAATCATCGAATGGCCTCTTGTGTACTTTAGACGCAAGGGTTTTCGTAAAAATCGGAAATATAATAACGTTGGTACATAATTGAGGGTAATTTACATCTCCAATGAATACAAAACAGATAACGGTTTTTGTGTTTAGGGTACCCAAAGCGAACATTATGTGAGCACTCACGTATTCAGGAATTGGCAAAGATGGCATGAAGTGCCCGGATGATGCTCCGGTCATTGCAATTAACGGCACTTCCCCCGCCTGAACAGGGAACTGAAATCACTTTACGGCATCACTAAATTCATTACACACACTTGTTTCACTCCGAATTCGGATTTGTTATTACGCTTATCTCTAACTGTGTTAGAAATGTCTTAGTTTGATGAGGCACGGATCGGGTTTTCAACAAACACACTTCAATCTGAGCCATAATTAGGAAGTACAAGTTTGTATCAAAACTGATAACACTATCTTCTAAATCTAATAATATAGCTACAGTAAAACCATTTTTACATAAAATAATAATTAATAATTTTTAAATTAAGCTTTTTAGTAAATACAAAAGATATAAACCGGAAAAAGTAATAAAATAGAAGCAGACCTACACAGCCATCTGTAAATTTTTGCATGAAATTACTATCACCATAAGATCAGCAATACATAAAAATTTAAAATCTTAAAATGGAAGGAAGACAATACTTGACAAACTCAAGTTTTGGTGTACTATTGGAAGACATTTTTTGTTTTAATCTATACATAGACCACACAGCAAGGAAGGAAGCAAAAGTGGGAGGAAAATAGCAAAGAGGAGGAAGGAAGGAGAAAAAAAGGAAAACAGAACAGGAAAGTGGCATAATTAAGAGGAGAAAGAAAGGTGGAGGAATGAGAAAGAAATAGATGTAGGCCGAAGAGAAAAATGGGAGGCTTAGGAAAGAAGGAAAAGAGAGAGAAGAAAAATGAGGCAGGCAAGAAAAGAGGAAAGACGGAAAGGAAGAGGAGAAGAGAGGAAAGGAAAGAGAGAAGAAGTTAAAATTCCATTTATTACAACTGAATTATGGGTGATCTTTCTGTTCTTCAACTAATCTCTGGCAGGGCTGCCTCTCAATTACAAAAAAGAAAAACCCATTCTGAAAACACAAAAAAATGACAAAATAATTACCTCTCTGATTCTAATTTTAGTGATCGAAGTGGCGCTAAATAGTGAGTAATTATTTTGGCATGATGTTTTCACCTTCTACGCAAAAAATTCAAAATCAGCTTCCCTTACAAATAGCTACACATAAAAACATGTTTTTAGTTTAATCCAGGAGTTCTCAATCCGTTTTGTAACGCACCCCAAAACACCATTGATAAAATGAGCAAACCACTTCGCTTGGACCTTTCTATACTTTAGAAATAATCAAGTATCATGTTTTCAAGAGTATTTTAATATTAACACCTTAGGGGGCAACGATGACAAAATAAAATGTTTGTAAAATTTTGAATAGGTAATATATATTTATACTGTCTACTACAAGCGAACGGAACTAGCTAAACATTCTCCCCGCACACCGGTTCACAAGCGAACCAATATACTAACACACCAAGCACACAGCCTCAATTCACTGAAATTTATGCTTTACCCTGGGACATGCCTTATTGTATTTAGAAACCGAAGTTATTTTTTTATTTACAATTTACAATTCGATACACAGAAATTTTTTATAATCCTCGGTTTATTACTGAACAATAACAAAAGTGAATAAATTTTCGATTTTCAAAAATTCATAACAGGCGTCACAGACAAACTAGTGGACTACGACAAAAACTAAATTATAGCTCATCCCTAGCTCTATTAGTCTGTAGGATTTAAAATAAATCGTGTGGCCAGTTTTTGGGCAATACTTTTAGGAAAAAGTCAAAATATTAATATATTTCGCAGTTTTAGTAGCATCAAAAGTGCTCCTTGCTTGTAAAATTGTGTACCTCTAGGCCACTCGCAATATCATATTTCATCATAGCTGATTTATCGATTTTGAATATATATGCGTTAAAACACAAATATTCAAAAATTCACAGAAGGCGTCACATATAACTCTTTCGCAAAGTTCAAAGCATGTATTTTCGTAAAAATCTCGATTGCGAAAATATTATTAAAATCAATACTTCTCTATACTGAAAGTATAGGAAAGCAATAAGCTGATAACTAAAGGCTGAATTTATATGCACAAACAGTGTTGCCAGTTACATTTATCCTGTTGTAGCAGAGAACAACATAAATGGCAACACTGTTAATGCCTTCGGCCTTTACTGATAACTAAAATGCAGGCGAAAATTTCAAATGAACTCATTTTTTTGCACAAGAATAACACCAAATTGACAATTTGAAAAATTTACTTTTAATTACTTTTTTATTAATAAAATGACTTCTAATGACCTATTAAAAAAAAACAAAGTCTTAATGACTTTAATGAGCATAGTGGCAGCTCTGCTTTCGTCATCTGTTGTTGGTCAGAAATTTATCATATTTATTATTAAAACTAATCAGAGCAACCGTAGGAAAGAGATTAAATAAAACTTCATATTCAGTGTATTTGGTTTTCCGTAAGAAAACAGAACTCAATATTAAACAGGTACGTATTGTTTGCAAGGTCTATACTAGAGTTCTTCTAGTCTAATAGAAGCTAAAATTTAAATTTGTGCTGTTTTTTATAAAATCTCAAAACTTTCTTAGTTTTTCTTTTTCTATTGTAATATTTTTCTTCTTTACTTGACTCACAATTACAAAATGCGTAAGAAATAATTTTTTTGTAAGATAATTAAAGACCGAACTTCTAGTCCCAAAACAGCAAAACATTTCGTTAAAATTCGATGAATAAACAAAAAGAATGAGCTTACTCAAATCTATCCATGTTACACGTGAAACATGTGGCCCGATTTTGCAAGGTTTTAACAACTACAACTGCAATATTTGAGATTCATAGTTTCGTTCAGTGTTACTTTATTGTTGAGCTAAGTCAGAGGTTTTGTACTCAATAATATGTTGGCAAAATTTCATAAAATTGTTTCGTGCATTACTTTTAAAACCCGTGGCCATGCATGTACGCTTATCAACTCCGTTATAAAATAGCTCGAAATAATAAACCAGCTGACCGGATGAATAATACGTAAGTAAACAAGCTCCATGCGGTCAAACATGTGGGTGTGTTGCCTTTTTAAACCTTTTAATAATTCGTTTACAATTGCATATATGCGCCAACTATATATTTAAAAGAATTATGCCAAGATTTCTTGTTAATTGATTGCGTTTCAGCGACAAGTAGTTAGAAAATCACATAAATAATAATCTTATGTTGGCTACAAATTCATCGTGTAATAAAAATGGCCCAAAATCCAAAGTTTTCGGAAAATCAGATATCGTTAACAATAGCAGAAATTGGGTCGGCGGGTGGTCTAGTGGTTAAAGTCCCAGGCTTTGAAACTAGACTTCCAATGGCAGCTGGTTCGAGTCCACTGCTGGTCGGTAATTTTTCTGAATAAGTTAAATCCGACGAGTCCATGGATGGTGTATGTAGGTGTGTACGTTGGGTTGCATGTCTTTCAGGGGTGGGGCATGTTAGACCGGTGAATAACACTTAGTGTGTTGAGCCCGGGTAAGGGGGTGGGATGGGAATCATGGGGTCGTGCTCACGCACGGCTTCATGATTCTTAAAAAAAATAGCAGAAATTGAAAAAAATATATAAATTGTATCAGTGACAGTTGTGAGACTAATTTGTAAACGACAATTACAGGAAAGATTTCTGTAAAACAAGATTCACGAAATCGCTAAAATACCACCAAAAATAATAAAGTTGCAGTTAACACACTTATTTAGTACTTTCTTTTAAACATAATAACTGTTATGGGTATTTAACATTTACATCTTAAATAAATTTACGGAAAAATATATTCTAAAATGTAATTTGGCTAAATAAGACAATTATCAGTTACAATTAAAAATAACTAAAGCGCAAACAAAGCAATTTATTTCTAAATGTTTTAGGATACAATCTCTATGAGTTCTTATCACATTGATAACAATAAATAAAATCATAGTAAAAAATCTAAAAACGATGGAAAGTTTTAAGCACCAATAAATAGCACCTGTAAAACACATATCTGAGATGTGACTCAGAAAATCGAATATTTCTTGAAGATCAGTATGATAATCTTAATCGGTTTATTGTTGATATTTTTGAAGTTCCTGATTATCAGCTGTTTAAGTATTTTACTACTATTATTTGACTTTTTTTTGTGTGATAAAAATACATGTAAAGAAATCTAAAATTATAGAATTAGAAAAATATGCTTTCGCCTTCTAAATGGGAAAAAACTGCTGACAAAATGTTTGTTGTATATTCATATATCAAATTTCACATTTTTATTTTATTGATTTTTTTGTTTCGGGGTGCCATATTCAATTTAGCGCAATTTTGGTCCTAGCTCTTGAGAGCATTTTAAAATTTTAATTAATTTAAATCTAATCAAGACTACCAGTACAAACAAACTTTTAAATTTGTAGACGCTATAGTTGCCAGGGGAATATTAAATTACGTACGATTTTTTTATGTGTTATTCATTAGTGCCTAATTAATGTTTATGTTTACAGACTGTGATTAAATCTTACACAAGTACTGCAGCTGCGCTAACAAAAAAACCGTTTGATGTCTTCATATCCATTTTATCAATTAATTACTCCCACTAAGGTCACATTCTTTAATGTACAAAGTCTGGCTGATGTAGTGCGGAACGGATGATGGAGTGACGGAAAATATTACAAAAACGCGTGCACGGCGTACCAAAAGTCAAGGTAAAAGTAAACCCACAAAGCCGGACAAATATTCTTTTATTCTGTAATAAATTTAACACCTGCAATACGTGAACTTTGGCACATGTCAATTTAAAACTATGTAAACATTTCGTCTTAAATAGACTGGCGCCGAATTACGTAAAACTCGAACGCAGTTATTTGCACTTCTATAAAACTGACATCATTTTTGCACAGCAAAAATGCAAAGCTTGCATTTTTAAGTTACACGTGTATTGCAAAGGAAGCAAACGTTTTTAGTACGTTGACCGATTCAAATGTGCCGAATTTCAATTGCCATGTTCATGGCCAGCACAAATCGAATATGCAATCTGATGGCTTGGTTAGTAACCCTTAAAAACAAATATGATTTGCAATTTCGAAATCTACTACCAATGAGTATCGGAATCTTCGTCACGACTAAGTAAATACTGAATAGTCAAGGACATGCGCCGGTTTAGAAAAATCAAATAGCGTTGAATCTATTCAAATTGGAATTAATGAAAGAAGAAATAATTCTATTAATAGAGCTTTTGTATAACAAAGCACTTTGCCTGGCCTTTCCTCTACTTTAAAAATAATTATGTTTTATGATTTTAAAAACTTTTCATAACAGAAAGCTTTTGCCCCAATAGTTCGTACTAGAGACTACAATCCCGGGATCTGGGCTAGTTTTAGAGACCAAAAATCCCGGGATTTTCTGCCGGTTTTTACTGCAGAGAATGCAACTGATTATCTGATTATTTTTAATGACAATTCAGCCGACAAGTGTGGGGTCCGACAGAGCTTTTTCTGCTGCTGCTGGGGGATTTTGTACCAGCATCAAATTGCAGGGCTCCCAAATGATTTTCGCCTAAAAAAGAGAGACTGGAGAAAAAGACCTTCATTTCATGCCGTAAATTATAAAGAACAAATATGAACAAAATATATTTGTAAGTCTTACACTTATAAAAAAAATAATTTAAGGTAAATATTAATCGTAGATTAAACTTATAAGAACGTTTCGTTACAGAATATAAACTCAATATATACTTTAACATTTAAAAAACTATATTTAAAGAACACATCAACAAAGGTAGAACTCGGTATTATTTAATACACATTTAAAAAATAAATAATTATTCTGCAACACAAGCAATTCTAAAAGCTTTACAGCAAAACTTTCGGTATCTACACAAACAGTACACCACATTTCGATGAAAGAGAGAAAACTACAACAAACCGCGTACAGGACACCACACCCACTGGCCACATCGTCCACCGTGTTTTTTGTAGATTCATATTGCAAACCAGGGACACAGCGCCCACTCTACATCATAGCAGCCACGTCCACTGTGCCCACAACGCCCACCGCTTAAAGTGGCCATAGCGTCCACCGTGAACACAACGCTCACTCATATGTAGTGGTCACAACTCCTTACGCGACCATAACGCTCACTGCAGTAACGGGCCACAGCGGCTATCGTTTGTGGTGGCAAGAACCCGAACTGGTGGGCGTTGTAACCAACACACGTTAGTGGACGTAGTGTCCATGATGCACGTTATGAACACGTCCAGTGTTGAGCACGGTGGACGTTGCGACCAATATGCAAAGTGGCTGTTGTGTCCTTGGTGGGTGATTTGGACCTACAAAATACATGGTGAACGTTGTGGCTAGTGTGCGTTGTGTCCGTATCTCTAACAAATCGCGCTACAATAATGTAGCCACAGTGAGTGAGTAAATCTGCGCGCAGTTAGTAAATTTAGGTAGTTTTAAACGAGAACTGATATGAATCACTTGGTAGCAAATTATGACTATTAACAGTCGCGCCAGTATTTGTTGAGATATCGTCCATGCACACAGGCACATCACCACACAGTAGAGTTGGGCAAATGCATATTTGCATCTTTTTTCCTAATGATCATAAAATGTTAATTTTTCGTATATACACGTTTCGTGATGTTTAGAGTCATAAAAAGTAAATTTTATTTTGCATATTTGGCATATATTACAACTTTACGGCATACGGCATATATTAGTGCATATTTTAGCTTTTAATGGCATGAAAATGCATATTCTATCAAAAAAAAAAAATTTCAAATAAATTATCAAATAAAATATTCGTAGTTCTTAGAAGAAATTGCACAATTTCTTTTAGTGAAACCACATGAACCCTAGACTTGCACTTTCTAAATTTCCAAGTAGGGGTATAGGAAATAAAGGATTAACTGACAAAGGTTGTATTATTTGGGTAGGTCTTATTCCTTAGGTAGAAATTTCTTTGAAAATAATATTTGGAAATTTTTCTTAAACTTATTCTTAGAAATAATTATTTATAATTTTAGTGCTTGACTAGTTCATTTGTTGCCTTGACAGAGAGCTGTAAAGTGTAATTGTCCAGTCTATACCCTGAAAATGCCTAAAGTTGCTAGTTCAAAAAACGATTTAATTAAGAAGTGGTTGAAGCCGTATACATGTTTTAAATACGATGGAAGTGTTGTGTTGTGCGTCATCTGTGAAAAAGAGGTATTTATACGTTTATTTTAATTTTGAATTAAAAAAAACTGTTTACTCTGTTTAAAGTTGAAAAACTTCAAACAAGCCAAAACAGCGAGTTAAAAATTTAATACTAATTTGTTATTTTATTTTGTAATTAAGCAAACAATTTAAGAATAAAATTAGAAAGTTTTTTTTGTGATATTGCGAAGGATATGGCACAGGCCACATTCAATTATTTTCCTTTGTGTAAGCTGTAGTAAATTGTACTTAAATATTGTTTTTACAGATAAACGTTAATAAAAAGTTTCAACTTGATCAGCACGTAGCCACCGGTCCGCATCAAAAAAGAAAAAATAATACAAACGAGCCAAAACAACAATTATTGCTGAACTGCTTAAATAAGAATGTCAACAATTTCAACGACGATTTGTGTAGAATGATGGTTTCATGCAACATTCCATTAAATAACATGGACGTTCCCGAATTTAGAAATTTCTTAGAAAAATATAAAAAACAAAACGTCGTTCCCGGAGAACAGCTTCCAGAACGTGCATTCCAAAATTATACGTAGAAAATCTTCAAAAAATAAGAAACGTTGTTTCGAATAATTGTATTTGGTTTAGTGTTGACGAAACCACCGATGCTAAAGGAAGATACCTATATAGCGAATTTTATTGTAGGTGTTTTAAACAGCAGTCCTTCTTCCAGTTATTTAATTGCTGTTAAACAACTAGAAAAAACCAACAATTTGACAATTTCACGTTTTGTCAATGAAACCTTTTCGTTACTTTATTTGCCAAATCAAATACCACCAGAAAGGAGTTTATACATGGTGACTGATGGTGCCGCATACATGGTAAAAGCAGGTCAAAATTTAAAAATCTTTTTCCCAAATTTAATTCATGTAACTTGTTTGGCTCATGCGATGAATAGGGTGGCCGAAGTGGTTAGAACTGAGTTTCCTTTAGTCAATAAATTAGTTAATAACGGAAAAAAGGTATTTTTAAAATCACCACTTCGCGTCGAAGTTTACAAAGACTTGCTTAAAGATGTGCCCTTACCTCCACAACCAATTCTCACCAGGTGGGGAACCTGGATAGAAGCCGCTCTATTTTATTGTGAAAATTACAGTGAATTGAAAAATCTTGTTAACACCTTTGATTCAACTTCTGCTCAGTCTGTAGCAGATTGTCAAGATATTTTAAAGTGTCCGGAATTGCAACCTCAGTTGTCCTACATAAAGGCTCATTTTTCGGAAATTCCTAACATCATTAATAAGTTAGAAACACAAAACCTGCTTCTCACTGAATCTTTAGAATTAATCGAAAAATTTCATTCAATTTTGAATAAAAATAAAAATAAAATATGCAAAAAAGTTTGCAGCAAAATGGACGATTTAATTCAGAAAAACAGCGGACTTTCAACTCTGAATTCCATAAAAAATATTTTAAATGGAGATTTCTTAAGCAATGGCCACAATGACGAATGTTTTGCAGTTAAAAATACACATTTATTTAAATATTTTCCAGTAACTTCTTGTGATGTAGAAAGAAGTTTTTCCAGCTACAAAAATATATTGGAAGATAAGCGGCAAAATTTTCTCGTTGACACCATTGAAAAGCACACGATTATTTATTGTAATAAATAGGTTGTGTTATTTATTGATTTTACTTCTACCTGTATTTTTGTATATGCAAATAAAAAATGTAGTTTTAACTGAAAATAATAATGCGTTTCTATATTATGTAAGCCCTTTTGATTTTTTGAATGTTGAGTGTTTGTAACTAAAAATAATGAAAATCATTAATTGTATTTATCTTTTTCTTTCAACGAAAAATTACATTTGATGCAAAACGTGCTTTAACTCATATAATAATTACTAGTATTAAACTGCAGATTCAAATAAACATCAGATTTTCATATTAGGCACTAAAACAGCAAACTAATTCTTTTTAGTGCATATCGCAAAAGGTTACTGCATATTCTTGCATATATTGAAGGTTTTATGCGGCATATTTTAGTGCATATATTGACGGTTTTATGCGACATATGTTGGTGCATATATGCACTATCTTTACAGCATATTTGCCCAACTCTAATTATGAGTTCCTGTATGTATTTCCGTCAAAATTTCAGAATTGAATACCGGAAGTACGTAAATTTAAAAAAAAAGTATAACATTTTCAAACTTGATGCATTCATAGCAGACTTCACAGAGAACCTATGCCGGTAAGATACCATGCAAATTGTACCCCCTAACCGCTGGCCTGTTTTGAAACAATATTTTACAAAATGTTCTAAAAATAAACAAACACCACCACTATTATGGGTTCCTGGAAGTACTAAATATGTATTTCCGCAAAAATACAGGATCGAATACCGGAAGTCTGTGAATTTAAAAAAAAAGTAAAATTGTTTCGAACCCGATCCATTCATAGCAGACGTCACAGGGAAACTATCCCGTTAAGATACCATCCAAATTGTAGTTCTTATCCGCTGGCCAGTTTTGAAACAATATTTTACAAAAATGTCTAAAAATTAAAAAAATTCTTGTATTTCATAGTTTCGAAAATTCTCATTTTGAGACCTACATAGCAGTATTAAGACACCAAATTTGACCGGCATCTGCCAACTCGTTTTTGAGTGAAGAAGTGTTCAAGTCACAATGTTCACAAAAGCGTATTGGCCGCCATTTTTAGCTAAGGGGTACTGAAAAAATCCGTTCGATTTGCCTTCTTGTATTCAGGTCCCGTTTTCAAATTTACACAATTCAGTTACTGAAAAGAATTATAGCAAAAAGACGTCAAATTTTCACTTCAGGTTTCGAATTTTTTCAAGCGTATTATGTACATGAAATGTTTAATATACCCCACATTTCAAGGTCGTCGAAAGGAGATTAGGGAGATAGAAGGATACGAACGAAGGAACGCACCACAAACCGACATTTCTTTATTAAAATCTCAAAATTAAAAATTGTCACTCCAAGTAAAAATGTAGAACCACTTCTTCTGGACTTACAAAATAAATTTTCTATTATCATATTGCAAATGGCTCAAATATTAACGGTTTGGTAAAAAAAAGTCGCTAGATTCCCCGTGCACGAACTCAAAGCAAAATAGGTAGTAGTACTCGCGTAGACTCGGAACTTTTACAAAAATATAATTGCAGTTAGAAAAAGAGGCACAATTCCATTTCTTGCGAGAGAAAAAAAGATGGTTTGAGACTAAGGCTGGGAATTCTTATCAATATTGTCGATAATAACGAATACCGATAATTCAAAAACAAATATCGATATATCGACAATACTAATTTTTGTTATATTTAAAAAAAGGTATAAACATGAATTTTTGAAAATTGTGAACATATCTTAAGACCTTTTTCTATTTCTAAATTTTCATAAAATTGACAAAACGTAACAAATATTTTCGCAATAGAAGTCTTTTCCCAAACGTCAGTTTTGGAGAACTTCTTTCTTCGTATTTTTTCTGAAGATTTTCCAAACGGTTTGTTGAAGGGTCCTTAGCGATGCCAAAACCAAACGGGAGTTAACGCAATTTTGAAAATAGAGACTAATTGGCAGTTCGCTTTCCTGCGCCTGATATTATTTTAAATTTTATGATGATCGATTTCTTAGCTATAAAGGAAGGAACAAACGCATTGAAGTTTTATTAATTAAAAAATTTATTACATTATTAGTTTTTTATTAAAGCAATAAATAAACGATATTATATTATCAGAAAGTTCCCAGGCTGAAGTGCACCAAAACAGGGTATTACATGACAATGGCTCAAGGGTTATTAATCAATTTGCTAGATAACGATTTTCAAGGAATCGTTTGATAATTTCGATAAGTGCATTGTGAACATTGAACGGAAATTCAGCGCCCTTGTGCAATGATATCGATAATTCAAGGTTTTTTAAGCAGAAATATAAATGCGCAATGCTACGGTGAAACAACAATGAATGCATATGATTACTCATATTTCCGAATATTTTATACTTTAGTTTCATGAAGGACAAAATGTTTAAAGTACATAAATGCATAAAGTCATATATGACTGGTTCAATGTCCAAATACCCACTCCTAGTACATGTCCAACATGGCCTATGTTCAATACAAACAATAAAAATCCCCCATTAAAATTATTTTTAAGTTTCAATGAACAGCAAACATGGTATTAGAATTATAATATTTAAAAATTAAATCAGAAATTTAATGTAGTAATTTGTTGCTAGAAATGTATTCTTTTTGTTTTCATTTTAATACGTGAAAGCACCAGTTACGAGGAGAATATCTTTCAAGAAGAAATCATTTCAAAATAGTAATTTAATGGTCAATATAGCCAAGCTTTATGCCGCAAGATAACTTCAAGAAAACTTATAAACAAAGACCGGACTTTTAGTCCCAAAGCAGCAAAAAACTTCGTTAAAATATAATAAGTCAACAAAAAAAATGGGCGTACTCAAATCCATTTAGTTATACGTGAAACATGTTGCACGATTTTGCAGGGTGGTACAAGTACAACTGCAATATTTGCATCGTTTCGTTCAGTGTGACTTTATTGTTGAGCTAAGTCAGAGGTTCTGCAATCTGCACACAAAAATATGTTTGCAAAGTTTCATAAAATTGTTTGGTGTATTACTTATAAAACCTCCGACCATTTATATTCTACGCTTACCAACTCCGTTGTTAAATAGCTCGAGATAATAAAGCAGCTAGCCAAATGAATAATACGTATCTAAACAAGCTCCATAAGGTCAAATATGTGGGTGTGTTGCTATTTTAAGCCCGTAAATAATTCGTTTAAAAGAGCATTCATGCGCCAACTATATATTTACAGAAACTATGCCAGGATTCATTATTAATTGATTACCCCATAATTTAAATACTGACTAATACTAGACTAGAAATCCGGACTATGCTTATAAACAATTCATATTTATTGATTAGATGAACAAATTACTATACATATTAACAAGAGTAATACCACGAGAGGCGACAATTTTTCGAGAATGTTTTGTGTTTACGCAAATTATTGTATCAAAACTTTGCGAAACAAAAATACATTAAAAGTGTGTTTTTGTTAAGCGAATATTGCAATAATGTGCACGTAAACACAAAATATTTTCTTAAAAAAAATTTGAACGCGAGTGATATTTGGAAGTATTATTCAACAATATAGAGTAACACAACATACTTTACCGTACTTTTTAGACTACTTTTATTTATTGTCTCGATAAAGGAACTCCCGAAACGCGTACTATCACCTATTTTATTATATAAAACTAAACACTCCACGTTGACGTTTACGTCAGAAACAAAATAATTATTCAAATCAAGGCATCTCGCCGTTTAAAAACACGAATAACACGGATGACATTGAGGCTCTTCACTATAATAAGTTTTATATGGCGTGATTTCAAAAATAAAACCATCGTATTGGCTCATTTACTATAGCTCTGAATAATCGATGTAAGAGGGCAGGTCACGCCAAAATCTAAATTGTGTCCAACGAATTGAAATTTTACGCAGACTCAGCTAAAAGTATCAAGAAAGTAAACTCAAGAAGAAGAAATTATTTGAATAGACTAACGGTTTGAAAACACCGTGAGAATATCTGTAACAGTCCAGAAAGAGATTCAACTGCAACAAGAGTCATTCGAGCTGTCATTAAACGTGTTCAAGCATTGATCCATGCAAATCGCCAAGTTACTATCTCTGAAATAGTAAAAAAACAAAATACGGTTAAAGGAAGCAAGAATGGCTGTTGTTGCAATTGAACCCTTGTTGAATCTCCTCTTATCGGATGGCCACTGCTGACATTTTTCAACGTGTTAACCCATTCCAATACTTGCGGCTTCTTGAATATACTTGCTTAAAACTATGAGCTGAGTCTGCGTGAAGTTTGTTCATTACCGAGAAATCTTATTGAATTATAATATGCTGTTGCACACTACAATTGACATTTACAACGGTCATGCACAATGCCGAGTGAATGGTTTCCATAAAAATGGGCACATGTATAGTTTGCTGATTAGAGAAGACTACACCCAGTAATGTGCATAAGAAATAATTGCATAAATAACTAAACACACCGTCACTGCGTAAATTCCGGGTTTTCGTCGAATACGCTCTAACTGGGTCACCTTTTAGAAGTCGCCCAAAAGCTGTAAAGAAACTTTTAATTGGTTAAAGTATTGCCCACTGGAGGTTGAAAGCACCTGAATGGGTTTACTTAATACATAGACTTAAACCGATCTAGTTAATAAATCAATGCTCAAACCTATAACAAGAATCAGAGTGTGGTGTCACCGCATTCTTCTAATTGCATTCAATATTTATTCGTTGAAATCTAAAATCGATTTCATAACTTGGGGATAGTCGTTTTTTTGGAGAGTATCCAATTAGTGTTCAGACAAACGACCAAAAAGAAACCTGTCAGAAGTGTTTTCTCAAGGAAAAATTATTTCTGTCGTCACTGAACACCATACCGAGTTCGAAACCCCGCTGGAGGGGGCCATTGGGGTGTGGTGATAAGATCGCGCTTGCGCAAAGCGGCTTCTCGACATCTGTAGAATCCAAATCTACGGTTATTTTTTCGAGCGCGTTTATATTGAAGTAGAGCACCCCCTGCTCCTTTTTTTGGTCGGACTCACCTCATTTTCTTGCGGTTTTATCCGACTGGAATTACCAATCTTTTCAGCCTAATTTTCGTTTTCCGTGTTACGCCGTATGGGCTGTAAAATGCATAGACATACTTACATACATACACACACAGAGGGCAGCATTTTACGGCCTGTCCGCTTTTTTGGTTTCCAGTCCCTAAAAGGCGTATATTTGTATGGAAAATTGAAAATTTAAGTAACTACCTTTTTTTAGGTACAATTTATTAGCGAGTACGCCTAAAGCGAAAGAAGCTTAAATGGAAACCGATGACAATACCTTCCTATAGGTAAAAAAATGCAAAAGCTCAAATGTAACTAACCGAAACATTAAACGTGCATTCTTTACGTGGTGCAGCATTTTTTTTAACTAGTCTCGTTAAAAAACCTTCAGAGGTTCTGCACTCCGTATCTTGAGATTGAGGAAAAAATGAAGAATCGTGAAATTGGGAAGAAATGGTATTAGATGAAGAAAATAAGTATATTAAAAGGACATACCGTATACTATTATTAAAACCCGTGACCATTCACATTCTAGGCTTAGAACCCCTTATCAAATCACTGCAGATAATAAACCAGCTGACCAAACAAATAATACGTAACTAAACAAGGCATAAGGTCAAACATATAGTGGCGTTGCTGTAATAATCTCGTATATAATTTATTTAAAGGTACATAGAAGAGACAAGTATATCTTTACATTATTTACAGGAATGCATACTTTCAATATTGACTAAATACTAGACTAGAAATCGGGACTACGCTCGTTTCCATTTGTAAAAAAAATCTAAATTGTCCTTTTTTGACATTAATATCTTGTTAACCATTATTGATTTTCGAACTTCATGCTCATATCTAATTTTCCAGCAATCACAATTGCTCAATTATCTCTCCGCTGTCCCACTAATCAATTATTTTGTATTTCCCATGCGCTTGCGAATAATAGTCACGTAATGGGCAACAAATATAGCACATTTATTATCATAGGAATACGAAATAAATCATAGAAAAGCGTCTTTCCCGATAAATCAATTTCTTGGAATTTAAAGATAAAATTCATTTAAAAAAATGTTAAGATAAAATGGAAAACCATTTAATACTAGCATTAAATATTTTAAAAGAGAGGTTATAGTGATTGTATTAAAATAGAATGAGCTTATTTACTAATAGTATTTAGAAAAAAAAATACTCAACAGGTAGAAAATGTTTCTTAAAAAACCTTATCTAGAACTAAGAAATTTCGAACAGTTCCTGTTTCAGATACGCAGAAAATCCGACCCTGTGCTCATCCACCGAGTGGTTTTTGCATATGACTTACAATACTCGTTCGTAAATAATCTAAAACTGGTGCACATTACGTATTCAAATAAACACCTTAAAGGATTTTAAACAAAAATAGAATTTACGCACCATCCTGAAATATTTCAAGTTGGGAGAGTGCAGTAACCCTCACCGACCTACAGGATATTCCACTCCAAAGGGCACATCCATCGTGGATCAATACCATAGAAAACGGAATACGAAGCTAGTTACCTCACGGTTCGTAGCTCACCTGGGGCCAGCATATCACAGTTTGCACATACTAAAACTTCTCTAAGAAGTGTAATTTCAAAGGTGGTTTGAAATCCCTTATCTTTGTTTTTTTTGCGATAGATAAATGTTGTAATGCTGAGCAGAGGCCTAAATTAATGGTGGTTTTGTTGGAAGTGCTTGTGATTTGGTAATTATTAGTAGTTATGCAAAGTGTTGCATAATTACACCAAAAAACATTGAAAGGTGATTTCTGAGATCATTTTAAGAAATAAAAATCCCTTGAACGTATGCCCTACACCGCTTCCTTGCAGAGGCCCAAAGATTGGCAATTCCGCTGAAATGTAACCGCAACCAGCTGAGGTTGGTTCATCAAAAAAAGGGGAGGGAAAGGCTGCTCTACTTCAATGTAGACGCATTCGAAAAAGAACCTTAGATTCGTATTCTACGCATGTCTAATAGCCGACCTGCGCAAACGCGATTTTCCTATCACACCCCACCATCGTACTCTTGTTTTTTCAAAAATGTAGTAATTTTGGCGTCAAAATCGGTATGGGCATGTTAAACGACAATAGAAACAACTTTCCATAGAAAACATCGCTGAGAGGTTTCCTTTTGGTCGTTTACCTGTACAGTTTATTTGATTATTCGCACAAAGGTGTATAGGCCGTAAAAATCGATTTTGAGATTTCAATGAATAAAAAACATTGGTTGCAATAGAAAATACAAAATATAAAACCAGGCGACTGCTTTAAAATAGGGGGAAGAAGAGGGTTTCACTACTTCAATAAAGGCACGCTCGAAAACTAACCTTAAATTTGTATTCTACACATGTCGCAAAGCCTATTTGCGCAAGCCCAAAAGTCCTACCACCTCCCGGTGTCCCCCCCCCACCAATGATGTTTCTATTCTTCTAAAATGTACGAATTTCGGCTTTAAAAGCGGTATGCACTATCATCATGTTAAATGACAATATAATAGGAACAATCTTCCATTGAGAAAGCAGGAAAGAAGGTTTGCTTTTGGTCGTTTACTTGAACAGTTCAATTAGATAATCGCCAAAAAAAACAATTATCGTCAAATTCTGAACTCGATTTTAGATGTCAAGGAATAAACATTGTTTCCAATTAACAAATACTAAAAAAATTCAAAAACTCTCCAAATAAATATTGAAAATGTTCATAATTTTCAATTAAAAACTTACAAAACTTAAAATTTTGAAAAATATTTATAATTTACAAAACCTTTTTACATTTTTAAAAATATTCAAAACCTTACTATTTAGAAATTTTCAATTAATTTTTAAAATTTTTATAAATATTCACAATTTTTCATAATATAATTTCATAAATTTAAGAATTAATAAATTTTTAAAACTTCTCAAAATTTTTAAAACTTTTAATAACGATTGGAAATAAAAAAAATTTCAGAAGAAGAAACAGTTGAACTGTGGAATAATAACACTTGAAAAATACAGCACCCTTCCACACAAGTAACTAAATACCAGACACGTATTCGACAGCAAAGCTACCATCATCAGTAGTCAACTGACACACAGTGTCAGTTGACTACTGAGGATGACAGATTTGCTGTCGAAACATGTATCTGGTATTTAGTTACTTGAGTGGAAGAGTGCTGTATTTTTCAAAATTTCCATACTTTTTAAAAATCATAAAAATTTTCAAATATTTTTAAAATATTTTCAAAATTTTCAGTGTTTTCAATATTTTACGCGATATTTTAAAAAATTTCACTATCAAAATGTTCTAAAAATGATTAAAAAGACAAAATTTAGGAAATTCTTCCGGAATAAAATATATTTGATTTTTTTTGTTTGAATTTTAAAATTATTTTTTAATAACAATAAAATTGTAAAAATTTCAAAATATTTTCAAATTTTTAAAATAAAGGTCCCGAGGTGGTTTCTTAAAATATCTCCGTCATAATATGAGATGTTTAGTTCAAATTCTGTTTGGATATTTCACTAGTGGTGATTTAAAATACATATGACTCGTGTACAGGGTCGGGCATGAAAAACATATCTAATATCCATGGTTATTCTGCATGCAGAATATTAAGCTCTTTTGATGCAAAATCAGACAGTTGAAACGTAAATTAAAAGAAATTTCATTGTCGGTGCATTCTTCGTAAAAGGGCGGGGGCCGCTAGATCTTTCTGACTCCGCACCAGACTACTAAGCCCCTCTTCAAACGAGAAAGGATGGGTTAGAAGAGCAAGGAATTTAGATAAGAGATGATTTCTGTAGATAGTACTGTGCCAGTATTTACCTTGTGGGTCAAACAAACCACGGAAAAACCCGAGCCAGGACAGCCAGCCGGGCCAGGAAATGGAACCCAGGTCTCCTGAATGGAAGGTGGACGCCCTTACCGCGGAGCCACCAAACGTACATGAACACGTATACAACTTAACAAGTGCCCCCTACACCAAAGTACTTCAGATATAAATTAATATTTATAAATTAATATGTAAAATATCTCAAAATAGTAAAAAACTAAAAACGTAAAATAAATGCGACCATTGCCGGAATTTAGTGGAGGCGAGCGGTACTTCCGCCCCGACGTAACGATTTAAAGGGCGCAATTTTATCGTTTAATTTTTATGGAGGCAACTGAATTGTTGCCTGATAACTGCTGACAATTAAAAACAATTTGCAGTGCAGTACGTTTGAATAAAAAAAAGGCGGCGCATGTCTCACCTTCTCCCCTCTACTATACACACACGCATTCATCTGCATAGTAAAGAAAACACAATAATTTTATGCAGGTGTTTTTCTAGAATCTATCGGTAAATATTTTACATTTTTTACGTTTTTGAGTATGTTCCAGTTTTGTAAAAAAAAATCAAGTAGCGATGAAGGTCTGAGTGTATCCTGAAAACAAAATAGTTTGTGCAAACTTTAACAGCAAGTTGTACATATCCAAGCAATAAAAAAAGTTTTAATTAAGAACAAAGTTACAACCTTTGGAAGAGGGAATAGTCTGGGCTGTTAGAACTCTTCCGGAGGCTGCAAATTCGTAAAGAAGCGTTTTTAGGATACGTTCAGACCATCATGGCAACTAGGTTTTTTCCAAAAATTGAATTATTTCCAACGCGACTTTTAACAAGACTACATACATTTTTATGTATACTTTCGTAAGAGAATCAGATTTTGAAGAGAAAAGTTATACAATCTTACATGTGTAAAAAATATACGTGAAGCACCCTTCTTATCTGCGACCCCAGTCGATGAAGTTGAACGTAAACAACCATCACTCCTTAAATATCCACACAATATTGCAACCAAATATCTCAGTTAATGGCGGAGATTTTAATTGAAGCGTGATAAAATTGTTCCATTTTCGGCAGACTGTAACTCCGTAAAAGAGCAGTTTAGAACATACATACATCTAAACTTTTTAAATTAAAATAGCCTTAACAATAACCCCCTCCCCCCCGAAGTTTGTCCGTATAGTTTTGCAACACCCTGTAAGCATTTTACGAAGACAAGGGGGAGTAAAAAGGGTAGACATTAAAACTAGTTAATTCTGTAGATTTATTGGCGTATTCTTAGAAATAAACCCTAAAATTCGTTTGGACTTTGAAGAACATGCGCAATAACAAGTTTCTTATCTAACATAGTTTTGCAGAAAAAAGTATATGTTATGACATACCAACCAACAATTAACTTACCACGACAGTGGGGTGTATTGCAAAAATGCAGTAACAATAAATGTTTTTTTTTAAGTTTTTCCATAGTTGACGAGGCTGATTTTTCAATCTACCTCCCTTAGGTGGATTCGAACCACCAACCTTTGGTTTACGAGTTATGCAGCTAGAGGACTCGACCACCGCTCATCGGTGACAATAAATAATTAAATTAATCAATAGCTACCATGGAAACAATGAAAAAAATTATGGTCAGTTCTATTTTACGAGCACCTCAAGCACGAGTTCAGGCAAGTACAGAATTTTTCCGGATATTTTAATTTTAGGTACCGAGCGAAAACAAAACCGCGTATGATATATGAGGGTTACATGTGCGTGTCTGTAAACCGAGCGAAGGGTTCAGGACCTTGGATAAGTTTAAGAGCCAATATTCACGACCACGTGTGGCCGGCAGCAAATATGTAATATTTTATGCTACATGTTCGGTTACGCAACTCGGATCCCGCCCGTTTCCAGCATTGTTTCATGGCGCCTACAACTCCCGCGAGAACCTGTATAGCAAATTTACATCTCGTATTCATTATTCCATAAATCTATAGCGGTTATTAACTACGCGCACCAAACCCGATTTAGTAATATTTATCTGCATGTGAAACATTTACGTAGGTTAAACTGCAGGTAATAAAATATTGCTGCATGTTCGCAAATCGGTTGCCGCTATTTAGGTGATTTTTATGTTTCATCCTTCTAATTCGATTTTATGTGATGCCAAGAGATATATAAATATAAATCCGAATAAAAATATTATTTATCTTTAAGATTTCCACACAAATTGACCATACTGCCTAATTGCAGTGGCGGTTCGTCCTATTAGGCAGGGTAGGCAGTGCCTACACATAACTTTACAAAAACAAATCAAATTCTAACTTTCAATAAAAAAAGTTACTTTTACACAGTTTTTACTGTTTGGCACCAGCGCTAACATTACAAATTAGGCACCAAATGAATAGACCGTCGCTTTTAAACACAGTTTCGCTACGTGAAAAGACCGAGCTTATCGAGCCGATGATTCCAGCTATCAATCAATCTATTATTCTTTATACGTTTTCATGAACATTGATACAAATAATGCAATGATCAGATGAGCAGATGTAAAGAAATATTAGGGATTTCAGAACGCAATAAGCACGGCAAAGGCACGGCCTCTGTAGTACTTAACTTGCGCCGGTCGGCGGCAGTTACTTGCAGCGTGCAGCTGGTGTGTTTATTTATTTCATACGTAGTTTGCAAATTTGCAGTAAATATAGAAATTCTCGTTGAGCAGCTTTTAAAAGAAAAATTTAATGGATACTCTTATGAAAAACAAATAAAAATAAAAAATCATAAGCGATGTACTTCAAAATACTAGCGTCTAGCCTCTTGGGCTTACAGCCGATCCTACCTCACATGACTTGCGTACCTCCTCTGCATGCAGCTGGAATGTGTGTAAACCACAAGTTCGTAGTGGCACAGATGGATATGCGGGTGTGTTCGGGTGTAGTACTTTCTTACTGCATAAGTAGTTGTGGGGTCAAATCTCGGTTGGGAACAAATTTTTTTTTTATTTTATAGTATTTTTTAAAACACTGTTGTTGTGTTTTGCTGCTTACGCGAGGTTATTTGTTAAGAGCAGTTATATTTTTAAAGAAAAAATACGAAGACAAATTTGCATTCACTCACTGATTGACGGCATACTAATACTCAAGTCTGGTAATAAATTAAAAAAAAGGATTTGTTGTTTTCTATTGAATGCAATTTATTAGCAATAAAAAACCGGCTTTAACAATGCAAATCTCGATGTAAATATCAAAATCGCACATATGCGAGCTGTAAGGGGGCAAGGGGCTAGACGCTAGTCTTCAAAATGACTAGGGCCGTTACAGATAGACAGTAGGAAGAAATATTTTATTTTGTCCGCATAAATAATATTTTGATTGTAGTATTTTTGTTATACAAATGTTTTATAAAAAAATGAACTTCGTGAACTTAGTTGAGTTACCTTATAAATAAAATTCTAGTATAATAAACTTTTTATTGATAAAGTTGTTGAATGAAGAAACATTCAAAACGAAAACAATTGTAAGACTGGTTACATTTTATTGCTACAGACTAATTATATTAAAGTGTCTACGCGTAATTGGTGATCACGAGTTTGGCTGAATAAGAAAACAAAAGAACATGTTTCTCTGAGTAAGTTGGGGTGTGATAGGGAAAACTCTAGATATAATATCAAGAATTATATGTTTACAATTACAGCAGAAGCAATGAATAATGCGAACTGGTGCATAATCTTTTGATGTGTCACACTCATAAAATAAATAATTAAATTACAATGAGAAACTTATTAAATTACAACATTAAAACAGATAGGGATAAAATAATATGATTAACCCTCCATCCCACGGGTACGTTGAAACTCATACGATCCAAGCGGTTGGGTCAGTAAGACCCCCAAATTTTGAATATTTATTTTGATAAATTCCGTTTATTTCAATTTTTTTTTTAATTTGCTACTTGCATTGGTTTGTTTTACACTGATTAAGAAAAAACTATTTTGAGGAAAAAAATTAAAAAAAAATGGGTAAGGTAAATATTCGAAAACTATACTAATGTGTGACATACAATAATGAATTAAAAAGGAAAACACGAAAATATGTTGAGGATAATTTCGATGCACAAAATATAGAAGCGTCAATTTTACAATGAAAGTCAGCGTATAGCTTCAGCAAACAACAAATCTGCGAAATAGATGGCACTAGGAAGTCGGGTAGTTACCCTAAGCATAGATTAATAAAGGAGTTATTAATCTATGCCCTAAGTAAAACAGCTACAACTTAAAACACGTGCCATGGAATACCCTAGAAACGTTTCAGATACATAATTAGCATAAAACCAGCATTATAATTAAGATTGAAAAAATTTAGGTCGGCACAAAAAGTAACGCGAATACACGGGTTGGGTCTAATAGCCTAAAACCCTTATTTTTTGGAAACGATAAAAGCTAAAAATGTAAAAACTAGGTGAACACATTTCTGCGTTAGGATTAGGAAGGTACTGAGAAGCCCAATAATTTACAGATAACAATAAAATAAATATTAAAAAAATAAAATTCTGTTGGGTCTCTCAGACCCAACCTGTTTGATGGATCGTTAAATGATAAGACAGGTATATGTATGAGTATAAAACAGTTTGAAAAATAATATTTAAATTCAAAAAATATTGTTTTAATGAAATCTTATGCCAAGATAAAATACCGAAAGGATGTCTAATTTAAGTCACAAAAGCTGTGAAAAACAGAACGCTATATAAAACAAAACAAAACGTAAAAAATTTAAACAAGCAGCTAGCAGTTTGTTACAGAATAACAGTAAAACACTACCGGAACAAAACCTCGGAGAAAAAAATCCCGATAAAACGCCGAAAAGTCTCGAATTCAAGCAGGGTTGGGCATGTAAAGTATTACATGTAAAATGTACTCGTTATACATGGCTATTCTGCATGTAGAATATTAAGCTCTTTTTCTGCATGTTCTACGTGCAGAATAATACCGATGCAAAATGAGACAGTTCAACGTGAAAAAAGAAATTTTAGTGTCGGTGTATTCTTGGTAGAGGGGCGGGCCGCTATAGGGATCTTTCGCACTCCACACCGGAGTCCTAAGCCCCTCTTCAGCTGAAAAAGGATGATAAAGATAGGTTAGAGCAAGGAATTTCAATAAGTGATGATTTCCGTGGATATTGCTGTCCTAGTATTTACCTTGTGGGCCAGGAAAACCACGGAAAAACCTGAGCCAGAATAACCGGCGGAGCCGGGAACCGAACCCAGGGCCTCCCGAATGAAAGGCGAACGCGTTAACCGCGCAGCCACCTTTCTCGGTTTTAAACGCAAATGAACACAACATATACAACTCAATAAGTGTTCCTCCTACACCGAAATAAAATAATTAATATTGATAAATTAAAATTTAAAATATCTCAAAATAGTAAAAATAAAAATGTAAAATAATTGCGACCAGTGTCGGAATTATGGTGGAGGCGAGCGGTACTTTCACCCTATACGTAAGGATTTAAAGGACGCAAACTTATTGTTTAATTTTTAGAAGAGCCAACTGATTTTGTCGTTTTATAACTGCTGACAGTTAAAACATTTTGCAGTGCGGTACGTTTGAACAGAGAAAGGGCGGCGCGTTCGTACCGATGAATAGAGTCACATGTCTCGCCCGCCTCTACTATGCACACACGCGTTCATCTGCATAGTTAAGTAGACACAATCATTTTATGCGGGTGTGTTTCTAGAAGCTATAGTTACATATTTTACATATTTAACATACTTTACATGTATAATATGTAGAAAAAAGTAGAAATATCAGTTTTATTTAACATTTTCTACATATTCTACGTATTTTACACTTATCTACGTGTGATGTAGAAAATAATATTCCATATGTAAAGTTATATCTCTGAATTCAAGTAACAAAAGTTTTGATAAAAATAAAACTGAGGAAACGGAAAAAAGTAAAAAAGTACAAGATTTCCATAGAAAAGCTCCAAAACAGCTAAAACGGGACTCAAGAAGAAAAACACAGAACTGCTGCCCTGTAAAAATTCGAGGAAACACCTTTGGTTTTATTTTACATCCAACACACTGTTGGCTTGCATTCCTTTAATATTTTATGGTTAAAATCTTAGATATTTACTTTTTCTTACGACACTACTATGAAATATTCTCATTCACAGTAACTTCTTTCTCCCGTCGCTATTTTGTTAGGTCTGCTTTCCTTAAAACCTTTTTACTCGAGGGTGTATTTCTTACGTCCTTTCCTTCCAATTTTTCTAGACACTTTTCGTATGTGTTCTTGTCGATATCAGTTTTACCATTTCAAATTTTAGTGCGATACTTATAGAATGCTACAAAAATATGATATATTTTATAGCGTAAAGGAAGGCAGATTAAAAAATTTAATTGGGGTGTTCCTAGGACCTACGAGATGTTTTTGTAGATAAGAAAGTAATGAATTTTTAATGGAATTTCTTGAAGAGATTTTCGTCGACTTGGAAAATGATTTTTCCAGCGACTCTTTACAATATTTCGATACTTTTTTTAAAATTTGTCAACAAGGTATACATGTGAGCACAAACAAGAACCACTTCTAATTCTTCACTACATTTGTAAATTTCAAAGAAAACAACATTTTAAATCATTTGCTCAAGGATATGTGTTGCACATACAAATTTAAGTTTGAACCAGCGCAATTCTTCCAAATAAGCTGAAAGCTCGAAGCCGGCGAAACACAAATAGACAAAGCATTTCGTTAAATAAACCAGAGACACTGCAAATAACTGTCAAATAAAAAACCTTGTCAAAATGCAAAGTTTCTCGTGGCACCTGTGTGGCGAGCAGGCGGTCGACGACCCACGAGATGAGCGCGGATAGACCAGGAATTATTGAATTTTCGAGGACACGTAAGGCTCCAGTTCCATGTGAATAAAGCGCTTTATTTGCCGTGTATGTAATAGTTGCGACCAGACTTGCCGCCAATATTCCAGTTCGTTTGGATTCAACTCAAATAACGTATTCATGGGTCTCCACTCTACAATGACTACTCTATCGTGCAAACCTTTGCCGATCACCGAACTGATACCTGATATTTAGAAATAGAAACGATGGAACGAGTTCAACTGGTTATTATATACACCTATAATCAACAACAGTCCGTCTAGCGTTAAAAACACTCACAACTTGCGCAAAAAAAATTTTATTTTCACAAGTACGCCGCTTTTTAGGCCGCGGGTGGTTGGTTCGGGTTCCATTGTTAAAAAACTTTTGCGTAGTGAGCGCCACTAGCAAAAAATCCTCTATTAAATGAATATCGGTAGTTCATGCATGCAAATTAGGTTTATGAGTTAATTTGGCATAAAAAAACGAGGTTATTGTTTTAATTAGTGATGGCCCACGAAACGCTACGGCTAGGAATTTTATCTAGAATTTCACGGTCTATGTGATAAAAAGTTCTGAAATTTTATTATTTACTTGTTAATATTTATGATACACTAAGTGGGTAGGTAGATTGAATTGTAACGACATATATAATTTTGTTAAACATATTAAATTACACTACAACTATTTCTTTAATTAAATTTTCTAATTTTTATATTCTGAAGCAACAGAAACAAGTTAAACTTTTATTTGAAAACGTATACGAGATTTAATTTAAGATGGTTCACAAAGTTTTAAATTTAAGCAAAGCATACATTGCCAGAGGACGTATATAGCAGATTTGGAAGTTTCTATTTAGTTTTCAAGCACACTAGTATATTATTAGTAGCTATTTTAAGGCGGGAGCGTACAAATGACCTTCTTGTTCGCCGGACCAAACTCACCCCCACAGCAGGTACAACAAAAATAAAAATTTAATTTCAAACCAACATTGTTTCTTCTTCAACTTTATAATTTTCTTCTCTCATTTGCCATTACGTAAGAGTTGCCGATATATACAAAAATATTTCGAATAAAAATTTCTTGGATCAAAAACCTCTTTCCTTATTTCTTCTTATTTTACGAAACTAATTCCTTTTTCTGTCTAGAATATGGAAATCAAGACAAACGGTAAAGAATCCAATAGGAAGGAAGTTCAAGTTCTGGTAGTAGTAGTAGTAGTAGTAGTAGTAGTGTCACAAGCAGGGCCGGATTAGCCATTAAGCAGAGTAAGCAGCTGCTTACAGCAGCAAATTTGCAGGGGCGACAAAATAAAAAATTTAAAATACAAGTGACTGTCGTTTAGGTGAAAAATTACTTTTACTAAGCACGTTGTGCAACGCACCTTTAAAAACTATTGTTTTATAACATCCACACATATATTTAGACATGCTTCAAAGGCGCCGATAAAAGAATATATCCAGTCTTTCTTTATCGCTTTCCCAGTGGGCGCAGCTACACGTTTCTATAGGTATCAAAATAGCGCCAGACAATAAAGTCGTCCGTAAAAATAGCGCTTGCAAAATGTCGCCGGTTAAATATGTCGTCCCCTAAAATAGCGCCTATCAATAATACCGCCCCAGGCAATGTCGTCGGCTAAAATAGCGCCTGAATATATAGTGCCTATCAATAATATCGCCTGAAATAATAGCGCTAGTAAAATAGCGCCCTCAAGAATAGCGCCGTCAAAAATGACGCGAGCAAAAATAGTACCCGTAAAAATGTTGCTTGTCGACAAAAATAGCGCCTATCGATAATATCGCCAGGCAATAATGTCATCGGCTAAAATAACGCCTATCAATAATATCGTCGACAAAATCAGCGCCAGTGAAATAGCGCGCTCAAAAATAGTGCCAACAAAAATAGCGCCGTCAAAGATAGTGCTCCAAAAATGTCGCAGGCAAATAATAATGTTGTGGGCTAAAATACCGCCTGCTAAAATAGTGCCTATCAATAATATCGCCGGCAAAAACAGCGGCGTCAAAAATGTCGCCGACGAAAATAGCGCCTATCAATAATATCGCCAAGAAATAATGTCGTCGGTTAAAATAGGGCCTGTTAAAATAGTGCCTATCAATATCGCCGGCGAAAATAGCGCTGGCAAAAATGTCGCGAGCAAATATACTTAACGCCCGTAAAAATGTCGCCGAAAGAAATAGCGTCGTCAAAAATGTCGTCGGCAAAAATACTCCAAACGGACGCCATGAGAAACATATCCGTACAAATACTTTGCATTTTGATTAAAGTTTAATTTAAGATTTACACAAAATAAATCAAACTTCCATCAAACTGCAAAGTATTTGCACGGCTATGTTTCTCATGTTTCTCAATTGTGTGTCGCTATTTTTGTCGGCGACATATTTGACGGCGCTATTTGCACGGGGCGCTAATTTCAATGATGTGATATTTGGCGGTGCTATTATTAGTGTATGCCCGTTTCTATAGCGCCCCACCCTGTAGCGATTAATGCGTGCAACACTTTTGATGCTAAATTTTGCAAAAGATTTCGCAGATATTTACAAATTTTTTAAGAAAAACAAAATTAAATAAGTTTGTTTTGTCGATTTTTATTCCAATTTAGGTACGCAAACTAAGTTTTATATAACACGAAATTCTGTATTGAAGTAAATTTAACATTGTATCGGCCTTCTTAAAGAGCGGTCGGTATAAATAGATGGATACTTTTTATTGTATCTGGTAAAATTTCATTTATAATATAAATTTCGGTAGATATTCTATAATTGGCTTCCTTCACATATGCATGTCGTTCAGTCAGGGTTGTAACTTTACACATAGAAAACTATTTTCTACATTACACGTAAAAAAGTGTGTAGAATACGTCGAATAATATGTAGAATATGTACGTTAAATAAAACTAATATATTTACCTTTTTTTACATATTATACATGTAAAGTATGTAGAATATGTAAAATATGTACAGATAGATTCCAGAAAAACATCTGCATAAAATTATTGTGTTAACTTTACTATGTAGATGAACGCGTGTGTGCGTAGTAGACGGGGGGAAGGGGGTGAGACATATGACTATAAAACGGTATGAACTTTTCTCTATTCAAACGTACCGCACTGCAAAATGTTTTTAATTGTCGGCAGTTATTAAACGACAGTTGGCTCCATAAAAAAATATACAATGAAATTGCGCTTTTTAAATAATTACGTCTGAGGCGGAAGTACCACCCGCCCTCGCCATTAACTCCGCCACTGGTCGCAATTATTTTACCTTTTTAGTTTTTTACTATTTCTTACACTTATTAAGTTGTATACGTGTTTATTTACGTTTAAAATCGAGAAAGGTGGCTTCGCGGTAAGCGCGTTCACCTTTTATTTAAGAGACCTGTGTTCGATTCCCAGGCCCGGCCGGCTGTATTGCATCCGGTTTTTACGTGATTTTCCTGAACCCCAAAGTAAATACTGGGACAGTACTATCCGCAGAAATCACCCCTTATCCAAATTCCTTGCTCTAACCCATCCTCACCATCTTTTCTCGGCTAGGACTCGAGTGCGGAGTCTAAAAGACCTCCATAGCGGCCGCCCCTTCGCGTAGAATACACCGACAATGAGATTTCTTTTTTTTTACGTTTAAACTGTCTGATTTTGCATTAGTATTATTCTACATGTAGAATATGTAGAAAAAGGACTTATTATTCTACATGTAAAATAACCATGTATAATAAGTATATTTTACATGTAATATTCTACATGCCCAACCCTGATTTTAGTTCACTGATGTAAGAAAACATTTTTCCGCCAATTTATACACAACCTGTATATAAGTAAAGTCTTCGGAATTTGACGTTCTTATTTACGATGCTAGGGGAAACCAACTGTTGTGGATAACTTGCATTTGGCGTGTTTAAACTCGTCTAATGTTAGTGTGTGTTCCGGTGTATATTAAACATGGATAATTGGCCAGATAATTAACGTGTGCCCACGGTGGAAATCTTTTTGGCGACAAAGTCAATTGTGCACAGACAAAGAAATTTTCTGTTACGAGATGTACAACGACATGACAGAATTTCTGCACATAACACAATTTTAAGACGAGTTAATAAACTGCCTCTTAGTGGTAGTGTATTGAATATTTTTTTTTGGTTCTATACGTTTGGTTCGTACATAGGAAAAAGTAAAGAAATGCTGCGACACCAAGCTCCAACAAGATGAAAGATGAATATTTCAATAGAAAACTGCCAAACTAGGATAAGGTTGCGTCCTATGGCCACTAAGGTATCCCGATCTTATTCCCTATTTAAATATTTCAGAGTATTTGTTTAAAACCTATAATTTTTATGTTCTTCGATACGCCATTTAAGAGCTCAATGGCGGTATTATGGAGAAAATTAGGAGGATCACGCTTTATTGCACAATTTCAAACCAAAGTTGCAATAATGTACCGAATATTAAAATATAATAGTTTGCAAATAATGTAGAAACAATACAGTGCATTGAGTAATGTTGCTTATCTCATCAAAAATTAAACAATCGCATAGCTATAACAAACTGCCGGTTATAACAAACTAAATGATTCGGTCTAGCCAACAATAATTTATTCATATGAATATACAAAAATAGTAGTTCGTTCCAACAATCTTGCAAATAATAGTCACGCAATGTGCAACAAAGAGATGAACTCGTTAATGGTAGAAGTACTTGGGAATAAAATTAGAAGTACATGAAAGTATACGGAAGAACTGGGAAGAATGTGGAAATTTAAATGTTACTGTGGAAATTTAAATGTTACTGTGTGGAAATACACGTATAAACGTAAGGCTGGTCTAATTTTTCTTGTTTCTCAAAAAATCTAATTTTCTTTAACATATATATTCCCTAACATAAAAAAAAACACTTATTGTATTGCTGTTCCAAATACGGTTGCATCAATAAACCACACACATACAAAGAACTGATTAACATTTTACTACCTATGCATATAAAGGCATGCTACCTGCTTTGATTACTTTGTTGATAGTAACTTTGTAATAATTATCATAAAGGCTTTACGATGTAATGGAAATATTAAGTTGCAAAATACTGAAAGAGCAACAGTTACAATTTCTTTTGTACACTACATAGCTGTACACTTCTACACCGTAAGCAATTGCATTTAAACAGCAATTCGTGACGCACAACACAGCACAGCAATACCTCTTTGTGATAATGAAAAGCAAATGCAGCAAAATATCAGTCGTAAAATATAACTCACGTAAGCCGGTAACCGCCACAATATTTAGTTTCATCTAATCTCGCAGCCATAATCCTGTTCTAATGTCAATCACCTCTTAGGTTAGGTGGACGCCATCTGCATAGAGATACGACCCTCCTCCTCCGCCTCCTCCTTCGTGACCAACCTCTGCACTGGCAAACTACTTCTGATTTGCAAATTCCAGTACTTACCTGCAACAGAAAAGCGAATTAGCATTCAGATCAGACGCAACTATCAAAACTTGCATATTGTATTATTGTATGCAAAGATCACTCATAGATAAACAATTGGCAGTCCCCAGACATATTTTCGTTGGCGAATTATTTTGGCCCGCATGATGTATACTTAATAAGGACTGTTTAAATTTAGCCAGTGAGTAATGCGGACGTGATAATTTTTTTTAAATTGACAAAAAATACTTTAATCCCTGTATGCAAATGAACTAAAAACATGAAACCATTGATGATAAGGCAATAATAATCCGAGTTATTCAATTGCAGTGTAAGCCGGCTATAACGCAATTCTACAAAATAATGTTCATTGTATCTGAACAACAGAACCTGCAGGCTACTCCTCGCGCTTTTTAAAAATAATAAATAAGCTACTTAAGTTGTTAGTATAGCGAACCGTGGATCGAAGTCCTAGTTGTATGAATTTTACATAGAGATCGCTTTAATTCTATATAAATCGATTTTGACAAATTTGTTCGCCAAAATTAGGGAGGGGAGAAATTTAATTCCCCTAAATATTGCGGCACCTAAAAATTAAGTTCTGAATCTCATTCTACTATTATTCATGAACTATTTAGTCTAAACAGAAGTTTTATTAATTAATCCTGATCTGTTAACTCGTTTTTAAGTAAATAGGCGTTAAAGCAGAAAATTTACAAGCACTGTAGCGGCAGCCAGTTTAAAGCTAGATTGCTCGGAAAAAGCTTCAGATTTGTCTTAACGCCCTCTATCATGTTCTGAAATTCCGTTTGTGAAAGAAATCGTACTTAAAAACATGTGTAACTTTCGCTTCCTGTTCCGGTTTGTAAAATAAAACATAACAGCTCTAGAACTTTTCGTTGTGCCTAAGTATAACAAATTTCATTACAGTCGGTGCAATAGTTCCTGAGATGTATCGTGACGCACACGCGCACATACAAGCACGCGAGCCCCGTCTTTAGCAACAAAGAATATATTACTAAAACACGGCCTATAAACACATTGTCTTGCCAAAATTCAGCCGATAAACTGTGTCGAGATGTAAAAGCCCGCCGGTTTGTTATGGTGAGACAGTTACGGATTTAGCGTAGATTATTAATGTAACAGGGATTCGTAGGTTGTTTACGTTATACCTATATGTACACCAAATCGATATACTTGAGTAGCACTGTACGTGAAAAATTGTTATTTCTATTTTTTCAGGGTTTATTAATGGCGGTTTTATAAAAAGTTTCCTAAATTTATTCATTTGGTTCTGTATTTTAAAACTATTACTAAAAGAAAACTTCCTGACAAGAGAGAGATTTATTAGTTTATGTCTAATTTTGATCTTGCCTACTGGAAATTGGGAAAAAATCTTGAAACCGTCCCTGTGCATCAATAAAGATCCCGAGGGAAGTTTTTAAATTGTTTTGCAATAACCAATTAAGATGCATTTAAGGTTGGCATTAAGCATGCATTCATCACTTATTTTGGAAATCGATTTATTACTCATTGTTTTGCAACACCTATGAAAATTTTGTGTAGGTATATTTTACGTGCTCAAATTGTAAAAATTGCGACGCCGAATATGGAAGTAATTGTAAATTAGCACTTATCAATGACAGGAAATTTAACTTCAGCCCCTCTACATTTTTACTTTCAATTGCTTTTAGTATAGGAATCGATTATTGTGATCGATAAATTTTCGATTCTATGACTTTACTTTAAGGAACACAATTAAAAAAAATATGTCTGTATCTGTGTAATGTTCCATATTTCAAGAACTATTTGACTGAAAATTCATCGGGTTCAAAAGTTTTGTAAAACCATCCGGAACAGAAAATGGAAGTTAAGACATGTTTTTTAGATATCACTTGCACTCAAAACAGAATATTAGTATAGTGTCTGATACAGAGCCAATCCGATGCGGCCATTACAGCCTACCTCCCTCTTTACTTTAAAGTGGCGGCACCTAGCGTAAACGGTATCCGCCACGTCCCTCGTCGGGCCGGATTGAGATATAAGCTCAATCAAATCTCTACTGATTCTGCAGATCAGTGCCCGAGCTGAAAACGCAGCGCACCTGTCAAACCGTACCAAGACGGTCTTAGCCTGCATAGGCTTACCACTGCCACCACGAGTTCTACACCGTGACCAAGACGGAGGTTGCTATTCCCCCGTGGGCTTGGACTTGGTCCGGGGTACTCGTCAAAGTCACTGTTTCGACTTTTCGGAGCAAGCACTTGCCGAACGCATTGCTGCCCTTACTAGTTCAGCCTACTCGCAATCCTTAGTACTGGTCGACTACGCACCGCCCAGATTAGTCGGTAGCCGGTCTGATACGACCGGTATCTTACTTAACATCGTCGGGTGTACATAAGCAGAACCCTCTGGATCGACACCTTGACAGTGAACATGAGCAGGCAAAGTACATCTCACCCCTAGGGCCCAAGTCAGCAGTCGCGTCACTCCTTCCTGGAACTGACCTTCACCTGCCTAAATCTCGGCCTCCAACCACCCAGTATATTGCCTAGACAAATTTATAACCGCTGGGAATCACCTCGATGTAGTGACTGGGACGCAGGCAAATTTAGAGCCACGGCCAGGGAACGGGAATCCCGTTAACGAGGACGCGCTGCCGCTAAGGCGTTAGGTACCCATACTAAGGGCTAGCAACACCTCACCTCGTGAAATCACCCACCCAGTTCTCCATGGTCCCAACTAAGGTAAACCTTGAACCTCTCCAAAGAGAGGTGGACGTACCAAGTTGAAATCGCCGAAAGAACCGGATATATATTTTTTTAAATTTAATTTTAATACCGATTTACTCAAAACTATTTATTGCAAAAGAACACTGTTCAGTGTTCTATTCACTCTGAAGATACAAACTGCAATGCCTTGCGACACGTTAGTTTGTATGGGTTCACAAACAGCTAACAGGCATAAGCCCATTAAGTATTATTGTCCTGGCAAACAAAATACATTAAGATCAAATCCTTGTCCGCCCCAAGAATTAAATAATCCAAGGACACGGCCCTGTTTAGGCAGACAGGACCTACGAACAAATATTGCTCAAACTTGTAGAGCAAATGCTTGTAAAGGCAGACAAGCTACAGGGCGGTCCTTACCCGATTATGCTGGGTGCAGTTCCTAAATGACGACGCGGTCTAAGCCAAAAGTAAATTGCAATATTGACACTTCGAGAAACCGCGAAAGCCTCAAAGAATATAAGACAATTCTAATGTTATTTAGTACCTTAGTGTTTCTCAAAATGAAGTACGCAAAGAAAACCTAGGGGTACGTCTTCGGAAAATTTTGTTTGACATACGTAGCACAACAGTTGGTACAATGTGTATTTTTACAATTCTCTTAATAATGGTATACACTGTAAAAGGGAGGGGGGGGGGGTATTTTCTAGGAGTAAAGATGTAAACACACCCTTAAAATAGAAGCAATTTTACCTTGTAGTTAGTGTAAATAAGGAATTACCTAATATTATAGGTAGTTATATGTAATAATATGTCGGTCTACACCTTGCAGATTTTACCATCAATTTTGTTTTGTGTAAAGTTACCGAAAACAAGTATTTAAACGTTGTGGGGTTGGGATTTTACCTCGATGAGCGTCAATATTCAAAGTTAATGGGTAGGAAAAGTAATAAATTTCCTTAAAATAATTTTTGGCCAAGCGATAATAATATTTGCATATTATGTTGCCCAAAATTTTACTAAAGCGCGTATTTCTAAACATTGTTAGTGCCAACTTCTAAACTTTTAAAAAACGAAATGTGTGCCGAGCACGCAAGTTCTAAGTAAAACTTCTTAACGTGTTCTGACTGAAACTGATTTTGAATTCTATGATTTAACACAAAACAAATACGATTACAGTTTCAAATCTGGTATTCAAGTCATTTTCCAAATATTAATTTAGAAAGTCCAAACAAACAGAAATAGACCTTTGCATAAAAGAGGGACTAAAATGCAGCAGTGAATGCATTTGTAAAAAAAATTTATATGTATGTAATTTTTATATGTATACAGCTTCACGCACTATACGGCTTATTCGTAGAAAGTGCGCGGCGTTTATATAAAAAAATTCAAACCATCATCATACCATATTATATCTATTTTTTGCTTTAAAATAATTCTCAAACTTTATTCCTAATTTTGCTCGCTGCATGTATATGTGAAAATCTACAAAGTTTGTCGCTTATTAGAAAGTTTACTATTTCGAAAACACAAACTCATATTCGTAATTTGAGCAAAAAATAATTTTTTTCGAAAATTAAAATAAAATCCTAGCGCGGATGTATTCTGCTTTTAAACAGAAAAAATCAAGTTGACATACCAATTAGTTCTCGAGATATTACGTTATATTTGTATTTTTTTTTATTAGTTATGTTAGGGATACATTTATCTTAGTATATAATTTTCTTTATGTTTTAAGTATTCAATAATATGACTTTGTATTGTAGCTTTTAAATGTAAGTTTTGTCTTAATAAATACACGTAATATTCCATTGGCGTAACTAATTGAGAATTTGGGTCAAGATACGACTCCGGCCAAGGGGTGCAGGATACATAAATAACCCGGCTTAAGTAAAGGGGCGTAAACGCATGTGCTCTGAACTGGGGTAGATCGGCAGATTGGTTTTGCATGTAGAGTGGTTTAGCATGCTTTTGTTTTGCTCTGCATGGAAACTGTGTGATTTACCTGTAAAATAATCTAGTGCACTAGTGGTTAATTAGTAGATGATCAGTATACTGTTCTGGTATGCAGCTACGGTGATCTGTGTTGTTTGGAAGGTGAGAGCTCTCGAGTTTTGGCCAGGTGTACTTGTACAAGTGTGGTTAACCACGGGCTGGCGAAAGGAATTGCTAATCAAGGCCTAAAAACCTTGGATCCTGTGGCACGATAAGCGCTATGCAATTCCTGCTGTGCCACTTGACATAGGCGGTTTGGCGATCCACCCCTATTGACCCTTTCGGGGGTGCAGCAGTGCAAACTGGTTTACAGGTGTTAATTTGTATATTAACAAGAAAGATTAATTGCCCAATGGCATGTAACCTGGAAGTAATTACCATTGAGATGTAGCCAATCAAAGTGTGATTAGATGTTAGAAGTCCTGTGAATTATCCATTCTGCCAAGGCGTGAGGGGTGGGCCCCCCGGTGAGTTAAACAACAGTAGATCAGATAGCGACAGATGGTGAGTCTTTTTCTTTGTTTCATGTTTCTACATGTGACGCCGTTTCTTTGCGACCCTTGTCGGTCATTGGCGCCTGCACGACTCAATTCCAACACTCCACCCCCGGTTACAAGGAATGTGTGAAGCTGGGCTTATGTAAAAACGATCTTGGGTTGAACTAGCCTCATACGTGTCTTTGTTGTTTACCAAGGAAATTAGTAATCAAAAATTAGCTCTCCTAACAGTTAGAAAGTTCGGTACCTGTCAAAATTGTCGTAAATGGACATTTTGTATAGAAAATAACGTACTTAACAAGAATGTGTCGCTATTATCTAGTTGTAAGCAAAAAAAAAGAATTTTATAAAGAAAGCGACTTTTACCGTTGATCGAATTTACATGGAAATTTCAGTAATCTCTAATTTACTTTCCTATGCAAATGTTGTTAATGTTTCAAATATCAATATTCAAATTGAAAAGGACTATTTTTCAGTTATAAAGTAATTCAATTTTCAATTAAATATATTATAAATCATCTCTTCCTTGATGTGCTCTTCCTAGACCGGGTAATTAAGCAAAGCAATAAAATACACTCGTTTGGAGTTGTGTGATCGGCGTGCAACCCACTTCGTGACCAATTACGTACTGAAATACTGACACACCCATGCTAGAATCTTACTGGTGGGAAAGATAGCCGCGCATCCGTTAAATGACTTCAGTTACAGTGCTCACTTCACTTCAAAAAGTTTGAGAAGCACTGGTTAAGAAGCTAACTCCAACATTAGACTACATCTTGTAGGCTATACTTATAACAGTACGTGTAATAAAGCCCCTCCCCCTCCGAAATATTAACTTTATATAAAAACGGTTCAAAGAAACAATACTAAGAAAATAGAACACTGTAAGGCAACAAAATATTCGAAACTGGTGCAAAAATTTTAAATGGGAAAATGGTCGAGTGACTCCATTCTGCATATAATAAGTTATTGTCTTTTATATTTAATCGCTTCAGGTGATAGATGGTTAAATTAAATTTAAATTTTACAATTAGTAGAAAACCAAATTAATTTTTTGTTTAAAAAAGGCAATACACTTTATTGTTATTGTCAAGTGTGTGTTAAAAAACATAATTTTAATTATTTTTTATGCGTTCGTTAGTTTTAAAAAATCGATTTTGTTTTCTAATAAATCAATCACATTTAACTAACTACCATTTTATTTGAATCGTAAGATTAAAAAAAAAATAGCGAATCATACGCGGATTGAAGAGAGCTTTCAAATGATGTGTCACTGTACCCCCTTCGCAATTTAAAATTCTGTGGGTGGGCGTCATGACGCCACTGTAATGCGATCCGAATATTTTGTTGGCGTAAAATGTGGTATTTTTGGTATTGGTTACGTAACAGTAAGTTTGTTCTCTGCACCAATGCGGTATAAAGGTAACATGAGGATGGGTGAATTTATAGACACACTGTATAGTATAAAAATGTTTTAATCTTAAAACGTAACTATTTTTTAGGTATGTGGCAGGCCAGGCGAAGTGCATCGCCAATTTCTTTCTCATATTAGCGGTTTGATATCAAAGTGTTGTGGCGAATTGTGCCCCCTCCCCCTCTATGGAATCGAGACGCCGTCGCTGAGAAGGGGCGTTGTAAGATGTAGCTTCCGGGTTTGCACCTGAACGCATCATTGAAATCTCCCAACCCTTATGATTATATATATCAGTTAGAAAACTAATATTATTTTGTGTATATTTCCTATCAACAGAAATTTGTTAGGTTATCATAAGGTAATACCAACAACTTGTTAATCACAATTCTGAAAAATCATTTCAAATTTAAAATAAAATCGAGCTAAATTTTTAAATACCAACATGAGTAACCTTAGAGCTTTATTCTCAGAAAAATACACATTAGAACTTCATAAGAAAATGTTTTTCTCGTGTGTTATTGTAACAAAATGAATGAGAGGCCTACAAGGCAGTAAAAAGTCGAAAAACATGAATAATAAATGAATTCAGATTATTTTTTTCTTTACTCGTTCAGAGAATTTTATTCCCCTGTTTTAAACATCTTGTTTTCATTAATATTTTTTTTAATTAGTTTAAAATTTTCGTTTATGTTAATGCAAAATGAATCGAAATAAGCTACCAATGGTTGTTTTTTAATTATTTAGCCATTATTTAAAACCGTCTTTAAAATCATATGTGCAAATATGCAATTTTTAGGATTTTCCTAGCCTATGGTATTGAATAAACAATCACATATAACAACTGACGCTGGTTAAGGTTTTTCTATGGTGCGAGCTGTTGTACGCAAATAATAGGGACTTGCAGCTCTAGGTATTTGGATTCCAAACCTCTCGAGGCGATTTTTTGTACATACCACTGCTTAAAAAATCTCTAATCTCTATTTATGCTCTAGGAAGAAGGAAACTGCAGCTTTAGTTTCGACACCGCACAAAAATCTGACCAGATTCCGCAATCGAACCTGGGTCGACTTACTCAGAGCCATGTACTCGTCTATGTAAGAGGTACTCAAATAAGTATTTAGAACAAATACAGTGTAAAAAATTTTATCATCTACTGTAACTATAAAACGTTTAGGTATTATTATGCATTATTTCAAAATCGTGGTCATTATTTGTCAACAAATATATGTAAAAAGTGACTTGGCCAACAGTTTATTACGCGAACGTTTCATTTGACATTCGCATTTGTCCTACACAAACAAAAAATTAAATTTATTCTAAAAACATATTATATAATTTATTTATTTTTAGTTATGTGATAAGATAATAACTTGGGCTTAAATTCCCATAAAATTACAGTTTTCTTATCTTCCAACAGGCACTTCTCTATATTGCGACGGTATTTCGCGAAATGCGACTAGGAAATGACAAACTTTTACGTAACGAAAAGGAAGTGAACATTTTGTGGGAGTCAGCAGCATGACGACAAGTAAATGATCTTGCAGGCAAGGACGACTCCGAATTCATCTACCATTACCGTCATGTGATCATTATGCATGCAGATATTTTTATTAAGTCTAGACTTGGCCCAGACTAAAGCTATCACATAGCTATAAACTTTATCTAGATTACCACTTAAGGATCGTCCTTGCATATAAGTGTGTTTTTGCTTTTGTTTACGAAATTATTGTCGGTGTGTATTATTAATTAGCATTATTGTCTCATTTTGTTTGCATGCATGCTTTTTACAAAAACAAATAGTGGTAAAATTATACAGCAGTGCTAGGAAATGGAATAAAACACCCACGTTTTATATATAATCTGCATGTAGGATTTCCATTATCTTTAAAGTAAGGATTTTAATGGACCTTGAAATTTGCGATTACACAACCGTACTGTGGTTTAAAATGAACTAATACAGCTGTACATGCCAGATGGATGTTGAATTAATTATAAGTTGAGAAATCTAAAAGAGTAAAAAACCTGCTTATACGTCAACAATTCCCACATTTCAAATCTTAAACTATTTATGATGTGGGCACAGTTAGAGGAAACATATTTAAAAACTATTTTCTGATAAATAGAGTATGAGTATTTCCGAAACTGTCCTACAAAAGAATTTTCAAAATCTGAAACAAATTTGGGTATTTTCTTGCCATGTAAGGGTCTGCTATACATTTTTTAAGCTGTTTTAATATTACTCAAATATTACGTACACGTACAGTTCTTTAATTTAGTTGTGAATGTGGTTACTAAAAAATAAAGCGCGCATTTCAAGCATTTTGCTTACGCAATATTATTGTAAGTAGTAAATGAAACTCTTTTTGTATCTCCACGATTCATGAAAAATGTATTCACTTGACACCACTTTTATTTTGCTTATTTTTTCTAATTTGCAGCTTATTTTACTCCTTAAATCTCTTATATGCCGAATTTTTAAATCACATTGTACAAATCCCCTGATAGACCAAACAAACATCCCTCAGAGAAACACATAATGCGCTCGTGGAATCACCAAGTTCTGTGTTCTACAAAAATCCACACCAAATACTCCAATTTTTCAAAATTTTCATAAATAATGTTCAAATTTTAAATCTTTTCATAAAATCTAATATCGATTTCAAATAATACGCGGAAAGTCCCGTGGATGTTGTAACTTTACAACTAAAATATTATTTTCTACATTACTTTAGAAAAGTGTATATCCACCTTTCTCTGTTTAGAAAAACACGCATGTTTCGAGAAAACATTTAACCCACAAGAGGCAAGAAAAACCGTGGTGCACTACCACTGAAAAATAAAATGTATTTCATCAGCTGGAAAAAACCATAGCCTGAATGTTTCGGAATTCAATGGGGATCGTGTTGACCGACTCTTTGATAAAGAGTGAAATAATTATAGGATAAAGTTACGCGTCTTTGCTATACCTCTAATTAGCGGGATGAAATTAAAGGTTAAATTAATAAAGCGACGCGGAAAAATGAGCAGTGTTGCAATTTTCAGGATAACGCTTTGGTTCATAAAGCTCAAGTTGCAATGGATACCGTGGGAGACTGCAACTATCATTTACTTACCCTACAGATTTAAACGCCAGTAGTTATTTGCTATGATAAATCGGACACAAAGTTCTTTGAGCAACGCTATTTATAGCTACGATGAGAGTTTTTTTGTACCGGTTTCGGATAGTAGAATGCAAAGCGAATACTATCTTGACTGTCGTAGGACATAAAAGGTAAAACGCTACGACCGACCTTGCAAAAAATGTTCCTTATTCCGTAAGGATTTAAAATTTGCAACTTGCCAAAAAAACGTCCCGTGCAAAAAGGCGTTAGACAAACTTTTCGAGTTAGACGTATAGCGAGAAATTCCAAAATTACAAATACATGTGGCAAAAAATTCAAATTGTTTTCTGTGGCCACTCTATATTAAAACATTATTACATTTGTGAAAATACACAGCCCCTTACGGAGCTAAAGTTTTTGAACATACATAAAATTCTAGTTATTTCCAAGTTTTTTGTTATTTACACACTGTCGTATCTGCAAAAGTATTGCGGCTACAAAAAAAGTATTGGTGATAAATTGTAGCTTGATTCGTACAGATTCAAACTAACACAAATAATATAAACACAGAGAGTTACAAATAACTCGAATCTATAACATAGCTATTACCGTATGTAAGAGTCACGAGTTCTCGCTGCCTTTCGCTTGCCGGGCTCTCCCTTCGCTGATGATTTAGTAGGATGACATCAGGCAGCCGACTTGCAAGACGATTACATTCAAATATTTAATATTGTTGGTGTTAGCAATTCTACTTCTTCATCTAGACAATATGCAGTTATTTTATTTAAAATAACAACAAGATCAAAGCAAATTTTTAATTTGGCGTAAGAGCCGTTGTGAAAGTTATACCAGTGCAAATAACATAGAAGTACTGTGTGAAAAACATCAAGAGTCTGCATCAAATTTAACAGTGGTGTAATTTTTAGAGGCAGATGAAGAAGTTGCATTGCGGAAAAATGTTTTTGATATTAACAAAAAACATCTTCTGACCCTACTGCATCTTTGCAGTTAAATGTAACCTTATGCTATGTCGTTTCAAGTATAATTACATTCTGTGGATGAAGAAGACGTGGAATTGCTACTACACACAATATTAAACATTTGAATATAAACGTCTCGTTCGTCTGCTGCCTGATGCCAACTAGTACCCTCGAGAACTCGTGACTCATACATGCGGTAGCAGCTATGCTGTAGATTCCAGTTATTTATAAATCTAATTATATTATTTGTGATTACTACACTTTGCAAAATTATGTAATTTAAAGCGTCAGAATCAAGCCACAATTTATGACCATGCATTTTTTTTCTAGCCGCAATACTTAAGCAGATATGACAGTGTTAACGGCAAAAAACTTGAAAATAATTAGATTTTTGTGTAGGTTCCAAGTGAAAAAATCGCATTTCAAAAAATTTAGCTGCGTAAGGAGCCGTGTATTTATAAAAATGTAATATTTTTTAATTCAAAGGGAATAAAAAACGGTTGAAATTTTTGGCACGCGTATTTGAAATATTGAAATTTCTCGCTGTACTCGAAAATTTTGTACAACGCCCTTTTGCGCTGGATGATTTTTTGACAACTTGCAGATTTTAAATCCTTAAGGCATAAGGAATTTTTTGCAAAATCGTAGCTTTTTAACCTCAAAGTGCCCACAAGCTTCCTTTTTAAGCGACTATTTCAGCCGCTAGCACTATATTAGGATTCTTTTCTGTAGGATTAATGGAGATGCGCAAAAACGGTGAATAAATGCAAATATGCTGCATTTTTTTAGTACAACTTGCTTTCTTCATAGTTGACTAGCTTCGTACAGAGAAACAAAATACTGTAAGTTTTTTCTAGACGACCGAAAAACTTGAAGAGCAACTCACCAATTTACAACTGGCTTTGATCGAATGGAAAGCTAGAATTGGTCCAAGTCGCCGTTTCTTTACTAATGATGTCACTTATCGCGGAGTTTTAGTAAACAACTTGAATTTCGCGTACATCCAACACATTTTCTATAAAACCAAATTGCATTTTAGCATTTCCGCACATAAACTGTCTGTGTGGATGCGACTCATTAAAATTTCACACAACAACAAACTTATTCTTTCAGTTTCTGCACTGAACTGAACAAACAAAAACTATTAGTAGCGCAGAGAATATTAATAAAACTTTTTAACATGCAAATGGGTTGGAGTCGCTATAAGTGGCAAATGTTGCTAATGGCAATCTGCAGCAGCGTCATGGATTCAGCAGCAACAGCAGAGGATGTAGGAGGAGAGCTGGCCCAAGGTCCGCCATGATGACATAAATGCACACTCTATTGCAATAGATTAGACATGCACGGCTATCCTTGAGGCTCGTTAAGTAGGTGATGGTTCAATTCACGCGTTGCATACGGACGTTGCGACACAGCTGTGCACCTAGTTTGAGATCTAGTGCCTACTTTTACATTACCGTCCGTCGCCGCCGTACACTACCTGACCGCTTACTTCTTCTAATTCAATTCAATTTGAATTGCGTTATTTCTCAACCTACTATTTCGCTATTATTCAAATCGTATAATACGAAAAACATGATCGTGCTTTCTGTTCCGCTTTAAAATTTCTTGGTTCTGACTATTATAATCACCATACGTTTAGTTAGCAAGAAAAACGTGTGTTTTTAAAGATTTGTTGCAGTTGAAACTTTATGACTAATTTTAATGACAGTTGCCACAATGTTTTTTAAATATGCAATTTTATGATATTTGCGCGGAGATAGATCGTAAAATTTCCAGAATATATACTGTATTAATGGGATCTCCCTAATATTTATTCATTTCATAAGCACAATAAAATATTTTCCAACCTGATGCCTACTGACAGCACAAGATTTTATGAAAACTAATTATATTACGATTTTAACCAAAACATGCCATTTGGCATCAAACGATGCAGAAAAATTTTTGAATGTCTGTCTCTGAGTGTAGTCATGTGAGCCGTGGGCAGTTTCAATATAACTTTTCAAATAAATTTGAATTTCATTAATAGTTTTAAACAACCCTTCAAATATTAATGAAACTACCCTGCAATTTGTGCGTCTATAGCTCAAAGTCTAAACTAAATTTTGCTATTACAGGGTGGCCACTTAAAACTGCTTTTCAAATTCCCTTACTTTTCCCTGACTGATAAACTTCAGTTTTCCGTGACTCATTTTTATGGTACGAAAGCCAATTTCAACTGTTTTTTTTAATAAAAATTGCAACTCAACAATAAAATTAGCAAAGTAAACTTAAATTGTTGTATAGCAAATGGAATATTTCAACAAGCATAACAAAATACATCTAAACTTTAGGGAAAAACCTAATGAAATAAATATAAATTTTATAAACATATACCTAGGTATAACAAAATTTTCGTTTTGCAGGCAAAAATAAAAATATTAAAATAATTGCATTTTACAGAATTCTCCCTGACTATTTCGTGAAATTCCCTGACTTTACGTTGAAATTGGTACAATTTCCTGATTTCCCTGACCAAAATTAAAAAATTTTAAATTCCCTGACTTTTCCCGGTTTTCCCTGTTTTCCAGAAAAGTGGCCACCCTGTATTATAGGCGCAGACATGTTATCACCATGGTTGTGCAATGGCCTACACAAGCAAACGTGCAAGGTAGCAGTAGTGAAATGTAAATGTACGTAAACATTTACATTTAGTAGACTTTTTGCATTTCAATTAATGCACTTGTTACTAGCACTACAGCACTTGCCGTTGACTGATTGATAAAAAATAATTATAATAAACTCAAGGCTTCTAGGCATTTTGAAAAATTAAAAAAAAAATAAATCAAATTAAAAAAAATAATGACTAAATTGTTATAAAATAATGACTTCTCTTAATAATAAATGACTAAGTGTTTAATATTACGAACAATAGAGGACATCATTTACTTAAGAAAATTCTATGCATTCTCTAATTCAGTGTCAAACTTTTACATAGCCAACATTTTTTGGTACTCCAATAACACTTTCAGGATATTCGCAAAACTAATTTAAATCAAATATGGTGACAAGCTTTGTCAAACAATTTTCCCATACATGGTGTTTCCAAAATGATAGTAAATATTTAGGGCAGCTACGAGGGGGTAGTCGCGAAAGAAATCTGGTGTAGACGGCATAGGAAATCTTTGGGAAATCCAAGGAAATCCAGGGAAATTCAGGATAACCAGGGAAATCCCGATGAAACCTGATGAAACCCAAGGAATTCAAAGGAAATCCAAAGAATTTAGAGGATATCCTAAGAAAATCCAAGGAAATCCGAAAAAATCCAAGCAATTCCGAGAAAATCTTAAGGAAATCTGAGAAAATCCTGGGGAAATCCAAGAAAATCTCTAGTTATTAGAGAAATTAATCGCTCATTTAAAATTCGGGGCCCTCTCTAAAATTTAATAGTATTTACGCCACTACCCCAAATTGTATATAAAAATGTTCGTTAAAACTCGACTGTGAACGTCATATTTCGCAAATTTTCATCCCTGTCTGCTGCTGTCTGCAAATAAACACATGTACAGTACACAATCAACCAGTCTATTAATAATACGTTTGCATGTACATTTATAAAATAATGCAATGATCAGATGGAAAGAAATAGTAGAAATTTCAGAACGTTTTAAGCATCGAAAAAGCACGGCCTCACTCGGTTCTTTCAATTACTAGCGTCGGTCAGCGGCATTCACGTCCAGCGTGAAGCTATTGAGTGTTTATTTTTTTCATACGTAGTTTGCAAATTTGCAGCAAATATGGAAAATCTCGTAAACCAGCTTTTAAAAGAAAAATTTGAGGGTTACTCTTACGAAATACAAATAGAAATTAAAAAACATGGGCAATGTACTACTAAATTGCTAGGGCCGTTACAGACGGACGGTAGGAAGAAATCTAGATCGTTTAGTACTGAATGCTATAAAAGAATAGACTGGCTGACTGCTAGCAACATTTAAAATAAGTTATTTTGCTGGAATTGCATACTATTGTCATCTACATCTAACCCCTCAAAAGTATGGTCTGAAACAGGATACTCTGATTTAAAGAATCCTTCAGCTGCAATTAAAAGACATGCGTCGACCAAAGAACATTTATCTGCAACTGTTAGATTAAAATTATTTGGCAAATCACCCATTAGTTATCAAATCAAAGTGCATAATAGCAAAGTGAAATTTAATAGGGATTTTATGCGTATATTAATTCATTTAACAACAGGTCTTGGTAAATTGAAGTTGTAATGTTTTTACTTTTTAATTTTAATGTTAATTATTTTTTCCCTATGCCTACTCAAGCTTTGAGCCCACCGAACGCCACTGGTCAAATGGCACCGCATTTTAGGCCGGTGCCTACACTATCAAAGATTTGATAAAAGATCTTTTATAAAAGATTTTATAAAATAGTCTTTTATTCAAAGATTAAAAAAAGATTTGAAAGCTAGTATTACACTACATAAAATATTTTATCACAGTTGTCATCATATGATGGATGAACAACAGCTCTAAGGCTTGTGTGGCTTCAATTAGTTCAATTGTCATAATTTGTGCAATATTAAAAAAACAAAAGACTAAGAGTAAAAAGCAAAACAGACGTGTGTGGGTTAAACCATGGGTTTCGAGACGTGACGATCTGGGTATACATAAAGTGACCATTTATTTTTCATTCAAAAACGGGACGTGTTTTAAAAATTAAATAAAAATCGATAAAAACAAAAAGTATTGTACGAAACAAACTTTATTGGTTTTATTGTGAATAAAATATTAAAGAACACGTTGTTATTATACACCGTGTCCATAAAGTACCCCCCCCCCCCCCCCCCCCAATTAACTTTTGGACGACTTGATTTTTTTCTACAAAAACTGGTGTGCTGTAATGGGAAATTAAATACTATTTTTCAGACCATATTAAAATTTTGTATCATCCTAAATGGCGACTGGGCGCCATTTTGAATTTTTTTTTAATGGGAAGAGGGGTCGAGTGACACCTCACTGGAAAGGTCTTTTAGTTCTGCGTCTGATCCTAGAGTTTCAAAGAAAAATATTTAGCCATAACAAAATGACAATATTTGAAGATAAAGAAGTCTATTTCTAAAAACTAAGAATTAAAGCAAAAGGAAATTAAATTAAGTGTTCGAAATGTTTACCATTCACTTCTTGGCACATAATAAATCGGTTATGAAATTCCTGCCTTACATTTTCATAAGTTTCTGGAGTGATATTTCTGCAAACTTCTGTAATGCGTTGCACGTTGCTCCAGTTCTTCAATTGTTTCTGGACAGCTTTTGTACACTTTCGATTTCAGATATTCCCATAGAAAAAAATCTAAGAAAGTTAAATCTGGGGAGTGGGCCGGCTATTCTACAGGCCCCCGCCTACCAATCCATCTTCCAAGAAAATGTCCGTTGAGAAAGTCAGAAACAGGCCTATAATAATGAGGCGGCGCACCGTCTTGTTGGAACATAACGTTTTTAATATTATTTCAAGCTACCTGAGATATTACTGGGAAAATTTAGTCCAGCAAATAAAAAAGTGGACTACTGGATAAGAAAATCAAAACAATTTTGAACTGAGTGAGTCCATTGGTTTACAATCCGCCATTTTGTTATGGCTCAATGTTTTTCTTTGAAATTCTAGGATCAGACGCAGAACTAAAAGATCTTTCAAATAAGGTGTAACTCAACCCTGGATAAAAAAATCAAAACAATTTTGAATTGAGTGAGTCCATTTGTTTAAAATCCGCCATTTTGTGATGGCTAAATATTTTTCTTTGAAACTCTAGGATCAGACGCACAATTAAAAGACCTTTCAAATGAAGTGTCACTCGACCAACCTTTCTATTTAAAAAAAATCAAAATGGCGCCCAGCCGCCATTTTGAATGATACAAAATTTAATTGTTCTTTAAAAAATAGTATTTAATTTCCCATTAAAGCAAACCAAATATTGTGGTAAAATACTAACTCGTTCAAAAGTTAGTTAGGGGGGGGGGGGGGTACTTTATAGACAGACGGTATTGCTTTTAGTTATTAACATTGCTTTTAGAACAGGCATTGTAATTGAGTCTTTTCAGTCGTCCATATTTTATTTATTAAAAAGAATATCCTCTCTACTGGTGCATTGGTTCCAGACAGACACCATATATATTCAATAATTGTGCGAAAGTGTTTGTGATTTAAATTATTATTTTTAAAGTGGGTAAATAGTTGTTGTGCGTCTGCGAAATGCCAAATGCAATCTTAGCAGATTCCAGCGTCGACTTACGCTTACTACAGAACTAGCGAACATATAGTTTGGTTTGCTGTATAAAAACACTATTGCGGCCTACATTTCAATATGCAAAGGAATAAACACGGACAGTATTGTTTTAATTTTGCATAACGGGACATTTTTGCGTCCCGAGTGATTTCTCGGGGACAACGGGACGATGACTTGAAAAACGGTACTGTCCCGTTGAAAACGGGACGTATGGTCACTTTAGCCATTACTCATATAAACGTTGACGGCTTTGGAGTTCTATTTAAAAGTTAATTTAATTAATTACACTGGATTGCTTAAGTTAATTATTACGTATTCGCAGTATGACTAGATTTTACGATGGCATAAATCAACAACAGAGATAAGTAATTTAAAATTTCATGGATAATCAGACTCTTATCTACATAACTTACATAAACTTGACTACAAAGTTGTTAGTTATTGTTAATATTTTTAATTTATGTTTGCACTGCTTTTGATAAAAACCGTTAAGAATTTATGCAAATTATAAATTTTTGTTGGTTTTGGTTTTCAGCTAAATTTAATAATGTGATTAATACGATTGAAGCGGTGCATAATAATTGCATACATTAATTAAAGTTTATCAAAGGTGTTATTGTTGTACCAATATTTTTAATGATTGTGCCTAAAAGTGCACACACGTAAGTCAAAGCAAACAAAGCTTGAGACGTGATGCATTTTATTTGAGTATCCGTGAGAAGGAAGGTCACCTAATCGAATAAACAGAATTTCGCCAACAAAGGGCACTGAACGCTACACGTGACGAAGTAGATTTAATCAGAAGTTGTAAACATTTTAACATTTTTTAAATTGCCTTTAGTGTAATACGTCTAAATTATGGAACGAACTCACGAATTGTCCGTGATCTCTTGTTTGTCGACTAAAATTGGCGGTGTTCGTCATCCGTTTCTCCCTTTTTTCTTTTTTTTTAAAGGAAATCGATACACAAAGGTCGTGTAAGGCACAGCTTAGCGAAAAAGCAAACGAATCAGCCGTACTAAATTGCGTACCGCATACGCACGACCTAACCTCTTTTCAATTCGAAACCGCCGATGAATTCTAAACTAGTGCCTGGTCAAGACATTTTGATTGCTTGAAGGGTGAGGCACCTGGGAAAGTTAAACTGGAATAAAAGAGGGAAAAGAAAACGGAACAAAGTCTACTTTCCAAAACAAATAAATTTATTACTAAGCTAGATGCGTGTTTTCTAAACATTTGTAGCAAAATATATTAGATTTTTTTTTAAATAAGTGGTAGTTGTTGGAAATTTGTTCGGAAAAGGTTGCGGAACAAACATGAAAAGGAATATTTTTTGAAGAAGCCATTTAGGGGAAAAATCCAAACAACGTGAATGTCAAAATTTCCAAATGTGCCTTGAGAGTAGGTGATGGGCCTTAACAACAGAAAGAGACCAACGATAAACAAATGCAAAAAATAAGAAGAGATGGCATAATCGAAGGAAAATTTTCCGTTTATTTATATATAATAATAACAGAAAAGTGTAATAATTCTATAATAAAAGAGCAGACTTCGGAATACACCTTCTTCCAATTTGAAATTTTAGGGTGTCAGTGGGGGGACGTAAGTCACTATAGTTATCGTGTACTCCGCCCCCAGCCACTCCCACTTTAAAATTTCAAACAGCGCATATTTATTATGACGGATTAAGAAAGACAACACCTTTTTTAGCATGTCTTCGTAAAAAAAAGTGCTAGGTTAGAGGGGAAAGTTTTTATATTTCCCTTTGAAGCTTGAAAAATTAAATATTATATTATCGGTGTGACTGGGAGCGAGTAGACCTCATAACTATAGTGACTTACGTCCCGCTGTGTACTGACTGACACCCTACAATTTCAAATTTATAACTTGAAAGACACCGGAGATTATCACATCCGAACTTTTCGCGCGGGCACCCTATCATAGGCCAAGCAACAATATTATAATACAGTGCGAGCGTAAAGTCTGGAACTAATTCGATAAAATTGAAACTGGCGGTATTTTCAAAAAATCCTCGCCAACCTTACTTATTATAAGCGTACCTTTTCTGATAGTTGTCATTTTTCGATCGTCTTTTGTTTTTGAACTATGACGTCGTCGACAATGTTTTAAATAGCACCCCATATGTTTGCTGGCATATTTGGATAGAGGTTAAATTTTCCGAATTGGGCCATATGTCAAAGTTATGACATTAATACATGTTTCATTTAAAATAAGAAATCTGGGATTATTTCCATTCAAACCGAAATGTCAAAATTTGAAATTTACATCAAATAATTGCAATTTATCACGTATGTGTTTATTACTCACTCCAAATATATTTAAATTAATAAATAAAGAACAAAAAAGAGAAATTTCTCGTCTGCACCCATATCTGAAGATTATAGAAATAAAACAATAGTATATTATCTTGTTATTATTAAGTATATTATTATTGTATTATTATTAAATTACACTACTTTATCAATCTTTCTTGTTGCTTTGTACTTGCATGGGTTAGTTTTCATCAGGATGCAAAAAATCGCGGTTTTTATAAAAGGAATCAACTAATCAATGTAATTGATTTAAATTGATTTTTTTCTAATCGTTTTTTTTATTACCCCGTTTTATTAAATTTAAAAAAAAACTCTGTCAACTTGCGCAAACTAATAACGTATTATCTGTAGTTGTTTTTGTTTTATTATTTTAATAACAAGTGTAACGTAATGTATAACATACCACATACATAATCACAAAATTGCATCTAAGCAGTTCTATCATCTTTCTCCCACCCCACTTACCCTGGTTCAGCGCATAGTAGTTATACAGCGGGTCACCTCCTTACTCCAACCCCGTGTGCACTTTGCCGCGTCTGTGGCCTGCCATTATTAGTAAAAACAACCCAGGGAACATAAACAGTAACATTCCATCGTGTACACAATAAAAGAGTTTTTCTACTTCCATCTTTAAAATGCCATTTATCGCATATGTTTCCATGACGCTAAGTGACCTTTTAAACGCACCTAGACAAGCCGTGACTTTGTGCGCTTTAGTCACGGGCTGAAGTTAGCTGTAGGTTTTTAATCGCAAAAATCAATTGAAAATCAACTGAAAATCAAGTTAGTCGTCACTTGTCATCAATCTGTCAAAATAATTAATATTGCTCAAGATAATGAAATAATTTCCAAATTTTAGTATTTTTGTGATGGTCGTAGAAAAAGTATAGTATGCAATTCGTTTTATAAACTTCTCTAGACACTCGTTTTAATAAACACTCGCTCCGCTCGTGCCTAATAAAACTCGTGACTAAAATGCAGTTTCTAAAACTTGTTGCATAATATACTATTTTCTACTTCCATCTTTAAAATGCCATTTAACGCATATGTTTCCATGACGCTAAGTGACCTTTTAAACACACCTAGACAAGCCGTGACTTTGTGCGCTTTAGTGACGGGCTGAAGTTAGCTCTAGGTTTATTAATAGCAAAAATTGAAACTTAAAATCAAGTTAGTTGTCACTTGTCATCAATCTGTCAGAATAACCCGACGCGACGCGACAACAGACCAAGTCTCCAAATTTTAGTATTTTTGTGATGGTCGTAGAAAAAGTATAGTATGCAATTCGTTTAATAAACTTCTCTGGACACTCGTTTTAATAAACACTCGCTCCGCTCGTGCCTAATAAAACTCGTGACTAAAATGCCGTTTATAAAACTTGCTGCATAGTATACTATTAAATATCAACAGTCATTAAAAACTGATCGTATTTTTTTTATACTGTGTGCATGCTGGAATGCTACTGTTAAGGCACCCTGCAATGTTTTTGGCAATAATTATAGTAGGCGCACAGGGTACCTCGGTGTGAACCAATAACAGAGCTGTATTAGTCATGACTGCCCTAAGTGTGTAAGGAATGGTAATACGCTCCCGGCCCTTTACATTATTGAGCAGAATATTGTATTTATGTATGATTTTGTGCAGCAGTAAAAATTATTTTATGATGTATGCGGTTGAAATAAAGTATATAATTGTTTAACACTTTTATGTAATGCAATTCTATTCTAAGCTTACTAAAAAATTAATGACATTATTATATTAATTAAAAAATTTCACACGAAAACGACACCCCACTCAAAACCCACCCAATTTAAATCACTCATTTTTTATACAAATAGTTTGATTTAAATCACGATTTAAATCAACTTGATTTAAATCACCGCACTTTGTTTTTTATATGTTATACCATATATTATCATATAATACAGCTCAATAAATTTTGGGAAACCCTGCTGTATCTTTTTATTTGATTTCTAGTTACACTGCAGTTTTGATTATTGAGTTTAACCATTTTGTTGTTGTATACTAGGTACCAAATATAATTTTTAATACATAAGCATGTTTTTAATAACAAAACCTCTAATGTATTAAACTCTCGGAATACCAGGGTGAATTTAATAAATTAGTTCCTGTTCATAAGAATGAAAAAAGCTAAAGTGTGAATTTCGAGTGGACTTTCCCATACTAAATCATACATACTTATGGTATTTGGAAAAGTGTAAATTTTATAATTATAACCTTCTATTCCATTCATCCTAATTCATAGTAAGCGCCACAGTAAAATTAAAACTTTCAAAAAAAAACAAATTCTAGCCAATACTAGATACTAATACTTGCCGTTGCCGTATTTGCAAAAGTGTAACATTTAATAATTATAACGTTGTACAGTTCAGCGATCATTAAGATTTCTAAGAAAACAAGCAGCGGGTATTTGAATTTTCAATAGCCTGTTCAACTGGTTTCCGTACCGTAACTCTACTCATACAAGCAGCGACTACCTGCACCACCAAAGCAAGGTAAGCGCCAGTCAGCGCGCCTATCGGCGGATTACAAATTACGCTGCGGATGTCGGACAAAAATGGCTATTAGCTTTATTTGAGAAGTTATCAAAAATATGCAAAGAATGAAAAATATATTTTTTAACTAGCTAATTGATAGGCGTCGTTAAAATCACGTAAATGTCAGAAAAAGCATTGTTGATAATAAAAAGCATCGCTTTTTTTTTCTCAATTTTTAAAATAGTTGAAAAGTTTAGCAAATCCTAATAAAGTAAATTAAATAAACTATTAAACTGATAAAAGTTTATAACGATCGGCGTTTGCGTTTTTGAATAAATAATTAATCAATTTCAAATTTTTCAAAAGTTCCTGGAAGGCGTCAGAGTAAATCTTGGGAGATAAGTAAAAACACAAATTTGTAGTTCAATGCAAGCTCTATCGGCTCAGAAAGTTTAAAACAAATCGTGTATACAGTTTTTGAGAATTTAATTTTTGAAAATTTTCAAAACTTTGCGATATTTGTCGGATTTTCAAAATTAATTTTATTTCATCGTATACTACCTAGGAAGGGCTCTCAAACAAGTGGTAGCTGATCTCGATCAGACAACTACTTTTTAAGTAAATAGGCGTTAAAGTTGAGATTTTCAGAAAGCTGTAGCGGCCGCCATTTTGAAGCTAGAGTTTGGTAAAAATGTTTTCAATTTGCCTTAAGTTCTTCTCTCAGATTTCGTGCTCAAATTTTCAAAATTTCGTTTTTTGAAAAAAACGTTACAAAAAAACATGTCTAACTTCCGTTTCCGGTTTTGGTTTTTTCTGGAAATCTTAACTAGAACTACAATTTTCAATATACCTCTTGATTTAAAATTTCATCAAAATCGGTCCAGTACTTTTCGTCTGTAGAAGCGTCAACCACCCACCTACACACCCACCCACATGCACACCCACAAACAGGCATTTTTAAAAACCATTTTTTGGGTTCCTTGCGCCCCAATACGTGTATGTCCGTTAAAATCTAGATTTCGAAAATGTTCTGTGTGCATAGAGAAAGAAGGGTTGAAAAATGAAGTATTTTAAAACAAACAGATTAAAAGCAAAACAAAATCATATTCCATTATTTTCCTATACTTGACTATAGTTTGTAATTTCACTGGTTTACAAACGTGGTTTCCTAGAAGCTCTTACGAGCGCTTTTCCAGGTAACCCCTTTTCTGAATTTTCTGCAAGTACTCTTCTTTAATGATGCTCTACTTTTTGTCCACATTTTTAACTAATTTTGATTAACCCCAAGAGCTATCGAACACTTTTCAATTTAAACAAATAGCTTTCCATGTATTCTTTCTAATCCTGCTCCTACAAATTTGCTCTCGGGAGCCAAACGATGAAGAATTAAAATTTTCCATTAAAGTGCATGAAAAAAGAAGGCGATGCATCTGCTGTCCAGCATCCTTCGCCGAGGTGAACCTATTCAGTTTCTAACAAGGTAAGAAATATAAAAGATTATCATGTGCAATCGTCCTGACGTGTTGTGGTTTCCTTCAGGCCGTCGACGGGGTCAGAACTAAATTGGATGCATTTGCTTCACCGGTTTGCCTTGGTGGACCGGCCCGCTACACGTGGCTGGCCGATGCAACTAGCAACGACCTACGGATTTCGCATTAGAAACAGGTTTGATGATGCAAATTGCATACGCTATACAAGTTTATTTTAGTTGTCGCGGTGTTTAGACTGCTCTCTGATTTTATGATTTTGCCTTTCTTGGCTTGATATATTTATTTTTTACTCGTTCGGTCTGGATTTTTTTGCAGAGGGCCAGCCAGCACATGTTTTCGCATCTTGCTCTCCTCGAGAATATATGATTTATGACGACCACATAATACATGGCTAAAATATTTTATTAGTTTCTAGTCTGTATCAAGCTGCAGCGTTCCTAGCCGAAAGATTCGATATCAAAACGGAGACGGTAATAAACAGGAAATAAAACAACATAGTACCTACTTTAACTGAAGGGTCAATAAACCTAGTCGCAAGAACTTGCACAATAATTTAAAAGAAATGTAATCTCAAATGAATTTGGTAACCAATAAAAACACTTTAACAAATAACAATCAATGGTAACTATTATTATGATACACCTTGATGCATCGAATTGCTGTAGGCATTAACAAACCCTTTTCCTCCCGCTTAATAGCCGAATTACCTACTCCAAAGTTTAATGTTAATGTAGTACAAGGGCTTAGTAGTAGAGGGACCTAGATAAATTTAAACTCGTATTTTTTAAACTCAAACAATACCATGTGGTGTTGTGAAGGGGGGAATTTAAAACTAGTGTCCCTTAAGAACTTTTTTTAAAATAGGTATACCCAAATTGTACCATGCCTTTATCATTATCAACACCGTAATAATATTACGAATGGATTTAAAAATCGCTTATTTTTAATGAGCATGGTAGCATCTAACCCAAGAATTCGTAATATTGCATTTTGATATACAGACATTCATTTCCTACCTGCAAGTAATGCAATAATGTTGAGACAACCTTATAATGGGCGTAAATTTTAAAGGGATAAAAATAATATCTGTTAACCAAGCGCGTGTAGAGTAATTTAAGGGTTAATTATAAATATAATATAATCAGAAATTGTAGAAGATTTAGGGATACTTTGAAAAAATATTACATTTTTTATTCTTTACAATTTAGAAACGCCGAAATTTTAAGAATTAGTGATGGGCATAATCGAATGATTTTCATAATCGAATGATTGTCATTCGCACGAAGTTGATAATCAAATTACTCATTCGTGTAAACTCAGTCGGATGATTCTATGCGGTAAAAAGCAGTAGAAACGCTCGCCCTTTGCTTTTCGAATGCTTCTGTAAAGAAATTTTCGTTCACAACGTCTTTTCTCTGGCTGCTCGGCAAACCAGCGTAAACAGCTTTGAACAGTAATTTTATTAATTTCATCACACTTCATCGCTAATTCCGGCCTGTTTTTTTTTTGAGTAATATTTCTATAACCCGCGAAAGTGGATACATTTTTCTGTTTTATTATTCAATTATTATTTTTTTGTGAGACCAGGAACAAAAACAATATTGGAATGTTTAAAAAATCAAATCATTCTTATTTGGTCGTCTTCGGTGATTACATAAAAACGCTCGTACACCGTCGACTACTTCGGAATTTAAGATCGAAATTGGAATTTTCTGAATCCTGATGCACATTCATACAGTGATGCACAACTAGTCGTATAGTAGTGGTATGGTTAAAGTGACCATTTATTTTTCATTCAAAAACGGGACGTGTTTTAAAAATTAAATAAAAATCGATAAAAACAAAAAGTATTGTACGAAACAAACTTTATTGGTTTTATTGTGAATAAAATATTAAAGAACACGTTGTTATTATACACCGTGTCCATAAAGTACCCCCCCCCCCCCCCCAATTAACTTTTGGACGACTTGATTTGTTTCTACAAAAACTGGTGTGCTGTAATGGGAAATTAAATACTATTTTTCAGACCATATTAAAATTTTGTATCATCCTAAATGGCGACTGGGCGCCATTTTGAATTTTTTTTTAATGGGAAGAGGGGTCGAGTGACACCTCACTGGAAAGGTCTTTTAGTTCTGCGTCTGATCCTAGAGTTTCAAAGAAAAATATTTAGCCATAACAAAATGACAATATTTGAAGATAAAGAAGTCTATTTCTAAAAACTAAGAATTAAAGCAAAAGGAAATTAAATTAAGTGTTCGAAATGTTTACCATTCACTTCTTGGCACATAATAAATCGGTTATGAAATTCCTGCCTTACATTTTCATAAGTTTCTGGAGTGATATTTCTGCAAACTTCTGTAATGCGTTGCACGTTGCTCCAGTTCTTCAATTGTTTCTGGACAGCTTTTGTACACTTTCGATTTCAGATATTCCCATAGAAAAAAATCTAAGAAAGTTAAATCTGGGGAGTGGGCCGGCTATTCTACAGGCCCCCGCCTACCAATCCATCTTCCAAGAAAATGTCCGTTGAGAAAGTCAGAAACAGGCCTATAATAATGAGGCGGCGCACCGTCCTGTTGGAACATAACGTTTTTAATATTATTTCAAGCTACCTGAGATATTACTGGGAAAATTTAGTCCAGCAAATAAAAAAGTGGACTACTGGATAAGAAAATCAAAACAATTTTGAACTGAGTGAGTCCATTGGTTTACAATCCGCCATTTTGTTATGGCTCAATGTTTTTCTTTGAAATTCTAGGATCAGACGCAGAACTAAAAGATCTTTCAAATAAGGTGTAACTCAACCCTGGATAAAAAAATCAAAACAATTTTGAATTGAGTGAGTCCATTTGTTTAAAATCCGCCATTTTGTGATGGCTAAATATTTTTCTTTGAAACTCTAGGATCAGACGCACAATTAAAAGACCTTTCAAATGAAGTGTCACTCGACCAACCTTTCTATTTAAAAAAAATCAAAATGGCGCCCAGCCGCCATTTTGAATGATACAAAATTTAATTGTTCTTTAAAAAATAGTATTTAATTTCCCATTAAAGCAAACCAAATATTGTGGTAAAATACTAACTCGTTCAAAAGTTAGTTAGGGGGGGGGGGGGGGGTACTTTATAGACAGACGGTATTGCTTTTAGTTATTAACATTGCTTTTAGAACAGGCATTGTAATTGAGTCTTTTCAGTCGTCCATATTTTATTTATTAAAAAGAATATCCTCTCTACTGGTGCATTGGTTCCAGACAGACACCATATATATTCAATAATTGTGCGAAAGTGTTTGTGATTTAAATTATTATTTTTAAAGTGGGTAAATAGTTGTTGTGCGTCTGCGAAATGCCAAATGCAATCTTAGCAGATTCCAGCGTCGACTTACGCTTACTACAGAACTAGCGAACATATAGTTTGGTTTGCTGTATAAAAACACTATTGCGGCCTACATTTCAATATGCAAAGGAATAAACACGGACAGTATTGTTTTAATTTTGCATAACGGGACATTTTTGCGTCCCGAGTGATTTCTCGGGGACAACGGGACGATGACTTGAAAAACGGTACTGTCCCGTTGAAAACGGGACGTATGGTCACTTTAGGTATGGTGGACAGTGGCTACGCTTTATGTGACCTCGGGCTTGCTGCTTAGTAGCTTAAGCATAATCTTGTTTATTTACGTACACCAAATAAACTTCAGACTTCTCATTTAAAAGTAAACCAACATTAATTTCTTACAGTATTTTAAATTTTATTTCATATCACTGCTAATTGCGGCCTATTTTTTTGAGCAATATTTCTTTATACCGCGAAAGTTGATAAATATTTTTGCTATTAATCAACTATTTCTTTTAAACGAGACCAGGGACAAAAACATCTGTTGGTTAGAACTATTTTATAAAATCTTCAGGCAATAACCCTGCAACATGAAAATTCTGCAAAAAAATTTGAAGAATTTAAGAGAGCATTTACTTCGGTTGCATCCCATCTAAATACGAGAAAATGAATATTATTTTAAATATTAACAAATTGTTATATTTTCATATTTTTTTTTATTATTTAGACTTTTTAGAGCAACATTAAAATTTTAATTCAGGACTCCGCGTTGGAATAACCACGAAAAACATACAGTCCTGTGTTTGCTATTCGAAATATCAATCAATAATATAAAATGTTCAATTTAAAACATTTTTATCTGGTTGTGATTTCACGGCTAAGCTAAACACGCCGCTAAGGCGTATTTGTGTAATCGCATTCCGGAAATTCTATCTCGAATTAGTGCATTCGCATCATAATTTCATAATAGAATACCACGACGGGTGGCGTGATCGTATCATGTAAAATCATTCGAATGGTTTTCTCTATTTGCATATCTTGAGACATTTCGATAATCGAACGGTTCGATAATATTCATTCGAAAAATCCAATCACTATTAGGGATAAAAAATTGTTTTGGATACTTAATTCATTTTTGATGTTAGCTTAAAATGTTCAACAACTAAGAACAGAACTAAGCAGTTTAAATTAAGTTTGTAAGATTTTTACAACCACAAGGGTATTGCACGATCGAGTAGGATTACAAAATGTAATTTGTTATCGTTGTTATGCTAGCCGCCTTCCCACAATGTGTAGATACAAGATTCAAAGAGCGTGAAACAATTTACTAGAATGTATTAATGCAACACAAGGTTACTCAGTTACCTGTTTTGGTTCACTGCGAATCTAGTTTTAGAGACCGTTAACCTTTCTCTCGGCAAAAGATACTTGAAAACTTCTAAATTTAGGCGTTAGAAATCTATTATTTATGGTCTATGTTACCAAGTCCAAAAAGATGTTGCATTTTGTTTAGGGGCTTCTAGTCGAGAACGTGGTCTCGTTCTTCTCTTTAAGGAGATGTAATGGAAAGTTTCGCTGCCCATTTTAAGTAATTTAATGAAACGATAACCCTCTATTATCCTCATTTTTATTCCAGGCGGCCGCCTAGACTTAGATTAGATAAGTACGAGTTACCTTGTTTGTTTCTTTTTACAAAGCAGAACTTGGAGCACAAAAAGGTAATAAATCCAGCCTACTTCTTTGTCTTTTGACCTCTGACGTGTTGTACGCTTTTGGTCGATTCAAAAAGGCATTTTATTACCTCTTCACCTTCTCGTTTGTCCTATCCATTCTTTTAGAGCCACTCGTCGAACTTTTGCACGTTCGCCTATTATTTTTGTTGGAAATCTTTTTGATCTCCGTTTTGCCGGTTGGTGCTGCACATATAATTATACACTTACATCGGGTGAACGTTTGCTAATTTTGGGGCAAATGCAACACAGCCTATTACCACACAAGTTCGAAATTAGCAGACGGAATGCTGCCTATCAAGCGTGGCGATCTAACAGTGTTATGCAATGTGTCAACCAGGAGTTGATGCTGAAGAATCGTGTTGGCGGTCACTCGATGCCTTTACCAGAGGTGCTAAAAATAGCTTATGGTTCCTACGCAAAGGAATGCTCCGTCTAGTTTTGACAAAAATAAGTTAAGAATTCATTTCTGAATATTTCATTCTTTTGCAAATTTGTTTAGACTAACGAAAAAATTTGCGATTATAAATCAAAACCAACACATTAATAACTTTTCCGTTACAAAACGAAACCTCTAATTTTATGAGTCATAAGTATGTAGTTTTCTAATGTAAGTGGTTTTTCAAGTTGGAGCAAAACGTGACAAAAGGTATTTTAGAAAATTGCTTAGCAAATTACAATCTTGGAATATATATTTTGTAATACAATTACTACCATGTCTTGTGCAATTTTTGGAATTGCAGTTGCAATTCTGCAGTTGTTTTTTGCGGTATTGTATATATCTGCTAAGTAATGATTCCAATTTATATTACAATGGCTGATAAATTACCTACATTAACTACCCAGTACCCAACCATTAAATTATTTTCCAAGGAAATTGGAAAATCTTAGCCAATAATATATAGCTAATTAAAACAACTTTTAACAACCACAACGTAAACGTATAAGGTTAAAATGTACAAAAGTACATTTTAACCTTATACGTATTTCGGCATGTTGTATATAAAATACTTAATTACTTTAACAATATCCATTTATTTTAACCTTATACGTATTTCGGCATGTTATTTAGAAAAACTAAAAGAATTGTTATCCAAAAATAATCAATCAATAAACATTATGTTTTGTTTTAATAATAAGCCCCAGCTCTTCTTCGTTGAAGTGTTATGTTTTGTGCTAACGGAAACGACCAAAAACATTAGTTTTGTCGTGTTATACGTTTTCACCCAAGCATTCGCTGAAAAAAATATCTAGTAAAAATGCAGGAGAAAAAGGTCCGAATAATGTTTCTGATAAAAAGTGACAAAAAAAACTAAAATGACGAATTATGCAATTAGGAACTAAAAAGAGTAGTTTTTAACGAGGCCGATTTTAATTAAATTTGATAAATATAATGATTGAAAAAAGTTTTTCAAAACAAGTTCAAAACTGAAACGAAAATTAAATGCATTTTTTGTACCATCATTTCGGAAAACGATTATTGTTTGCACTGTAAATATATTTGAATTAAAAATATCGGAAGCATTTTTAATTATCTATTTAGAAATACCCATTAGGTATTTTTAAAAAAGTAAACGAATTATTTAAAATATCTTAGATATTTTAATAAAATTTATTTTCCCAATATCTTAGATATTTAAAAATAATTCTATTTCGAAATATCGTAGATGGTCAAAATTTAAATTATACCATAAATTTCGAAATGTTTTAGATATTCAACAATTATTTCTTTATGTTTTAAAATAACTTAGATGTTGTAAAATAGACCAGTATCTAAGATGTTTTAAAATATACCAACATTCAAATAACTAAGTTATGAAAATTGTTTTTTTTTATATCAAAACTATTTCAAAGTAAAATTGTTTTAAGACACCTACAACATATTTATTTATAAAACGTTTTAAAATATCTGTAAAATAAATAAAATTTCTCAAAAGTATCTGTTTTGAGAGAGTTCTAAATAATTAAACTCCAAGTATCCTCAACAAATTTTTAATTATTTATTAGTATCCTAGGAGGTTTTTTCCAATACACTATTAATAGCTAAGATATTTGTTATATAAACGACAAACAACAAAGTTTTAACGTTTAAGACATTTTTAACGTTGTAGAACTACTTCTTGGCAAATTTTATAAACAACTAAAACAATTGAAGAATATTTATAATTATTCAATTTGCAAATACCTTGTAGATATTACTTTTATATTAAAAATAACTAAACTATAGTTAAAAGTTAAGAATATCTAAGATATCGCCAATATGTTTATTTACAAAATTCCGAAGGAAAGTATTTAACAAAAAAAAATACTTTTGCGATTTTAAATTTAAGTACCATAATAAACACAAATAGACTATTGTATCATACTACGAGGGTGTTTTAAAATGATTTTAAATTATCTTTAAGATATTTTTAAATATGAGATTTAAACGTCAAATGTCACAAATATTTTTAAATATTTATGAATATTGAAGATAGTTTGGAATAATTACAAATATCTTAGATAACTTTAATTAAATACAAATATCTGAGATATTTTTATATTATGTAATTTTTTGTTTTTATTTTGCGAAAATCGCGTTAAATAAAAAATAAAACAGCGTTCCTTAGTATACTCTAGAAAATAATCGTCATATGCACATATGAAAATTTTTAACAGGAATGACAGATGATATGCTAAAAAGTCGCATTTTTGACCAAAAATACATTTGTTGTGAGGCTAATTACTTAAAAAAAATACAATAGACTTGGAGTTTCGACACATTCAGCACTACAAAATGCCAGAATTTTTGTCAACTCAAAAATTTAAACAAACTGTCATGTTTTGATAGTTCTATACATTGTACCCTTCTTTCATATTAAGACAATTAAATTGTAATTCAAGAAACCAGTGTTACGTTAATCTCTAGCCGTTTTACATACAAGATATACAAATTTTAAATAGGTTCTAATATTCTCACCTGAGTATTGCAGAAAACCTAAAGACATTTTGAAACTGCCTTAAAGATTTTGTATTGGCTACTGAAACGGCAAATGCGACGTAGTGATTGATAGACATACAGGGTCCTCCAGGAAAGTTTAATTATACGCAAAATTTAGGGGAAATTATATTTTTCCAGGTTTATGTCCCCAGGATTGTTTGGCTAAAAATTTAAACTGTATAATTGTTATTAGCTCTTATTAGTGCCGTTTAGTTAAAACATAATTAAATTACATTTAAAATTGAGCAAAATTCTAAATATATATTAATAAATTCAAGGCGTGTCCTGTTTATCCGCGAGTAATAACAAAGCTTTCTAATGTCTCGGTAGCGACGCGGATAAGGCTGCTGTATTTTAAGTCCCGAGTTATATATTTTTTTCTATTTCTTTGTTATTTATTTAATTTTTAACTGTTTTCATCTTCCTATAACTGATTGTAGAATTGGTGTGAAAATTATATAATTAACAAAAAAAAATTGGCCCTACCCAGGATTAGAACCACGGACTTCTATTTAAAAACAGTAGCCTTAGTCGCTAGCGAGACAATAGAAAATATTGTTTATTTATTAATACTTATTTACATTTTTGCTTAAAATAAAATGTAAAAAATTATTATTTTTTTACCCAACGGCACTAATATAATAACAATAATACAACTTACATTCTTAGCTAAAGTATGCTGGGGACATAAAATCTGGAACAATAGAATTTCCCATGCATTTTGCATATAGTAGTTAAATTTTTTTGGGAAACCCTGTACTATGAGTATGACTGGGAATTTTTTTAAACTTTTCAATAAAATTTTTAATTAAAAATCGATTTTAAATACAAAATCGAAATTACATTATAATCGATTCCGGCCATTGATTGTAAAATTCGATTTTTACAAAAATTGATTATAAAAAAAAATGATTCCAATACTTGATTTATTAAGACCGATTATGAATTAGAACATACTATTTTTGCAGTGCAACACGTTTAACATCCATTATAACCACCGATTTCACAATAGTTTGTTAAACTCAATTTGTTTATTAAAATGTTTCCTTAACCGAAAAATTAACTGTTTTTTTTCTATCATGTTGCAAGTTCACAGCATTTTGTTACTATAATACAATTCTATACTAAAATTAACTAAAAATAACAGATTGTATTCGTGACTATAAAACTACAACCTGACAAGGTACAAACAAAGTAAATCTTTAAACCGTTTTAAAGCAATAGCATCAAAAACGCAAAGTTAAAATCAATTACACAAAAAATGCATTGCAACATCCCAAGTTTGAAATAACAATCTTGTACAAAAAATTGGTTACAAAAAAAATCGATTTTAGTGGACACTAGTTTTCGACCAACTGTGAAGAATCGATGCTAACAAAAATAAATTTAAAATTTTTTAATTTTTTGAAAATCAAGAATCGATCATAAAATAATCGATTTGTCAATTTTGGTATAGATTTTTGTGCCAGTCCCAATAATGTGTAATAAATTACCGATAAAATTTACTATCTACACAACTGATGAAAAATTTAGTTTGACATAAAAATCGCGTAAACTTCTTTTTTCGACGATATCTATTCCTGAACTTTGATTTGAATAACCAATTACCACAATGAATGAATGGATTATTATAGATTGATGTGCCATTTCCGAAACGTGCCCAAACATATTTTTTTAAAGTTAAAAAAAATGGGTGTTTGCGAGTTCCCAGAATTTGTACAGACCAATGATTAATTTATAAAAATTTCTGTAAATTGCCGTTTCATTGCACATTCACTCGAAACCTGCTTCATTAAAAGAAATGTTTATAGAAATTTCTCATTGTATATTATCTCAACTTTTAATTAACATTCAACAAAGAAAATGTACTTCGGCCAGACGTTCGCCTATCAAAAGTCAATAATAATAATAACAGTAGTAATAATAATAACTCAGCCATGATAAAACAAATATAATTAAGAGGTTTTCTACAGGCACAGTTCTTCTGTCAGAATTTCAAGGAACTCCTCGTTTTGAACATTTTTAGAACAGAACATCCACTTGAATTTTGTCAGAGAGGACTTTCAAGTTAACCCGAATAAGCAAACAGATCGGATCGGTTTTTGGTGATCAGCGATCGCTACCCACGCGTGCAGATGCATAGAATACAAGAATCCTAGGCAAACTCAAAACCAGCCAGTACAAGGCTATATAAAATAGGCGAAGCAATAGCTCTAGCATAGCAACAACCGACGTTAGTTTCAAAGAGGTCGTGGCGGCAGAAATTGACGTTACCTCATTCTATGCAAAAAATGCAACGTCTATTCTCCTTGGTTATTAGTTTTAATTGTCACGCGACACTGGTAGTTTTTTTAACGACGTGCAACTAAACATAAATGTTGCAAGTCTGTTATTACTTTGACTACAAAAATTTGATAACTATTCCTAGGAAATGGATTATGCAATGTGTATATATAATCTGGAGTTGATTGAACTATAATTATCTTTAATTTTTGTTATATTAAATAATGGTTAACCACAAAAAAGTAAAAACGATCATACTCAAGAAAAAGCTGGTGTTAACTTCGAGTGGACTTTCCCATACTAGACGTTAATACTTGCCGTATTTGCAAAAATTGTAATTTTTTTGTAACTAGAACGTCGTACAGTTTAGCGACTATTAGATTTCTATGAAAACAATTTATATAGGCAACCCTACGATGACGCATACCGTATAAGAGCAGTAAGAAAGGAACCGTCCGCCCTACACCTGATTAGATGCGCTTCGGATTTCAGACTAAAAATCGATATAAATGGTTTATTTAAAGAGTTATCAAAAATATACTAAGAATTAAAAATTATTTTTTTAAAATAGGCCTATTGATCGTTGGAGTTAAAGTCACGTCACTGCCGGAAAACGCGTTGTTGATATTAAAGAGCATCGGTTTTCTTTTCTTAATTTGTAAAATACTTGAAAAATCTCGTTGGTCCTTATAAATGTCTATTAAACTGACAAAAGTTTGTAACGATCAGCGTTTGCGGTTTTGAATAAAAAGTTATTCAATTTCAAATTTTTCAAAAATTCCTGGAAGGCGCCAGAGTAAAATTTGGGAGATTAGTAAAAAACAAATTTATAGTTTACTGCACGCTCTATCGGCTCAGAAAGCTAAAAAAATCTAGTAGGCAGTTTTTGAAACAAATTTGTCGAAAATTTTAAAAATTTTGAAGTAACGGCATTGCGATCGTTTTCAGAATTTCGAAATTAATTTTCGTATATTTGTTTACTACACACAAAGGGCTCTCGAACAACTTGTAGCTAATCCCGATCAGACAAACACTTTTTGAGTAAATGGGCGTTAAAGTCGAGATTTTCAAACAGTTGTAGTGGCCACCATTTTAAAGCTGCGAGTTCGGTAAAAAAAGTTTTCGGCTTGCTTTAAGTTCTTCTCTTAGATTCTTTAATCAAATTTCCATAATTTGGTTTTGGAAAACGCTACCAAAAAAACATGTTTAACTTCCATTACCGGTTTCGGATTTGTTTGAACAGCGTAACTAGAACTACACTTCTTCTTGATTTAAAATTTCATCAAAATCGGTCCAGTACTTTCGCCGTGGCGTCACAAACCCACCCACAGACCTTTTTTCTAAAAGACTTTCTTGGGTTTCTTGAGCCCCAAAACGTGAATTTCCGTTAAAATTTCTATTTCGAAAATTTTCACGAAATCAATACTTCCCTATACCGAAGGTATAGGAAAGTAAAAAAGGCGAAGCGCTTCGCCTGGACTTTCTCATACTTTAAAAACTTTTAATATTATTTATTTATAAAATATTTTTGAACAACGTTGTAGCCCTAAAATGCAACAGTTTGTACGATCACAATAGTCAACACTGCAGTGCATGGCTCACTCATTAATAAAGGCCGGACTTATATGCACTAAAAAAGTCGAAATATGCAGGCAAGATATGCACCTAAAAATACAAAATTTGCGCTTACATATGCAAATAAAGCATTAAAAAATCACATATCAAAAGCAAAATCATCATGGACTAATTGATTTTCTTTTTCACCTATAAACAATTGTTTTAAAGCCTTCTGCTGCCGGTATTTAGAGAGTTGATATTTCTTAATTCCGCATTTCCGCCCTTTTAAGTAAGTACTGAGTAAAATCAGATAAAAGATGTACAAAGCAATATTTTAGCATTTTTAAGAAAAAGTTAAATTTAAATTTCCTGAAAAACCCGAACAAACTTTAAGTTTTTAAAATTTTCATAACCATATAATTTGAAAAATCTCAAAAATGCAAGAAAATATGCACATATTGCAAAAGATGCAATTAAATGCACAATAAAAATGATATGTTATTTAGAATTATCTAAAACGCAAAGATAACTTTAAATTAATACAAAATCGACTAGCAAAAAATATGCAAATGCATATAAATCCGGCCTTTACTCATTACTCTTACTCCACCTGGAGCTTAGTTTTCTGTTTTCTTACACAGTACTATTGCGTTCCCCTAGGAGTTATTACAATGCCAAATTTCATCCCAATTTGACAACTCGTTTTTATGCGATAAGGCGTTATAGTGAATAATTTTTAAAAAAATCGCCGCATTTTTGTTGATCCGGAAAAAGCGTTGGATTTTCCCTAACGTTTTCTATCAGATAAATTCACAAAATTCAATTACTGAAAGAATGCAACCTAACACGTTTTTAAAAAGTTTATTTAACTATCAATATTTCATATACCCCCACATTCTAAAGTTCATCGAAAGCAGACCATCCGTTCGGAAGTTATGAGGGGCACAATTCTATCCACCCACCCATTAACGGGCATTTTTTAAAAGTCGCTATTTTGAATTCCTGCAGTTTTAGAACATTTCCCTTAAAATCTCGAATTGGAGCATTTTTAGGAAAATCAATACAGGGTGGCCACTTTTCTGGAAAACAGGGAAAACCGGGAAAAGTCAGGGAATTTAGAATTTTTTTATTTTGGCCACGGAAATCAAGCAATTGTATCAATTTCAATGTGAAGTCAGGGAATTTCACGACATAGTCAGGGAAAATTCTGTAAAATGCAATTATTTTAATATTTTTATTATTGCCTGCAAAAAGAAAATTTTGTTACCTAGGTATATGTTTAAAATAATTTATATTTATTTCATTTGGTTTTTCCTTAAAGTTTAGATGTTGTATTTTGTTATGGTTCTTGAAAATTTTCCATTTGCTATAAAGTAATTTAAGTTTACTTTGCTAATTTTTATGTTATGTTACAATTCTTATTTAAAAAAAAACAGTTGAAATTGGGTTTTGTACCATAAAAATGAGTCGGGGAAAACTGAAGTTTATCAGTCGGGGAAGTCGGGGAAAGTCAGAGAATTTCAAAAGCAGTTTTAAGTGGCCATGCTGTAATTGTCAATACCTTCCTACACTGAAAGTAAAAAAAAGTAACTATAATTAACGGTGATAAATATAGAAATATAGAAATATTCGCTTGCCTCTGTATCTTGATAAAATACGCCAATAACACCTAGAAATATTTAACGAACCCGCCTTCCGTGCTAATGGTTCGGGGTTTATTCCAATGGACGTTTTTCCTTTTTTGAATTGTATTCTCTCAATTTCTTAATTTTATTTTCCGATTATCTTAATGCAAAGACTTGTTCTCAATATTTAGTGTTATTTAGATGATTAAAATTAAAAAAAAACTATTATAATACACGCACGCAAACGATGGTCTCCTAATTCTGCACAGTTATAATAGTTAACATAATCATTTATTAATAAGTGTTCTTGTTCTATCATTATTCCTGGCGTAAAAAGAAGTCTACCAACCACCATTCTACGGAAATTGATGAAGTATTGTTTGTAATTAATGTTTAGTTGACTAAAACGCCGCCATGTAACAATAAATGAAAATTCTTTAAAGGGTTTTGAGATCTGATTATTGTAAAATTAATAGTTAGAATTTCTAACCTACTGTAAACTCTTAAAAATATAATTAATACCATTATTTATTTATTGATAGCCATAATTGTAATTTTCAAAAATATAACGTTTGTAACGCAAATTATATTTAAGGAGTTACCAAGAAGAAATTTTCAAAAATGGCTGTGTTTAATTTCAACCTTAAAATTATAGCGGGGTTGGTATCTTGACCCGATGTTGAAATCTCTTGCCCAGGTAGCTATAACAGTGTTATAAATTTCAGCAAGTGCTAATTAAATTTCCTTTAAAGGATACCTGTAAACAGGGCCAGCACATTAAAACCCGTTTCATAAACGTCAAATAAGACAAAAATAGAAGAACTAATTTTAAAAACTATTACAGAAACCAACTGTGCAATAAAAGTGTGAATAAGAAACACTTTATTTGGCAAATGTTTCGAAATGCAGTCATGCCTTTATTGCATCAAATTAAGTTGCAGCAATTGAACATATTTTGTAAAATGCAATGAAACTGTGCAAAATATTTCAATATTTTTTAACAATGAGCATCAACAAAAATAACTAACCCAAAAAAAAATTTTATTGGAAGTTCAAGAATAAAGCTGCGTAAATTTCGATTTAGTTCTGTCTTTGATATCTAGGGTCGCACACATTGACGTCAAAACTGAACTACAAGATAACGTTAACTAGGTATTAGATAAAATAAAAAATACCGCTATAAATTGAAGTTTCACGAGATTAGTCTCTGATTTACGCAAGGAAAAAAATGTGGAGGTCAAAATCGGATCATAGCGTGATCAAATTTGCTTTAAGCCAACTTCGGTACTTTTGGACATAAATTATATACTTTGAATCTAATACTGCCGTGCTTCTTTGCCTTTGAGAATTCTTACGTAAATTACGTTAAAATTACTTCCAGGGATTTCCTTACTTGATCTGGGTTTCTGAAAGTGTACCTTTCTATAATTAGCAATAAATGTCAAGAAACCAAAATTAAATTATTATAATCTACACTTCGCATGCTTGTAGGAAATTGTTAATTTTTGGATTTATATGCGCTTGCAGAAATATCAAAATTTGACTGGAAGTAGTTGAATGTAAAGTGGAAAAAAGTTGGAAAGAGGGGTGGAGATGCGTGGCCATGTCATAGCATTAAGTGCAGTTTAGTCTGTCATTCGACATCCAACTAAAGCTGTAGTTTTCCTCCAACTACTTCGCACAAAATAAACAAAGCTCAAAGCAGGGTCAGATAAAAAAAGAACACATGCACACATAATAGACGCATCCCACATGAGCAAAATCAGCTTTGATTACAAACTAAGCCTTACTAATTGACAAACAACATCGAAATAATTTACCGGCAAGCGACACCCAAAATAAAACTAGAGTAAACAACATGATCAACGTGTTATTATCGAATATTAAATAGAAATGGTGAACGACCTGGTGGAGTTAAAAAAACACATACACATGAACAAGCAGTAGTAATTGAGAAAGAAATCCATTTCCCATTGCGAAAAAATCAGTGAAAACGTCCGGTGCAAGCAGAAATATTGCGCGTCTATTGGTTAATTATACAAAACACGGGTCAAAGGCCACTCCAATTAGATGAAGTGCAACTGGTAATTGTATTAAGTCGCCGTCTGGTCCGTGACGCCGATCGCCAACGATCCATAAGCTCGCCGGATCGAGCAATGCAACTTAACTATTGCAATTTGAGCCCATTGTGGCAAAATTGCAATTTAAGTAGATCCTAATTGAAAACGAGACATTCAAATGGGCGAACATGTTTCACCGCATTGTTATTTATAGAGCACAATCCTCTGAATTTAATTTCAATTCGAGTTCTGGATGAGGGTGGGGCGGCGCGACCTAACCAAATTATTTTGCCGATTTTAGCGCGGAAATTAAAAGCTAATAAACCACGGAATCCAACGTGAACTCTTGCAGGAGTCATCGCAAGAAGTGGCTTCTGCAGAGATAGTACCGGCTAAAATAAACAATAATATTATTGTGCAGTGACGCACGTCGCCGATATCAGCGCCCCTGGCGGCAAGCGGAGGCTTAATGAGGTTATTCACTGCCACACTGGTGCTGTACAATGCTCTTTACTCCTTGTTTATGTGCACGAATTTTCATATAAAAAATTCAATTAAAACAAGCAATATTTTAAATCAAAATACAATTTAACTTGGCTTAACCCAAATTAACGCAACGCTCCTCTGGCGTCATAAATATCGCAATTGGTGGAACAGTATTTTCAATTAATTAATTTTTGTACATTATTTCTCATTACGGTGAAGGATGGGGCGAGCACAAAAAAGCATTTTCACATAAAATATTTCCGTCAATCGTTTTAATCTCGTTTTCGTTCCAGCATTGCCACAAGCAAGCTTTCCATCCATCTCCATTAGCTTCTCCTGCACGGATTGACAATACGGAATATTTTTACCTAACACTAATTTAAATAATGTAATTGAAAAATGCTTTTCTATTTACAGGGAATAAGTAAATTGAAAATTCACGTTATTACCAAACAGAACAAATTGAGCTAACTCAATTTGTTTGAAACAAGTTTTATCAACTAAAAGCTATCTCAATATCGTGCTAACCCAAATGATTTAGAAATGTCCTTAAACGCAAATATTTTCATAAATAACACAACGGGTGATTGCGATTGTTCGATAAAATAAAATAGTGGTGTAAGTTCACGAGTGCTAGTTAAAATGGTAATTCCACGAGCGCGTAGTGGGAGTGGAATTACCTAAATCTTAACTAGCACGAGTTAATTTACACCACAATTCTATCCAAAAAAAATCGTATCGAGTCGTATGCGTCACGTTTTTGACACGTTTTTGATAATAATGAACTAGACGGAAATGATTGGGTGTTTTCGGGAATCGGCGCTCTTAACCATAGTATTGTTTGCTTGTTTTCAAATGTTTTGTAGTGGCGTCCTTTTGTAAATTAAATTTTTTATTTTGACGTTCTTATTTACTGTTGCTGTGAAGTGTTGTAAAAATGGATCTTTTTGGAGAAAAATCGTGAAGTGGTATTTCATAAAAATTTTGAGGGTATGTATGTACATTATTTTGGTCTAAAATTTTAGTTCATATAACCTGTCAAACAAGATACAATTTTAATGTAAATATATATTTATGTTCTTTAATGCATTAGCATGTTGTTATTATATTTATTATAGGTGTAAACTAAAATTTGGGTTGGTCATGATTTGAACTATGATTTAAACACACGCGATTCATGTTGGTTGACATTGACATTGTTATCATCTGCCACCGTCGACGTTTCTCGTATTTTACTTTTTGCTTGTGGACGACAAAGACAATTATTTTTTTAATTCATAAATTATGTAACAATTAAATATACTTCTGGTCAAAGCAATGCAAAACTGTATTAAATAATAACAAATATAGCAAAAAGTCAGTGCACATCAGTTTTAAACGCGTTAATTTAAGACTAAGAGCGATTATCCGAAGCTACTGTGGGTTTAATCACTTACTAAAATAGCACCATGCAGTTTAATCAATATAAAACAAACGCCATTGGTTCGGCAAAGTTAGGCAGGTATTCAATACCAATTTCTGCATTTTCTTATATACACAACAAAACATGGACATTTGAAAAAGGAATACAGTGTAAGTGTTAGCATTATTCAACTATGTCAGGTAAACAGTAAAGGAGGTTAAAGCGAAATGGTGTCCTTTAGATTACATTTAATATAGATTTAGATATGATGTAATTATTTAAAACAAACTCAATGTCGAAATGGTAGCCAAGATGCTAGATCTAGATAGTAGAAAAGCAAGTAACTTGGGGATGTGACAAAAACAGATACAATAACACTAAATAAGAGGCAGAGGCGAAAAAAAGCAGTTGGAAACTAGAGATACAAACAAAAAAAAACTACTAGAGAAGAAAGTAATATAAGAATTAAAACAAAAAAAAAGAAAAAAACTAGGCGAGTAAGTAATTAGGGGGTCGTCAGTAGAAAACAGGTATTGCAGGAGTGATTAAATAGACTATAAAAAGGTAGCAGACTAAGAAGTAATAAGGGAATGAAAACAAAAATTCCACTAGAGAAGTGATTAAGGGATGAGCGTAAGAACATAAAAACAGAGGAGTAGGTAATTAGAGAGATGAGAATGAAAACAAAACACTAGGCAAATAACAATTATTATTGTTTGAGACAAAAAAATATAATAGAGAAATAATTAGGGAAAAAATCCAAGAAAGATGCTAGAGGGGTTAACAATGAAGAGGGAGGGTTGAAACAACTAAAATGTCGATTTTAGGGAAGGGGTAAGCCGTGTTTAAAACCTACTGCCCTTTATCACGCGTAATTCATAACTGCACGTACGTTGGAAATCCTTCACCAATTAAATATTGTTCTCTTTCCACCAAAAACGGTAGTTGCTTTACTGTATTTACATTACTCCACATTATACAGAGCGATTAAATAAAAACGTCGTATTCGCCTTTGAAACAAACCCGCCAGGTCGATGATTAGTTTGCAAATCGTGGATCTATTATAGTTGCGGGGTTTATTATTTTACCGTAATTGCTTATATTTAACATTTGTAACAATTAGCACGTAAGCATGATAAATTATATTGAACATTTATTATTTTCGTTTTACAAACGTCCATGATAAATGTCAGTTGTAAACTGTGACCCATTTAACAAACCTAGTAGAAAAAATATTAAACGGTTGTTTGGTTTAGCGGTAGAGACAAGGACGTGTAATCTCAGTTACAATCTCGTGACAGACCTGTTTCTTTTTAAATTTATATCTTGACATTTCTTGCAACTATCTTATCTTGGCCTATGTCTATAATTTATTTTATTTTTATCTTGTATTTATTATAAAAAAAACTAATTTTTAATTTAATTTAAAAATGTTTTAAGTTGCTTTGTTTAAAACATTTAATGAACAAACGAAATTAAATACCGTTTAGAAAAGTAAGTAAATAAACGTATGTACAAATTAAAAACGTAGTTGCGCCTTGTTGTTTGTTTGTGTTACATTTTTAAGTTTAACTTAAAATCCAATTTTTTTAAACAAACACAAGATAAAAAGTAAAATAAATTATAGACATGGGCCAAGATAAGAAAGTAGTAAGAAATATTTAAAAATTTTAAAAATTAAGAAATAACAGATCTGTCACGGAATTTGAACTGTGGTCGCCCGATTACAAGCCCTCACCTTTACCGCCAAACCAACTAACCGTCTAATATTTTTTTCCATTAAGTGTGTTAAATGGGTCACTGTTTACAACTGACATTTGTCATGCAGGTTTGTAAAATATTTAATAACAAACATTAAAAGTAATTTACCATGCTCACTTGCTAATTGTTATAAATGTTAAATACGAGCAACTGCGGTAAAATAAACCACGCAACTATGATAGTAGCTTCACGATTTGCAAACTAATCATCGACATGGCGTGTTTGTTTCAAAGGCAACTGCGGTAAGTTTTTATTTGATTGCTCTGTAGAAATTACCACTTTTACTTTACCGTAATTTTATCAGAAATGTTTTCCCAGTCGTGGACCATCCCTTCAACCATACTTAAGATAGTTCCACAAATATTCCCCTATTTTTACATACTACTACACATAATCACGTACGTACACATATGTCTTACATAGCCCCAATACTATACACATCTATTTTGTCTGCTATTTATCCCTCATTTCCGATACCATTAAAAATAAATACATGTTTTAAAGATGCATCAACGATATGATATTACAATTAAGTACATCCAAGCAGTTCCAGGGCCAAAACTGTTTATGTTCCTTAAAGCAAGAGTCAGAGCCGTATTATGTATTAGGCACCATATGCACACGCCTAGAGCGGTAATATTTTAAAGGCGAAAATATTTTACGGGCGCCAATGTTTTAGGGGTGAGACATTTTCGGGGCGGCATGTTTTAGGAGGAGCAATATTTTAGGAAGAAGGATATTTTAGGGAGCGAGATATTTTAGGAGGCGGAATATTTTACGGGGCAGAATATTTTAGGGGTGGAATATTTTAAAAGGGACGGCAATGTTTTATGGGCCGGTATTTTAGGGGCCTCAAATATTTTAGAGACAGAAATATTTTAGGGACGGAATATTTTAGAGGCGGGAATATTTTAGAAGCGGCAATTATGTAGAGGCGGCAAAGAAATTGTGTGTGTGTAAGAAAAACGGACAATATGATGCAGCATGCTTTAATCTTTATAATAATACCGAACAAATATAAAATGTAAATAAATGTAGGACTGCATTCAACGGTGAGCCGACTGTCGCGTAGTTGGGTACATTTTCCACAGCGGACGATGCCTAGCAACCCCATGAGGCGCGGTACATGTATGTGTATCTAGTACATACAACTACAGATATACGACCCTTTATACAAAATGTCCGCTCATATTTGGAGACGAAATTAGCGTTAGTTTGGCGCACCAGACCAATTTTAGGGCGCTGATATCGCTATTTGTTTATTACCGTTGAAATGTGTTGGAAACTGTTTTATCGGGAATTTGAGTGCATCTGTCACATCATGAATATAATTTAAGTAGAATTGGCTTTAATATTAATTATTTACGAAAAATTGCGATTTGACAATTAAACATCTCAGATGAAATCGTTAAACATGGCAGATGGCTGTCTAACTTTTGGTTTGAATATGTGCTAAGTAATCTGCTCAATTACAGTCATCTGTGACTTAATTATAAATTGTCATTGTAGCGCCATCTTTCTGCAGATTATTAATCATATAAAACAAGCTGCCGATAGCTCACATATTTACCGTATATCTGTAGTGTTAACCTTATCTGTGATACAACGTAGTAACCCTCCATAGCGGCGTAAACAGTAAGAATTCATTTCGTCGATGTGATGAGGCTTATGAGTAAAAAGGTACATATATTATTAACGGTGCAACGATATGTACCTACCTACAGCAATGTATATCTCGCAACAAAATTTGTACCCAATAACTTATCGTTTTCAAAATATCAATTATCCTTTCTGAATCATTCTGTATCTAAAGCTGAGACTGCCTTTACGATCAATGATCTTGACATAAAAAAATATCCCGCGACCCTTTTGGGAAGCACAAAATATGTGCCTAGGACATGAAAAGTACCTTAACGCGACTCTGCTGATCATTTGATATTTCATTGGTACTCAAGTTAACATGTCACACGTTGCATAAAAATTATCAGTGACTATATCGCGCTTTGCATTTAAAGCCACTTTTTAAATGCGAATGGTAGTCTTCTTTGTCTAGGTTGAAACTGAAATAGCTTTAAAAAGATGCGGGTTTTAACTCAGAATTCCATGATGTGTACAACTCATCTACTTCAAATTTGTAACAAGTCGCACCTTGCACCTATACGCTTGGAGAATTTACTTTGTCCGAATATTATATCTCTCTGATGCATTCCTATTCATTTATTCAGATGTTATCATAACAGTAGTGCGTCATTAGTTTACTTTTGTGCTTAAATTTCTGGTTCGTATCAGTTAATCGTAGTTAATAATTTAATAATACTTAATTAATAATATAAAGGAGTACATAAATGCCCATCTGGTGCAGTAGCGTAATAGAGAGCAGCATAGTCCCCCGTTAAGAAACACTGCCTTTGAAGCCAATGGTCGATGGTGCTCTCCAATACATTATTAATTAGATAGTACTAAATAAATAAGTATAGCTAAATTATAAAAACCAAAAATTAAAGCACAAAATCCAACTTATGACGCGTGCAATTATGACAACGTTTGCAGAAACGAATACGAATGCACGAAAGAGATAGTATTGAGACAAATACAATTCCCTATGTTATCCTTACATGTCACATTCTATGAGACAGTTGGTATTGCCAGGACCTGGCGGCAGTGCGCAGTGACGGTAGAGTCTGTTGTCTGTACGCCGCTGTATACTAAATCTGAAGCCCTTCCCCTGTCTCAGTGTTTAGTAGTAGGAGACCCCCGCCACCAAAGCTCACATATTTAGGTGCTGCTTACAGAAATCACAAATTCGCTTGCTCAATAGCCCGCTACGTTATACCACAGAAATAGAATTCCATAGTGTGCAGTATTCGGCCGCGATACTGTACCAATCTGTTGACACCTCGTTGAGCAAAGACAGCGCTTGAATTCAACAGCTTGCGAAGAGTTGGTGTTAAAGATAGGGAGCTGCGTGCGGTGACTTTAATATACTACTCATATTTCACTAAGTACATCAACCTTATTACCGAAAATTTATTGCATTACACAGTTCGAGATGCCACGGCGGCGGTGGTACGAGATAGACCAAACATTACGTTCTCCGGAATGGGGTCACACTAATTACATGCAACGAATAACAAAAATTGTGCTTATGCGGCCCATGGTGGAAACATCCCTGAACAAAGTCTGAGAACAAATTCGCCGGGGAAAAAATTGATGAAAAATCCCGCCAACGAACATTGGCTGATCAAAAGGCTTCGGTAAAGACATGCTCCAGTAAAAACATTCACAGGAACCCGAATAATAATTTCCGGGAGAAAACAACTACCAAAAACACATTCCCAAACAACAGCACTGCATAATCAGGAAAGAGCTTTCCCTGAAAAAGATACCTCTTATTTCTTGCTATTTGATTTTTAAGATGATTTATATGAATAAGGGCGGATTTCATTTTAGAAATATATGCAAATGTCTAACAAGGTTTCTTTAATGCGGATTTATTAGTTCCAAAAACAGTTGGTTGCATGGCGGAAAACTGCGGATGCCGGTCATACGGTATTCAAAGTTAAGCACTGTCCGCTCTGGTCCCCACTCGGATGGGTGACCAATATAGGGGTATATCTGCAACCAACCGTGCTTCGGATGGGCACGTTAAGCCGTCGGTCCCGGTTGTCATACTAACATCTTTGGCAATCGTAAACCATTTAGTGGAACTTCTTCCCCTTTCGACGGGTAAGGCCAGCCTCCTGCCCGGCATACGTGCGAAGAGGGCTCACAGAACCCGCACTAGTTGCGGGTATTAAACAGGCCATTGGCCTATTACAAGAGGAAGAAGAAGAAAAACAGTTTGAAAATCTCCGTTAAGGCACTCCCGTGAAAATAAGGAAAAGTACTAAGTTTAACGGTCTAACTAATTTTTTTCCCACTTTTTTTTGAGATTTTATTTCTACCGCTTTATGACCGAAATCTATTCGGAGGATGTTTGTATGGAGATTTTACGAGGGTTTTACAAACTACTGTGGGGGTTCAAAAACGAAAGAACACAAAACAAACAGATAAACAAAGAAAGAAGCAGAGTAATGTTTTATGTACGTTTTTGCAACATCAAGTTAAACACGGTAATGTAGAAACAGAAGCACAAAGCAATAATTAGAAAAAAATAATATTCTACAGGGAGGGGGGGGAGGAATGTATGTTTGCTTAGTGGCCCAGGAATAGCTTAAAATGGTCCAGGTATTGGGCTTCTAGAAACGAAAAGAATGTAGTGTTTAACAGAGTATGTTTGCGTGTATGCAGAAAATGGCTGTTTTTCAACATTTTTCTTAAACAAAAATTTTATAAATGTGAAAACATAATCGGATAGAGAACGTTACGCTGAATGGACTGCCATGTTTACAATCAATTTAAATTTAAAACGGCAAACCCTACGCTTTTTACTAAAATGTTGACTCCAACACTTGTTTATTCGAATAAAGTTAAAAATTCGGTATATAATAATTTGGCACCATAGCTTTATGGAATTATAATAAAAATGTATGTTCGAAAGTATCAAAACTGTAGAAATTAAAAAGCTCCAAAAATGCATTTTTCATAAACCAATCACATAATTTACATTAAATTAATATTACATTTTTCCAGCAAATGAGTTATGGACGGATTTTTAAATCTTTCTCACGGTCCTAAGTTTCCTCTGCAATTTTAAATGCAAGGGGGATGCTAGTTTCATATTTTTTAACTGAAAAAATTTGCAATCTGTTCATGCTTGTCTTTAATCTCTCGAGTATCTCCTTCTTGTAAGCGTTCCGCGTCCGAGTAGAGTATCTAGTATATAACGTTAAAGTAGTTTAAAAAGCAAAAACATTAAAGTATATGTTAAAGTTCAGGTTTGTAGCTAGGTAGATATTTTATTTTTTTGTTTTTCCTGATTGCCATCTAATAAAAACGCCTACTCCTGTTGACATTTGCAGTGAATAAAAGTAAACGTGACAATGCTATGGAATGCGCTAAAAATTGCAATGACCAATTCTCGTTCTTTGTTTCTACATAGCAGTTAGCTATAGTACTGAGAATCTACATACAAATAAAATGCATGTAAGAGCGACCTTACAACACTTCCGGTTTCGTCGGAAATGAGGGCAACTTGCCCCCTCGTCGCGATGTAATCACGGCATAAAATTTCCTGTCGTTCAATGATAATAAAATGCACTTACTAGATTTGCAACTCATTCATGTGAAATTGAAAATGCATTCGTTCGTTCTCATGAACACACTTATTCTGATAACGTCGCGGATTTAATGGTTATGTATTTTCATTAGTATTATTACATCACGAGCCAAGTTCTCTTTTAATATGAGGAATGTGGAGCGAGCTCATTATTTGCATAAATAGCGTTTGCTTTGCTGTTACGGCTCGAAGGTGAAACGGTAAGCGAATTCCCATAAACGACAATGCAACTTCATGAGCTATAAAATTATACGATCTCGGTGCTCCTTGCAACACACACCATCTACATTGTATGGGTGTCTATGCAGTCATATTTCACAACACTTTGACAAATTATTATACTCACCACGTAAAGTGGGTCATGTTCCTACTCGGGAACTCGGTACAGGCACTTACCTGAAACAAACAAAATCTATTAAAAATGCAACACTTCACATTTTGATGTAAATGCAAATTGATTTTAGAGAAATTTCGTGACATTTAATGTTTGTTTTACAGCAACAGCAAAATTATGCAAAAAACGATAAATACGACATATCAAATTCCTGGAAAAATACATTTAGTTGCTGCTTTGTAACAATTACTGTTTCATATAAATAATTAACTTACAAAATTTTTTTTCCACCGACTAGAAATACTGTTAATGTGGCATTTCTTGTTCCCAAATGATACCACTTTTATTTTGCATATACATAAATGCATATTTAAACAGTAAGTGCATATTTCACAATAAATGCACATTGTGCTGCATATGTATTTGTTTTGTGCATTTTCACTTGTTTTTCATACAGACATTTTCAAATTTTTCGAGTTCACATCAGATTTTTTTCCTAAAATTATAGACCCGTGGGATTCTCAAAAGAGGCCACTATACTAGGGTGGCCAAATCATAAACTTGAAAAAACGGGACACACCCAAGGAGGGCTTGGGGGCGATACCCTCCAGCTAAAGGGGGGTCCGAGGGGCCTCCCTCGGGACGTAATCATTGAAACGTCACAAGACAAACACCCGCACTCTGACTTTGTCTGACGCTCACTGACGTCTGTCGTCTCCGTTTGTCCAACCCACCACCAGCGTCGGCAGAATAGGGGGTGGGAGGGGGAACAGTGCTGCCACCGTGCGAGGTTTTACCGTTTTAGTGATTTTAAAATGTGTTTATTAGTACCCAACGTAAATACGGGACATTTAGGCGTCCCGGGAGACTTTTTTGGGACTCCGGGTACGATCGTGAAAAAACGGGACAATCCCGTTTTTACGGGACGTTTGGTCACCCTACACTATACGTCTCTTGAATTTTTCGAAGAGCCCCTCTGACTCTTCGGTAAAAGTCCATAAGTTTTAGGTTCATTCACAATAATTGTACCGACAATTAAAGCTCTAAACGTAGCAGGTGGCATTCGCAAAGAATTGAGAATAGAAAACTTCAAAAAAGCTCTCCAAAATGCACCAGCTGCTGCTGTTACAAAACCCGACAAATGAAACGGCGTAAAGAAAACCTGGCTTTCCTGGGAACACTGAAATAGACAATGTTTCAGGTGCCTTTTTATCAACTGACTATAATATAAACGTGGAAGAATTGCTAAAGTATAAAATGAACGATAGTTTTATAAATAGAAACGCATTTCTGTGAAAAAGCCGAGAGGTGAACCGCGCTTAAAGATTTTGTACACCTACTACCATTAACACAGATACTTCCACGTACTTCACTTACGTCCATGTACTTCCACTTACTTCTAAGTACGTCCACCTTACTTCCACGTACGTCCACATACTTCTACGTACTTCCATTACTACTTACTTCTATTTACTTCCCCCATACTACACTTTTACTTCCACCGTACTTCCACATTAGGGTGGTCCTTATTTATGAAAGTCTGAATTTTTTCAAATACGCCCCCCAGTTTTGTTCTATTATATAAAGAAATAAGCCTGTAAAAATTTCAGCCAAAAAAATAATATTAACACGTGCCTCTTTTGGCTCAAACATTGAAATAATTTTGATTTTACAATTTTTCGTTTATATTAATTTTTTATGAATCCTTGAAAGTAAACATAACTATTTAATTAACATTTTGTTATTTTCGAAACAATTATATATATTTTAATTCATATTTCATCAAAAACGAACGAACATATCAAAAGTTATTGTATTTTGAAAGTAAAAGCACATTATCGATGTGACATAGGTACAATTTGTAGATAATGGAGAAAATACAGATCCAGATGCAATTCATTTTAAAATAAAAATACTGTTTATTGTTAAATTTTAAAAATAATTAAATTTACTACTCAATGCAAAAAGCAAGGAACATTAGTCAAACTAACAAATAAACTTAATAAAAAACAATTTATTTTTGATACGTTTTTTATTTGAAAGATTGTGACATCGTTTCGAAGCTATGTCCCGGATATCTTTTTCTGTAGTCTTGAATAACCTGCATTACAAAACTCAGAAGGTTTATTAACATTAAGTAGAAAATAAAGATAAATAAATACTAAATGTAATAGTATTAATTACTTGTAAAAGGTACTGTTGTTGATCCAATGTTTTGGTAATTATATTATTAAAATCCAAAACTATTTTATTTGTCGCTTAGCAGTATCGTTAGCTACCTTCAGAGATTTTATTATTTTAATATCTTAAAGCCACTGTTCTCTATGTTTCAATTTTTCTCGATGACAATGAAGAAAGTATGTTTTTATTTTAAAACGGCGAAAAATTTTATTACATTGGCAGATATAAAATTTTCTAATTTTCTCAAAACAAATGTATTTAAATCTTCTGGTTTCATTAATAGCCTTTTTTCAAGTTCTTCTTTTTTAATATCTTCTTTATCATGTTGCTAATTAATCTTTGCGGCCATATGAATTTTAGTTTCCAGTGGCAGGCTTTCATCAAAAAATGCAAATGCTGCTGTTTCTGTATTTAGGTACCACAAATGATTTGTAAACTTATTGGCAGTAACAGTTGCAGGCTTTTTTACATTTTGTTTTTAAATCCGCAACGTAGATAAATAAATAAAATAAACAACAAAGAAAAATTTATTTCTTATACTTATAATATTAATTAATTAATTGTCGATGACGTCGCTTCACTATGTTTTTGTCTTCGTTGTATTTCTTTGTATTCCCACTAAATTCTTCGCTCTTCAATTTTTTCTAAAAGTTTGTCCACGCCGAGCATTCAGCTTGGTCGTCCCTTTTTCTCTGTTGAAGTAAGAATTCCTAGTCTGGCTGTTTTCCAAAATATAGTACATTCGTGTACAGTAAAAGTAGCACTCTCTCAAACACTTAGTTTTATTACCCGTAAGTTGAAAAATAAAAACTTGAAGAACGCCCTTATTAGAAGACAATTCAGATCCTGTAATTCGACTTTTGGTATTTTCAATTAAAATGATTTTTTTTCTCAAATCGATACTACCTGAAGAAGACATTTTCAGCGTATATAAATAAGCCAAAAAAAACAGAAATTAAATATTAAAACAACTGGATATTAAAATTACCGAAGTATTATTAAAGTCGTTGGTCACGATTTCAAAATTACAACTGCCAGATGTTACCCTGCGCAGTTCTGCCAACAACTGCAAAATAGATACCTAAACGTAATATTAGTAACCTTGAATAACAAAATGATAACTGTAGTTATTTTTTACTTTAAAAATTAATAAAAAATGAAAAAAAAACAAACATTGTAAAGTTGTGATTTTTTCGATTTTTAAGTTCGAAGAGGCACGTGTTAATATTATTTTTTGGAGCTGAAATTTTTACAGGTTTATTTCCTCATATAAAGGAACAAAACTAGGGGGCGTATGTAGAACGAATCAAAAAAATTTTTTTTTTCATATATAAATAAGGACCACCCTATTCCACATACTTCCACTTACTTCCATGTACTTCCACTACTACTTACATCTATTAACTTCCCCATACTTCACTTTCACTTTCAGATACTTCCACTTACTTCCACATACTTGTACTTACTTCCATGTGCTTCCACCGTACTATCACTTACTTCCACTTAATTTCAGGTACTTTCACATACTTCCATGTACTTCCACCATATTTCCACGTTCCTCCTACGTACTACGTACTTCTACTACTACTTACATCTATTAACTTCCCCATACTTCACTTTCACTTTCAGATACTTCTACTTACTTCCACATACTTGTACTTACTTCCACTTACTTCCACTTAATTTCAGGTACTTTCACATACTTCCACCATATTTCCACGTTCCTCCTACGTACTACGTACTTCTACTACTACTTACATCTATTAACTTCCCCATACTTCACTTTCACTTTCAGATACTTCCACTTACTTGTACTTACTTCCATGTACTTCCACCGTACTTCCACTTACTTTCAGGTACTTTCACATACTTCCACATACTTCCACTACTACACACTTCTATTAACTTATACATACTTCACTTTTACTTTCAGATACTGCCACATACTTTCACTTACTTCGACATACTTTCGCTTACTTCCAGATATTTCCACATACTTTCACGTACTTCCACGTATTTCCACTACCTTGTACACCTATTTCGGAAAAAGCAAAATTGATTTTTACGGATCTTGCTTTTAGTATTTATGGGAAAGTATTATCTCCATGAAAATTTTTAAATTCCCTATATTAACGGAAATACGTGTTGTGGACCTCCGGGAACCCAAAAAAGTGGTTATTTAAAAAATGGGTTTTGTGTGGGACTTATGACCCGAACAGACGGACCGATTTCGCTGAAAGATTTGGAATGTGGGGGTATGTCAAAAATTCGGTACCAAAATAAGCTGTTAAAAAAATCGAAGCCGGAAGCGGAAATTAGAGATGTTTATTGGGTAGTATTTTCCTCAAAAAAAGAATTTTCTAAATTTGGAAACGATAGCTTATAGAAGACTTTAGTGCAAATCCAAACTTTCTAGCTTCAAATTTTTACTTTAAGGCCTTATTTACTAATGTATTGTAAATAAAACAATTCTTAACTTCAACAGGTTTTTTATTTTAGCCGTATACGTATTTCGACATGTTAACACGTCATTATCGAAGGCAGGAGTAAAAGTAAACAATTGGTGTTGCTATAGAAACAATAAATCTTCATAACTTGATCTTGGTTTTCTATATCTGCGTCCAGATAACTTGATTTCTCATTTCAAAACGTTCAATAATGATTTATTAGTTATTACTCAAATACGATCTAAATAATCGGAATCAAATATTCTAAATTTTGCAAAAGGTAAAAACTATAAGGTGAAAAATAATTTCGAAATTTTGGGAATTAAGTCTTATTTTACTATGACACAATTAGCAATGTATTTTAAACGAAAATGTTTTATCGCCTTCCGTTTATCAAATGCACAGGTTTGGATATTCGATTTTCAAAAATTTATAGAAGGCGTAACGGAGAAATTAGCACTTAGCAGACTGGGACACCATCCAAGTTGTAGCACATCCCAAGCTCTAGCGGTTACCAAGTTGTATGCCCATTATTTGCGCGTTTTGGGGTATCTTATGGTAATGTTTTTGTTTAGAAGTTTGCCATGCACCAAGCGATGTGAGACAACGACGTTGGATCAGAGACATTGTTTTTTTAAATTAATAAAACAATTATACCCAATAATTGCCTCAAGGCAATTACGTATTTCATTTCTACGTTGATTTGACGAATTTATTGTTTTCAGTAGTGAAAAGCCAGCATTTACACATCGACTCGTGTGTAAGCTAACATTTCGATTTCATCTCGACTCCATGTGAGTAAAATGGTAACACGACCGCGCCATCTCATCGGAACGAATAGAAGCGTTATGTTCACAAATAATACTTTGCTTATCTAACTTTTATAAACTTCGAACATATTATTATGTACACAAAAAAAATATTTTTCACGTTAATCCCAATCCAATATTTACACTTCAGATTACTTATATTTTGTTACTTGATTTTCGATATATTTTTTGGCGTATTTTCGTTAAATCTTGATTAAAATTCTAGCACTTTATTTTTCAAAATAGTAAAACAAAATGAGAAGTTTCTGGATTTAAATTTCCCTTATTGTTTTCGACTTCTGAATTAACTACATTAAGTGAGTTGTTAAATTCTACTCCCTTTTGTTAGTTTTATCCTTCTAAAGGCGGTTGCAGTGAGTTGCAGTATTGGCATCCTATTCGATCGACACGAGTTCGAACGTGACTGTAGCCGGATTTATATAAATTCGGAGCAACGAAGATGGGCTCGTAGTTATGGGTTTTCGGGGTGTTAGATCTGTGAATAGCACTTAGTGTGCTGAGGAGAGACAAGCGGGGAGAGGGGACCCTGGAATTGTGTTTGCAGTTCCGAAACTTATACTTTCAGCTACATATGTGTGATATATGTTTGATAGGGGTCTAATCGGTTCGCCGCCTACCCCTTATTATGTAAATGTAAATGTAAATATGCGACCAGGTCTTTCTGAAGATAGAATTTTGGGCATTCTTATTATTGCAACCGTACCTTCTGCTAAAACCGAGGATACGAAATACAATCAGTAATAATTGTGCAATACATTTGAGTTATTTTGTCCGCAATAAACCGATACAATTATACCACTCACAACGTACATTCGAAATAAAATAGTCGAAACGGTAAAAGCATTTGATAGCGCCATATAACGGGAGCGTTTATGATTAAAACTTAGGTGCTTGTGCTACCTTCGCAACAATGTTACGGGTTTGATTACGGAATCGAGCGATGTTTAATATAAAACTGCGTCCCTGGGTAGCCGTAAACTTTACGATCCTTCTGTATAACATCCAGAGATGAGGCGCATAAATGTTGAGCGCAATCCAAACATGACACGGGAGCATTTTAAAATGCTATTTTATGACATGCTAAACATTTACAGGACCAGTCTCCACTTGCCAATTACAGTTAAAGAAGAAAGATGAAATTTTAAACAGCGCTTATTAACCTTTCACGACAGGTGGACATTAAATACCCGAACCAGAACTTCTCAACATTTTCCATTTAATTATTAACTCGAAAATGTACCGCATAAACGCAAATAAAATAAGGCGAGAACAATTTATATTTTGTAGTCATTATCATGAGTTGCGCTTTTAAAATATTTCCAATGATTTAACATATAACCCATAAAAATTACTGCCCATTTTATAAGCAATAACCAAGAAATTGAAATTTTTAATATAGCCATTTAGAATGAATATCAACCAAAATCCATTAAAGCAGAGCAATTTCAAATCATCAAGCTATAAACGTTCGTTTATTTTGAGATCGTAACTTGATTAAATCGTAATTTCATTCTTAAATCCGAAATTTGGTTGAATTGTTAGGTTTTGGGTAGGTAAATTTAATTTATATTTTTTTAAAATTTCATATAATGTAATTGTGTTTCCAGATTATGTCTTAAGCTATTCTAAAAAAAAATCAGCTGTTTTCGGCAAACTCCGCCTTAAATACGTGAATATTCATTACTTGTATAATTTTCTTTTTAATTAGGCAAAATAACGACAACTTCCTTAATTTTACATTTCTACTTATAGTTACAGGCGCCATTAAGAATTGACTATATACAAAAGGGAAAACACGCCAATTAAAAAGAAAAAGGAAAAATACAATAAAATATGTAAAATGTCAACAAATCATAATTAAGAGAAAAATCACTGAAAACGTGATCGTTAAAACGATTTGTGGAAAAGGCCGAAAAAGTGAAAAAAACAAAATTCTACGAAAAAAGGTTGTGTTTCTCTTCACAACATATACGACTATACGTATGTCAGTTCAATCTGTAGCATTTGAATTTTTATTCTGTGTTTAACTTGCTTTTACTTCTCTGAAAATAACAACAATTTTCGACATTTCCCGTAACTTGAATGCGCAAACTATGAGAAACTTTATCCAAACGTAAAGAGAACTATTCAGTGAAACTTTTCTGGACAGAAAAAAAAAAGATACTGGTCCGCCAATAAATCGGAGATAGCAGGATACATTTTTTAAAAAATAACTGCTCTAAAAAAGCGCAAATTTGTATGTATTCTAAAATTACCAAATAGTCGCTATGCGTAAACCAACCAATCGCTAAGAAATTAATTTAGTATTCAAAGAAGGCAAAAATTTTAAAATATCAACGAATGAACATTATAACACAAGCTCAAAAATCGGAAAACTAGACAAACCTTTCACAAAATAGGAGGTGGGGGAGAAGTGGTCTAAGTAATATAAGTACAACTAAAAACGAAGCGCAGGTTCGTATTCTACGGTTACTAACTATATTCACTGCGCAAGCGCAATATCCCCACCTTTCTCCATTTATGCCTACCTTCAATTTTACATATTTTAAAAACCTATAATAAAGTTAACTAGAGAATAGAAAAAAAAGAATGTCTTTTGGAGACAATATGGCTTTGATGAGAAAGTTAGTTTAGTAGCAGTTGACTTTTATTGCACTTGGTCACATTTTTTATTATTTCCTAGGCTTATTTTACTTAATCTCTCTAGGTACAGCTCCTACATACAAATTGCTACGCAGTAAATAAAAAAAAATATTATTTACATTACCTAATTTTTCCAATCTTTATCAAAATAACAATATTAACGGCTACTATTGCAATGTATTGTATTACAATTGAAAACAAAACTATCGGACAACAGCCACGGGACCTTGTTCGCATTTATGGAAGTTTTTGAAAATTTTCA